>CM038674.1:189354051-189586551 GCA_021605145.1 Aegilops bicornis
AAATCCAACGCAGTGCTCAAGAGGTAGCAAGAAGAATTTCTGGCGCCGTTTCCGGGGAGTCTGCGCAAAATTCAACATACCAAGTACCCATCACAATCCCTATCTCTCGCATTACATTAGTTTTCATTTGCCTCTCGTTTTCCTCTCCCCCACTTCACCCTTGCCGTTTTATTTGCCCTCTCTTTTCCGTTTGCCTTTTTCTCGCTTGCCTTTTGTTTGCTCGTGTGTTGGATTGCTTGTTTGTCGCGATGGCTCAAGATAATACCAAATTGTGTGACTATACCAATACCAACAATAATGATTTCCTTAGCACTCCGATTGCTCCTCTTGCCAATACTAAATCTTGTGAAATCAATACTGCTTTGTTGAATCTTGTTATGAAAGATCAATTCACCGGCCTTCCTAGTGAAGATGCCGCTACTCATCTGAATAGCTTCGTTGATTTATGTGATATGCAAAAAAATAAAGATGTCGATAATGATATTGTTAAATTGAAGCTATTTCCTTTTCCGCTTAGAGATCGTGCTAAAGCTTGGTTTTCGTCTTTGCCTAAAAATAGTATTGATTCTTGGAACAAGTGCAAATATGCTTTTATCTTTAAGTATTTTCCTCCCGCTAAGATCATCTCTCTTAGAAACGACATTATGAATTTTAAGCAACTTGATCATGAACATGTTGCACAAGCTTGGCAGAGAATGAAACTAATGATACGTAATTGCCCTACTCATGGTTTGAATTTGTGGATGATTATACAAAAATTTATGCGGATTGAATTTTGCTTCTAGAAATCTTTTTAGATTCGGCCATGGAGACACTTTTATGGAAATCACTTTAGGAGATGCTACTAAACTCCTAGATAATAGTATGGTTAATTATTCTCAATGGCACACTGAAAGATCCACTAATAAAAAAGTGCATGCGATAGAAGAAATCAATGTTTTGAGTGGAAAGATGGATGAACTTATGAAATTATTTGCTACTAAGATTGTTTCTTCTGATCCTAATGATATGCCTTTGTCTACTTTGATTGAGAATAATAATGAATCTATGGATGTGAATTTTATTGGTAGGAATAATTTTGGTAACAACGCATTATAGAGGGAATTTTAATCCTAGGCCTTATCCTAGTAATCCTTCTAATAATTATCGAAATTCCTACAACAACTCTTATGGAAATTTTAATAAGATGCCCTCTGAATTTGAGAGTAGTGTTAAAGAGTTTATGAATTCACAAAAGAATTTTAATGCTTTGCTTGAAGAGAAATTGCTTAAAGTTGATGAATTGGCTAGGAACGTTGATAGAATTTCTCTTGATGGTGATTCTTTAAAGCTTAGATCTATTCCTCCTAAGCATGATATCAATGAGTCTCTCAAAGCCATGAGAATTTCCATTGATGAGTGCAGGGAAAGAACCGCTAGGACGCGTGCTATGAAAGATGCCTTTATTAAAGCGTGTTCTTCCAATTCCTATGAAAATCAAGATGAAGATCTAAAAGTTATTGATGTGTCCCCTATTAAATCTTTTTTTTGCAATATGAATCTTGATGAAACTGAATATGATCCACCTTTACCTAGAAGACGTTCCAAAAATTCGGAGTATTTAGATCTTGATGATGAAATTGATAAAAGTGGGATTGAAAGGAATAAAAGCCTAGATGTTGCTAAACCCACTATATTGGATTTCAAGGAATTTAATTATGGAAGTTGCTCTTTAATTGATTGTATTTCCTTGTTGCTATTCGTGCTAAATTCTCCTCATGCTTATAGTCAAAATAAAGTGTTTACTAAACATATCGTTGATGCCTTGATGCAATCTTATGAAGAAAAACTTGAGTTGGAAGTTTATATCCCTAGAAAACTTTATGATGAGTGGGAACCAACTATTAAAATTAAGATTAAGGATCATGAATTTTATGCTTTATGTGATTTGGGTGCTAGTGTCTCTACTATTCCCAAAACTTTGTGTGATTTGCTAGATTTTCGTGATTTCGATGATTGCTCTCTAAACTTGCACCTTGCGGATTCCACTATTAAGAAACCTATGGGAAGAATTAATGATGTTCTTATTGTTGCAAATAGGAATTATGTGCCCGTATATTTTATCGTTCTTGATATAGATTGCAATCCTTCTTGTCCTATTATTCTTGGTAGACCTTTCCTTAGAACGATTGGTGCAATTATTGATATGAAGGAAGGGAATATTAGATTCCAATTTCCATTAAAGAAATGCATGGAACGCTTCCCTAGAAAGAAAATAAAATTACCATATGAATCTATCATGAGAGCCACTTATGGATTGCCTACCAAAGATGGCAATACCTAGATCTATCCTTGCTTTTATGCCTAGCTAGGGGCGTTAAACGATAGTGCTTGTTGGGAGGCAACCCAATTTTATTTTTAGTTTGTTTAGTTTTTTTCTTCTATTTAGGATTAAATAATGCATCTACCTTCTGTTTAGATGTGGTTTTGTGTTTTAATTAGTGTTTGTGCCAAGTTAAACCTATAGGATCTTCTTGGATGATAGTTATTTGATCTTCCTGTAATTTCCAGAAACTTTCGGTTCACGAAAACAATTATTGAAATTCACCAGAACGTGATAAAATAGTGATTCCAATTTCTTCTGATCAATAAACAAATTTCCTAGGTCTTCCTATTTTTTATGAATTTTTGGAGTTCCAGAAGTTTGCGTTAGTTACATACTACAGACTGTTCTGTTTTTGATAGATTCTGTTTTTCGTGTGTTGTTTGCTTATTTTGATGAATCTATGGCTAGTCAAATAGTTTATAAACCATAGAGAAGTTGGAATACAGTAGGTTTAAAACCAATATAAATAAAGAATGAGTTCATTACAGTACCTTGAAGTGGTCTTTTGTTTTCTTCGCTAAAGGAGCTCACGAGATTTACATTGAGTTTTGTGTTGTGAAGTTTTCAAGTTTTGGGTGAAATCTTTGATGGATTATGGAACAAGGAGTGGCAAGAGCCTAAGCTTGGGGATGCCCATGGAACCCCCAAGATAATCCAAGGACACCAAAAAGTCAAAGCTTGGGGATGCCCCGAAAGGCATCCCCTCTTTCGTCTACTTCCATCGGTAATTTTACTTGGAGCTATATTTTTATTCACCACATGATATGTGTTTTGCTTGGAGCGTCTTGTATTATTTCTGTATTTGTTTGTTAGTGTGCCACAATCATCCTTGCTGTACACACCTTTTGATAGAGCCATACATGAATTGGAAATTGATAGAATACTCTATGTGCTTCACTTATATCTTTTGAGCTTTATAGTTTTTGCTCTAGTGCTTCACTTATATCTTTTAGAGCATGGTGGTGGATTTGTTTTAAAGAAACTATTGATCTCTCATGCTTCACTTAGATTATTTTGAGAGTCTTTAATAGCATGGTAATTTGCTTAATAATAATAATATGCTTGGTATTCAAGATTTGTAAAACTTTCTTTTGAGTGCGTTGAATACTAAGAAAAGTTTGATGCTTGATAATTATTTTGAGATATGGAGGTGATAATATCAAAGTTGTGCTAGTTGAGTAGTTGTGAATTTGAGAAATGCTTGAGTTGAAGTTTGCAAGTCCCGTAGCATGCATGTATGGTAAACGTTATGTAACAAATTTGAAACATGAGGTGTTATTTAATTGTCCTCCTTATGAGTGGCGGTCGGGGACGAGCGATGGTCTTTTCCTACCAATCTATTCCCCTAGGAGCATGCGCATAATGCTCTGGTTTTTGATGGCTTGTAGATATTTGCAATAAGTATATGAGTTCTTTATGACTAATGTTGAGTCCATGGATTATACGCACTCTCACCCTTCCATCATTGCTAGCCTCTTTAGTACCGTGCATTGCCCTTTCTCACATTGAGAGTTGGTGCAAACTTCGCCGGTGCATCCAAACCCCGTGATATGATACGCTCTTTCACACATAAACCTCCTTATATCTTCCTCAAAATAGCCACCATACCTACCTACTATGGCATTTCCATAGCCATTCCAAGATATATTGCCATGGAACTTTCCACCATTCCGTTCATCATGACATATCCATCATTGTCATATTGCTTAGCATGATCATGTAGTTGACATAGTATTCGTGGCAAAGCCACCATTCATAATTCTTTCATACATGTCACTCTTGATTCATTGCATATCCCGGTACACCGCCGGAGGCATTCATATAGAGTCATACTTTGTTCTAGTATCGAGTTGTAACCATTGAGTTGTAAATAAATAGAAGTGTGATGATCATCATTTAATAGAGTATTGTCCCAAAGAAAGAGAAATGCCAAAGAAAAAAAAGAAGGCCCAAAAAAAGAGAAAAATAAATAAAAAGGGGCAATACTACTATCCTTTTTCCACGCTTGTGCTTCAAAGTAGCACCATAATCTTCATAATAGAGAGTCTCTTGTTTTGTCATTTTCATATACTAGTGGGAACTTTTCATTATAGAACTTGGCTTGTATATTCCAACGATGGGCTTCCTCAAATGCCCTAGGTCTTCATGAGCAAGCAAGTTGGATGCACACCCACTTAGGTTCTTTTGTTGATCTTTCATACATTTTATAGCTCTAGTGCATCCGTTGCATGGCAATCCCTACTCCTTGCATTAACATCAAGCGGTGGGCATCTCCATAGCCCATTGATTAGCCTCGTTGATGTGATACTTTCTCCTTTTTTGTCTTCTCCACATAACCCCCATCATCATATTCTATTCCACCCATAGTGCTATATCCATGGCTCGCGCTCATGTATTGCGTGAAGGTTTATAAGTTTGAGATTATTAAAGTATGAAACAATTGCTTGGCTTGTCATCGGGGTTGTGCATGGTGAGAGCATTCTTGTGTGATGAAAATGGAGCATGACTAAACTATATGATTCTGTAGGGATGAACTTTCTTTGGCCATGTTATTTTGAGAAGACATAATTGCTTAGTTAGTATGCTTGAAGTATTATTATTTTTATGTCAATATGAACTTTTGTCTTGAATCTTTTGGATCTGAATATTCATACCAAAATTGAGAATATTTACATTGAAATTATGCCAAGTAGCACTCCGCATCAAAAATTCTCTTTTTATCATTTACCTACTCGAGGACGAGCAGGAATTAAGCTTGGGGATGCCTGATACGTCTCCAACGTATCTATAATTTTTGATTGCTCCATGCTATATTATCTACTATTTTGGACTATATTGGGCTTTATTTTCCACTTTTATATTATTTTTGGGACTAACCTATTAACCGGAGGCCCAGCCCAGAATTGTTGTTTTTTGCCTATTTCAGTGTTTTGGAGAAACAGAATATCAAACAGAGTCCAAACGGAATGAAACCTTCGGGAACGTGATTTTCTCATCAGATAAGACCCAGGAGACTTGGACCCTCCGTCAAGAAAGCCATGAGGCGGTCACGAGGGTGGAGGGCGCCCCCTAGGCGCGCCTGCCTCATGGGCCCCTCGAAGCTCCACCGACGTACTCCTTCCTCCTATATATACGTACGTACCCCCAAACGATCAGATAAGGAGCCAAAACCTAATTCCACCGCCGCAACTTTCTGTATCCACGAGATCCCATCTTGGGCCTATTCCGGAGCTCCGCCGGAGAAAGCCATCATCACGGAGGGCTTCTACATAGCCTCTCCGATGAAGTGTGAGTAGTTTACCTCAGACCTTCGAGTCCATAGTTAGTAGCTAGATGGCTTCTTCTCTCTTTTTGGATCTCAATACAATGTTCTCCCCCTCTCTCGTGGAGATCTATTCGATGTAATCTTCTTTTTGTGGTGTGTTTGTTGAGATCGATGAATTGTGGGTTTATGATCAAGTTTATCTATGAACAATATTTGAATCTCCTCTGAATTCTTTTATGTATGATTGGTTATCTTTGCAAGTCTCTTCGAATTATCAGTTTGGTTTGGCCTACTAGATTGGTTTTCCTTGCAATGGGAGAAGTGCTTAGCTTTGGGTTCAATCTTGCGGTGTCTTTCCCAGTGACATTAGGGGCAGCAAGGCACGTATTGTATTGTTGCCATCGAGGATAACAAGATGGGGTTTATATCATATTGCATGAATTTATCCCTCTACATCATGTCATCTTGCTTAAGGCGTTACTCTGTTTTCATTAACTTAATACTCTAGATGCATCTTTGGATAGCGGTCGATGAGTGGAGTAATAGTAGTAGATCTTGAGGCGGGAGTTGGTCTACTTGTCTCGGACGTGATGCCTATATACATGATCATGCCTAGATATTCTCATAACTATGCTCAATTCTGTCAATTGCTCAACAGTAATTTGTTCACCCGCCGTAGAAATACTTATGCTCTTGAGAGAAGCCACTAGTGAAACCTATGGCCCCCGGGTCTATTCTCATCATATCAATCTCCAATCACTTTATATTTGCTTTTCTTTTACCTTTGCCTTTTAGCTTACCTTGCATCTTTATACCAAAAATACCAAAAATATTATCTATCATCTCTATCATATCTCACTCTCGTAAGTGACCTGAAGGGATTGACAACCCCTAATCGCGTTGGTTGCGTTGAGCTATCATTTTGTGTAGGTACGAGGGACTCACGCGTGGCCTCCTAGTGGATTGATACCTTGGTTCTCGAAAACTGAGGGAAATACTTACGCTAATTTGCTGCATCATCCTCTCCTCTTCGGGGGAATCCAACGCAGTGCTCAAGAGGTAGGAGCACACCAAACACGCACTTGGCTGGGTTAAGCATCATCTTGTAGACCCGCAGATTGCCAAGCGTCTCCTTCAAATCATCAATCAAGGTCTCCTTCTCTCTTGACTTCACCACAATGTCATGTACATAAGCATGAACATTACACCCGATCTGATTGTGAAGGCAATTTTGCACACACCGCTGGTAAGTCGCCTTGGTGCTCTCGAGCCCAGAAGGCATAGACACATAGCAGAAGGCTCCAAATGGAGTAATGAAAGTCGTCTTCTCCAGGTCCTTAACTGCCATCTTGATCTGATGATAACCAGAATAAGCATCCAAAAAACTCAGACGCTCACAACCCGCCGTAGCATCAATGATTTGATCAATACGGGGAGAGCAAACGGATCAGCCGGACAAGCCTTATTTAAGTCCATGTAATCCAAACACATGCGCCAAGTGCCATTCTTCTTAAGAACCAGAACTGGGTTAGCCAACCACTCAGGATGAGAAACTTCAACAATAAACCCGGCCGCTAAGAGCCGGGCCACCTCTTCACCAATGGCCTTCCGCCTCTCCTGTTTAAATCAGCGAAGAAACTGCTTGACCGGCTTAAACTTCGGATCAATATTAAGAGTATGCTCAGTGATTTCGCTCGGTACACCCGACATGTCTGAAGGCTTCCATGCAAAGATATCCCGGTTCTCACGGATGAACTCGATGAGCGCGCTTTCCTATTTCGGATCCAGATTAGCACTCATACTGAACTGCTTCGATGAATCGCCAAGGATGAAGTCAACCATTTTGGTGTCGTCCACCGACTTAAACTTGAGCGACAGATCATGCTCTGTGGTTGTATTTTTCAAGTATTTCATGTCTGCCGGGTCAACGTTATCCTTGTAAAATTTCAACTCCTCCGTTGCACAAACTGATTCAGCATAAGCCGCATCACCTTCTTCACACTCCAGGGCCACCTTACGACTCCCATGCACTGTGATGTTGCCCTTGTAACCCGGCATCTTAAGCTGCAAGTAAACATAGCAAGGCCTCGCCATAAACTTAGCATAAGCCGGCCGCCCAAACAGAACATGATAAGGGCTCTTGATCTTGACCACTTTGAAGGTTAAAGTTTTAGACCTGGAATCATGCTCATCTCCAAAGGCAACTTCCAAAGATATCTTACCCACCGGGTAGGCTGACTTACCCGGCACCACACCATGGAAGACAGTATTTGACGGCTTAAGATTCCTATCTGTCAGTCCCATGCGACGGAAGGTCTCATAATAAAGGATGTTAATGCTGCTACCTCCATCCACGAGCACCTTAGTAAATTTATAGCCCCCAACCTGAGGCGCCACCACAAGAGCCAGCTGACCCGGATTATCAACCCGAGGCAGGTGATCCTCACGACTCCACACTATAGGCTGCTCTAACCACCGCAAGTAACGCGGCACTGCCGGCTCAACAACATTGACTGCCCTCTTATGAAGCTTTTGATCCTGCTTACATAAGCTAGTGGTGAAGACATGGTGCTATCCACTATTCAACTGCTTCGGGTTGCTCTGATAACCAGACTGCTGCTGCTGTTGATTCCCCTGATTACTCTGTTGATTGTAACCACCTTGGTTACCGTGGCCTTGAAACCAGGAACTTGAACCGCCACCTCCGTGACCCGGACCATGAGAACCGGACCTTGAACCGCCGTCTGGGCCGTGGTTGCATTAGATGGATTCCCTAAAGCTTCTCATTATGCTGCAATCTTTCCATGAATGAGTAGCCGGCTTCTGATCCGTTCCGTGTTTCAGACATGGCTGATTTAACATTGCCTCAAGATCGAATCCAGTCCTTGGAGCCAGCTGCCCCTTACGACGCTGGTTATAATTGCGCGCACCGGTGTTAGCCACAAATTCATCAGCCTTGTGCTTACCGTTGCCACCCTGATTTGTAGGATTGTACTGCTGTCCCTTCATGTCGATACTCTTCTTTCCCTTTCCCGATCTTTTCTCCATAGAGTCGGGGTCCTTGGTACCATCAGAGTCGGTGTACTTGACAAGAGCCGCCATTAGAGTACCCATGTCGTCCAATGACGCTTGAGCCATCCAAGCTTTAGCTTGAGTGGAGTAAAATGGCAATTTTTCTCCAACATCAGAATTGCTGAACTGCCGTTTATGTTATCTGAAGAATGTATGATAGTCGAGACCCGGCGTACCCAGCTGGTTGTTGACTCGCCCTCTGCTTGAACACAAGAAACCAAATCCACAATAGACATGGGCTGCTTGCACGTATCTTTGAAATTCTGGATGAACCGGGCCTTCAGCTCCGCCCATGACTTGATGGAATTAGCCGGCAGCCCCTTCAACCAGGTACGAGCATCCCCTCTAGCATCATGGTGAAGTACTTGGCATACGCAGCCTCACTAACATCCAACATCTCCATAGCCATCTCATAACTTTCAACCCAGGCCTCAGGGGGCTGATCTGCTGTGTAATTGGGCACCTTGCGAGGGCCTTTGAAGTCCTTTGGCAAGCGCTGATTGCATAGAGCCGCTGTTAGACACGGCACACCGAAAGCTCTAGAAGTTACACCCGCCTCAACTGAAACCGTCAGGTAAACTGGCGCGTACTGATGAATCGCCGGCTGAGCCGCCAGCTCGGCCTCCCGGTGCACCGGGTCATGACCATGAGGTTGGTTACGACGCTGCTCGGTACTCGAGACTGCTGGCGAGTCAATGTGCCTACTGTAGCTCCGACTTGGACGAGGGGTCGCATGAGTCCGGTCACGACTATAGGAATAAGCCTGCTGCTGCACCAAAGCCATTTGAAGAAGCTCCCTAGCCCTTAGGGTTTCAACCGCTGCGGTAGTTTCACCCTCGACTGGCAGAGCCACCAATCGCGTAGCTACAGCAATCATGTTATCTAGAGGGGTAGAGTAATGACCCGATGGCGTCACTACATGCTGAGGTGGGGTATTATTCATATGCGGAGAACCTGCTATGCGCGGCTGACCAGATGCTCCACCCCCCGGCGCCTCAACCGTCTAGTTTATCACCGGCGGCTTACTAGCCCCCGCTCCGGGTGTGTTGAAGAGGTCCCTTGACTCATAAACCGAGGGCAGACGACTCTGGCGCTTTCTCCTCAAGACTTCCTTTGAAGTGTTCTGATCCACCATAAGCCGGTATGAATCTGCTTGCATTCGCTATGCCTGGGCGTTTAAGACGGCCCGCTCTGTAGCCATCCTAGTGTTTTCCACTGCCAATTCCGCCTTAGCCTGCGCTATCTCATCACGCAACTTAGCCACATCCACCTTATGTTGTTCCTGGTTGTCTACGGTTACCACCACTCCCATCAGAGTCGCCAGGTCGTCCAACAGATCTATTAAAACTTGAGCCGGCGGGCGAACTGACCCGCCAACACCAGCCGCTGTCACCGCCGCCGCACTGGAGGTCATCGCCACGGCGGTTGTTGAACCGAGAATCGGCTGGGTGCCAGCCATGAAAATCGCCACTCTGTTCGGTGGCTCAAGGGGGTCTGGAATACTGTCGCCATCGGAACAATGCCCAAACCGTCCGTGTTGCAGTTGATACATAGAATTGGTTTCGCCTGTGGATGACTCACCATCAGAGTAGATGGCCGTCTCACCCCCAGACACAGAGCCTTCCAATTCAGCCCCATGGATACATCCAACAAAGGCATGCTTTACAGCGGGTTGAACCCGGGCGGGTTGCGCACACTGAGCCATCTCGATGATGTCGGTGCAGATGTCCGGCTCAGGGCCCGGTTCGCCGATCTTGCCGATGAAAACGTGGATTACGCCAAGGGACCCGATGCCAGTACTCAATTGAGCCGGCCTCGGGGCCCCAGCTTGCGTCGTCGATGTAGAGCTTGCCGCGACGACTCTTGGTCATCCGGCCCATGCCGTATCCCTTGATCCCTTCAAAGCTGCCCTTTAAGAACTCAAAACCACCGTGCGCTAGCCCCATGGTGGGCGCCAACTATCTTGGAAGTGTCACGACAGATATCCTCATGGAAGGACTTAGTTGCGGAGCCATGGCGACGAGGTTAGCTTAAAGGGGTTAAACGGGACAAAGGATGCAAGGAGTTTATACTGGTTTAGCCCCTTGCAGTGAAGGTAAAGGCCTAGTCAAGTTGGAGGTGGTATTGCTAGGGTTTCGATGACCAGGGAGCGAATACGCTTTGCCTAGCTCTCGACTTGTTGTTTCTTGCCCTAAGCCGTTGTTGGGTCGCCCCCTTATAAACACGGGTTGACGCCCTGCAGCCTACAGAGTCCCGGCTGGCTCATACAACGTGTCCGGCTCGGTGACTTGTCTTACATGCCTTACAATACAAGTTTACATATACATGGCGGTTTATACTTGTGGGCCTTAAGCCGCCTTCGGGTTTGGGCCCTCTAACAAGCCTGTCTATGAACCGCCATCATAATATACTCTTGGGCTTCATTGAGATGAACCGCTATAGGGATGACCCGGCCCCTCCTGGGCGGGTCATATCTAATAGTCATATCCCCAACATAGTGCATCATCATAACTGAGGTCTCTTGCATTTCCCTACAAGTAATTGGATGTCATATGGAGATTTCTAGTGAATTAGAATGGAAAAAATCGAATGCAACTACACAAGAACTTGTCTGTAACTCTCGTTCGGAATCAGTTTGGCGCAGTGTTAACTGAAACATGGATATCTGACTCATATGGAGTCCGTTTTGGCTCCACAAGTAGTCAAAACATTTGTGACGACCAAATTCTTCAAAAGATTCTTTCATAGGGAACTTTTGGAGAACTTTTCTTAAGGAGTTCATTCAGAAACTTGTATATAAACTTTTTAATGAGCACTCAACAAACGCATTTCGAGAACATACAAGAAGTCCCAGCTATGGACCTAGTGCATCATCATAACTGTTGTCTCTTGCAATTCCCTACAAGTAATTGGATCACATATGGAGATTTCTAGTGAATTAGAATGGAAAAAATCGAATGCATCTACACAAGAACTAGTCTGTAACTGTCGTTCGGAATCAGTTTGGCGCAGTGTAAACTGAAACATGGATATCTGACTCATACGGAGTCCGTTTTGGCTACACAAGTAATCGAAACATTTGTGACGACCAGATGCTTCAAAGGATTCTTTCATAGGGAACTTTTGGAGAACTTTTCTTAAGGAGTTAATTCAGAAACTTGTAAAGAAACTTTCTTAATGAGCACTCGACAAACGCATTTCGAGAACATACACAAAGTCTCAGCTATGGACCAAGTGCATCATCATAACTGAGTTCTATTTCATTTTGCTACAAGTAATTGGATCTCATATGGAGATGTTTAGTGAAGTAGAATGGAAAAAAATCAAATGCAACTACACAAGAACTAGTCTGTAACTGTCATTCGGAATCAGTTTGGCGCAGTGTTAACTGAAACATGGATATATGACTCATACGGAGTCCGTTTTGGCTCCAAAAGTTGTCAAACCGTTTGTGACGACCAGATGCTTCAAAGGATTCTTTCATAGGGAACTTTGGGAGAAGTTTTCTTCAGGATTTCATTCAGAAACTTGTACAGAAACTTTCTTAATTAGCACTCGACAAATGAATTTCGAGAACATACACAAAGTCCCGGCTATGGACCCAGTGCATCATCATAAGCGAGATCTCTTGAATTTCCCTACAAGTAATTGGATCTCATATGGAGATGTTTAGTGAAGTAAAATGGAAAAAATCGAATGCAACTACACAAGAACTAGTCTGTAACTCTCGTTCGAATCGGTTTTTGCAGTTGTTAATCAAACATGGATATCTTACTCACACGGACTCCGTTTTGGCTCCTCAAGTAGTCAAAACATTTTTGACGACCAGATGCTTCAAAGAATTCTTCGATAGGGAACTTTTGGAGAACTTTTCTTAAGGAGTTCGTTCAGAAACTTGTATAGAAACTTCCATAAAGAGCACTCGACAAAAGCATTTCGAGAACATACACAAAGTCCCAGCTCTGGACCTAGTGCATAATCATAACTAAGGTCTCTTGCATTTCCCTACAAGTAATTGGATCTCATATGGAGATGTTTAGTGAAGTAGAATGGAAAAAATCGAATGCAACTACACAAGAACTAGTCTGTAACTGTCGTTCGGAATCAGTTTTGCGCTGTGTTAACTGAAACATGGAAATCTGACTCATACGGAGTCCGTTTTGGCTCCACAAGTAGTCAAAACTTTTTTGAGGACCAGATGCTTTCAAGGCTTCTTTTATAGGGAACTTTTGGATAACTTTTCTTAAGGAGTTCGTTCAGAAACTTGTATAGAAACTTTCTTAATGAGCACTCGACAAACGCATTCCGAGAACATACACAAAGTCCGAGCTATGGACCTAGTGCATCATCATAACTGAGGTCTCTTGCATTTCCCTACAAGTAATTGGATCTCATATGGAGATGTTTACTGAAGTAGAATGGAAAAAATCGAATGCAACTACACAGGGACTAGTCTATAACTGTCATTCGGAATCAGTTTTGTGAAGTGTCAATTGGAACTTGGAT
The DNA here is from genome assembly GCA_021605145.1 of Aegilops bicornis. Lineage (NCBI taxonomy): Eukaryota > Viridiplantae > Streptophyta > Magnoliopsida > Poales > Poaceae > Aegilops > Aegilops bicornis. Next base: position 189,367,260 of record CM038674.1, read on the forward strand.
ATCTGACTCATATGGAGTCCGTTTTGGCTCGACAAGTAGTGAAAACGTTTGTGACGACTAGATGCTTCAAAGGATTCTTTCAGAGGGAAATTTCGGCGAACTTTTCTTAAGGAGTTTGTTCAGAAACTTGTATATAAACTTTTTTAATGAGCACTTCGATAAACGCATTTCGAGAACATACACAAAGTCCCAGCTATGGACCTAGTGCATCATCATAACTGAGGTCTCTTGAATTTCCCTACAAGTAATTGGATCTCATATGGAGATGTTTAGTGAAGTAGAATGGAAAAAAATTGAATGCAACTACACAAGAACTAGTCCGTAACTGTCATTCGGAATCAGTTTTGCGCAGTGTTAACTGAAACATGGAAATCTGACTCATACGGAGTCCGTTTTGGCTCCACAAGTAGTCAAAACTTTTTTGACGACCAGATGCTTTAAAGGCTTCTTTCATAGGGAACTTTTGGATAACTTTTCTTAAGGAGTTCGTTCAGAAACTTGTATAGAAATTTCTTAATGAGCACTCGACAAACGCATTCCGAGAACATACACAAAGTCCCAGCTATGGACCTAGTGCATCATCATAACTGAGGTCTCTTGCATTTCCCTACAAGTAATTGGATCTCATATGGAGATGTTTACTAAAGTAGAATGGAAAAAATCGAATGCAACTACATAGGGACTAGTCTATAACTGTCATTCGGAATCAGTTTTGCGCAGTGTCAATAGGAACTTGGATATCTGACTCATATGGAGTCCGTTTTGGCTCGACAAGTAGTCAAAACGTTTGTGATGACTAGATGCTTCAAAGGATTCTTTCAAAGGGAAATTTCGGAGAACTTTTCTTAAAGAGTTTGTTCAGAAACTTGTATAGAAACTTTTTTAATGAGCACTTCGATAAACGCATTTCGAGAACATACACAAAGTCCCAGCTATGGACCTAGTGCATCATCATAACTGAGGTCTCTTGAATTTCCCTACAAGTAATTGGATCTCATATGGAGATGTTTAGTGAAGTAGAATGGAAAAAATTGAATGCAACTACACAAGAACTAGTATGTAACTGTCGTTCGGAATCAGTTTTGCGCAGTGTTAACTGAAACATGGATATCAGACTCATACGGAGTATGTTTTGGCTCATCAAGTAGTCAAAACGTTTGTGACGACTAGATTCTTCAAAGGATTCTTTCATAGGGAACTTCTGGAGAACTTTTCTTAAGGGAAACTTGTGTAGAAACTTTCTTAACGAGCATTCGACTAACGCATTTCGAGAACATACACAAAGTCCCAGCTATGGAGCTAGTGCATCATCATAACTAAGGTCTCTTGCATTTCCCTACAAGTAATTGGATCCCATATGGAGATGTTTACTAAATTAGAATGGAAAAAATCGAATGCAACTACACAAGAACTAGTCTATAACTGTCGTTCGGAATAAGTTTTGTGCAGTGTCAACTGAAACATGGATATCTGACTCATATGGAGTCCATTTTGGCTCGACAAGTAGTCAAAACGTTTGTGACGACTAGATGCTTCAAATGATTCTTTCATAGGGAACTTTCAGAGAACTTTTCTTAAGGAGTTCGTTCAGAAACTTGTATAGAAACATTTTTAATGAGCACTCCATAAACGCATTTCAAGAACATACACAAAGTCCCAGCTATGGACCTAGTGCATCATCATAACTGAGGTCTCTTGCATTACCCTACAAGTAATTGGATCTCATATGGAGATGTTTAGGGAAGGAGAATGGAAAAAATTGAATGCAACTACACAAGAACTAGTATGTAACTCTCGTTCGGAATCATTTTTGCGCAGTGTTAACTGAAACATGGATATCTGACTCATACGGAGTATGCTTTGGCTCCGCAAGTAGTCAAAATGTTTGTGACGACTAGATTCTTCAAAGGATTCTTTCATAGGGAACTTTTGGAGAACTTTTCTTAAGGGAAAATTGTATAGAAACTTTCTTAATGAGCACTCGACAAACGCATTTCGAGAACATACACAAAGTCCCAACTATGGAGCTAGTGCATCATCATAACTGAGGTGTCTTGCATTTCCCTACAAGTACTTCGATCTCATATGGAGATGTTTACTGAAGTAGAATGGAAAAAATCGAATGCAACTACACAAGAACTAGTTTGTAGCGTAGATTCGAATAAGTTTTTCTTGTGATGCTAACTGAAACATGGATATCTGACTCATACGGAGTCCGTTTTGGCTCGACAAGTAGTCCAACTGTTTGTGACGACTAGATGCTTCAAAGGATTCTTTGATAGGGAACTTTTGGAGAACTTTTCTTAAGGAGTTCGTTCAGAAACTTGTATAGAAACATTTTTAATGAGCACTCGATAACCGCATTTCGAGAACATACACAAAGTCCCAACTATGGACCTAGTGCATCATCATAACAGAGGTCTCTTGCATTTCCCTACAAGTAATTGGATCTCATATGGAGATGTTTAGTGAAGCAGAATGGAAAACATTGAGTGCAACTACACAAGAACTAGTATGTAACTGTCGTTCGGAATCAGTTTTGCACAGTGTTAACTGAAACATGGATATCTGACTCATACGGAGTATGTTTTGCCTCCACAAGTAGTCAAAACGTTTGTGACGACTAGATTCTTCAAAGGATTCTTTCATAGGGAACTTTTGGAGAACTTTTCTTAAGGGAAACTTGTATAGAAACTTTCTTAATGAGCACTCGACTAACGCATTTCGAGAACATACACAATGTCCCAGCTATGGAGCTAGTGCATCATCATAACTGAGGTCTCTTGCATTTCCCTACAAGTAGTTGGATCTCATATGGAGATGTTTACTGAAGTAGAATGGAAAAAATCAAATGCAACTACACAAGAACTAGTCTATAACTTTCGTTCGGAATCAGTTTTGCGCAGTGTCAACTGAAAAATGGATATCTGACTCATATGGAGTCCGTTTTGGCTCGACAAGTAGTCAAAACATTTGTGATGACTAGATGCTTCAAAGGATGCTTTAATAGGGAACTTATGGAGAACTTTTCTTAAGGAGTTCGTTCAGAAACTTGTATAGAAACTTTTATAATGAGCACTCGATAAACGCATTTCGAGAACATACACAAAGTCCCAGCTATGGACCTAGTGCATCATCATAACAGAGGTCTCTTACATTTCCCCACAAGTAATTGGATCTCATATGGAGATGTTTAGTGAAGTAGAATGGAAAAAATTGAATGCAACTACACAACAACTAGTATGTAGCGTAGATTCGGAATGAGTTTTCTTGTGATGTTAACTGAAACATGGATATCTGACTCATACGGAGTATGTTTTGCATCCACAAGTAGTCAAAACGTTTGTGATGACTAGATTCTTCAAAGAATTATTTCATAGGGAACTTTTGGAGAACTTTTCTTAAGGGAAACTTGTATAGAAACTTTCTTAACGAGCACTCGAAAAACGCATTTCGAGGAAATACTCCTACTACTCGCCATCGTCTCACTGATATGTTGGTACGGGACCACATGTCAACGAAACATGGTGTGTAATTTCTCGTGCAAAATGCGATCTGGCCGCGTTGGCCCGAGGTGCCGCATTAGTTATCGACCTTTATTTTTTTAGTGGCGTGCCGATCAGTTTTGAAGCACGACTAATAAATGGTATTGTACACAGAGAAAATATAAACTACTCTACCACTACTCCACCTCCAGTACTAGTAGTATAAAAAAGATATATAGGCTGGAGCTTCAGAGCTTTCTTGCTAAGGGCCGCCCACTTGCTTCTCACACTACCACCCTCTCTCCAGATCTAAAAAAGACGGCCCCTCTCTCCCTCCTCACCGGTGGTCACAGATCCGTCGGGGAAGAAAGTCGTCGGCGAGCGAGGTCACGCACTGACGACAAGGCCGTCCTCTCAGACCTAGCGCCTGCGCGGGATGGCCTCCATCCCCAAGCTCACTGCCGTAGTGTGTGCAGAGGACGACGACCACGAGCGAAGCCACTTCCCGCCGACCCTTAGGTATGCTACCTCTTTTCGAACCATAACCTTGTTCTATTTCCCCATCTGCCACATCGTTGCATGTGGATATTTTTCCACTCCACCATCTTCCCAATTTGCTATACTCTGCTCTGCTGGCCACGCAGACGAAAACCATAATTTGCACTAATAAAGGAAACCCTACTTCATGCAGACTAATCCATGTCTGGGTTGAATAAGGAAAGGAAGGGAGACTGTACTATCCAAGAGAGTAGGCATCGAAGCCGCATCTAGGTTGGAAAGGGGAAAATCAGTAGCTAAGGAACGAGTCTCGTGTCTCTTGGTTGAAGAAGGGTAGAAAGGCATGACAACGCAATAGAGAATGACCAGGTTGATCGGTTTGTTGTCCTCGCATAGGAAAAAGGTGGCTAAAGAGAACAAAAATGGGGCGTAATCCACATATGCTGCTGGATATTTGTTGCTCACGCAACCATACCCCCTCACCACTCTGCGTCAGTGGAGGTACATCGTCTGGTCAGCCTTGTCCGAATGGCCCATGCTCTTATTGCCACTTTTTTGCTGTTAGTATAACGCCCAAATCAAGTCAAGCAATGCTCTTGCTAAAGTGATGCCACATTTAACTAATGCTGCTCTCGGTCTAATGCCACCCATAAATTTAAGCAATGCCATTTAATGTCCTTTGGATTACTTGAGGGTTAGCTGTTGATTGTGGATGTATTAAAGATTTTTCAGCTAAGGCATTCTAATGTTGTTGCACAGCCGGTATACCAACGATGAAACTTGTTACTACCTTCAGATTTTTGCCTTTATTAATGCTTATAGATTACATACCTCACTTTCATGAGATAAGTTAATTTTTTTATGCAGTGTCACCAAAATGCCAAGGCTGATGTCATTTTATTTTGGTTAAACTGCATGCACAATTATGAAGACAAGAGGAAAGGTCAAAGTGGGCACCTCCTCCTCCATTTGTTCTCTTGAGGAGGTCTCGTATGTTTGTCTCTAATGCCTGTCGACTACATACGACATCATGATGTAATGTTAAGTAATTTCCTTTTTATGCAGTGTCACTTTGAATTGTCAAAGCGGTGATGGCATTTTATTTTAGTAGAACTGCACAAAATTTGCTTAAAGAAGAGGAAAGGTCGGGAATGGCTCACTTTTCGGAAAAAACTATGTATGCCTTCACGACATCTGCCATTGTTGCTTTATTTATTCCTTCAAACAGGTGGTTAGAAACAGTCTTGCTACCATTTCCCATTAAGAAGTTGGAATGCTTATATTTGTGAGTCTATGCTTCAACTAGTGCCACTTTTACAGTAATCACACTTTCAATATCTATGCAAACAGGAATGCTCGATTTTAGTGGAACTGCACAAAAAGTCCAACTGGTTCAACATTAGGAGCATGTTTTTTCCAAACCTTTATATCCAATTGGTGGCACTATGAGCTGTTCATTATGAAGGTACATGGTTTGCTACTATCTTGCTACTCTTTTTGTACTGTCATTAGATAGTAATACTAGTGGTTTGCATGTGAATTTATTGGCAGGGTGGACCTACATTGGAGGTGCAGGACATGATTCAATGATTGGATTCTCAATTTCGGTTGTATCGATTTCACCTCTTCCATCACCGCGAACATGGATATCCTTGGTCTGATGAAGAATAGGCACTATATTTCTGCTCTGAACCAGCAAATCAATTCAGTATGAAATTCTCCAGGGCAAAACTTAATCATGTCAGTTGTCCAGTCACGAGAACATAGCGGATGCTAAGCGGAAGAGACACGTTTAAACCGAAAATACAAGGTGTGGTATATGTTTACTAGCTGCTTGATATTTGTGCAGGCAGAGATGTCTGCCCGTTGCTATTTGGCAAACAAACAAAGTGTCCGCAATCTTGGTTGAACTGCACAAGAGAATAGTATAGTCCTTTGCATGCGGTGCCATTTGAAAATAGACACGTAAAGATTGGATAGTCACTTCATGGACTGCAGAAAAGTACTACTGTACTATTTATTGGCCAACACTAGGTGCTTCATTGCTTTGGTCTGATTATACAATGGGCATCATTTTGCCTAAGTTAAAGTTTGTATTCCGAAAATAGTCTTGCGGTGTGATCGAGAGAAGACCAAATCATATTGCAGTGGATGTTCCTCCATCATGTGTGGTTCATTCTCATGGTCCCAGCTGTTGGTGGAACCACTTACGTTAGTACTTGTACGCTACTAGAGTATTAGTGGGAGTAGATAGTTAACTTGGCTATGATGGTTGTCAACGTGGAAGTTCAAGATTACTCTATATGTGGATCGGACACATTACTTTGCTCACGAATGTTGAACTTCCCTTTTGAACGTATGGAATGGGCTGTTATTTTTTAAATGGGTTGTATTTGTCCTCCGTGGGTTTAGAGGCTGACTTGTGGGCCTAGCAATCAGGAGATGATTGTACGTGGAGAGGATGAAAGCAGGGACCCGCCAAGGTCATGGCAGTACACAAGAAAGTGCCTCCTTATTTCAAGCCAATAAAAAAATGGCTCCTCCTAGTGAATTTCTGACATCTGGGTCCCATGCCATTGTCAACGTAGTCAATAAACGAGAGAATTGCACAATGAGCGGCTGACACGAGGACCCAATGACTCGCCCAGTTATTTTTGTTTTGGGTTAATTTGATAAATGCCACTCCAAATCTGGTGTATCCGAGAAATGCCACTGCAATTTCCAAACTTTGAAAAATGCCATTTCATGCCATTTCTAGTGGCATTTTTCGAAGTCTGGAGTGGTGTTTTTCAAAGTTTGCAAACTGCAGTGGCGTTTTTCTAAGTTTGCAAAATTGCGATGGCATTTTTCAAAGTTTGGAAATTGCGGTGGCATTTTATGAATCGCCATAATTGGAGTGGCATTTATCTAATTTGTTTTTGAGACAGAAGCAGGGTGTCAACTGGGCTGTGCGGGACACTCTGGCCTATCTAGACAGCCTTTCATTTTATGTTTACCACAGGCCAGCCAAGTAGTTTTTTTTTCTTTTTGAAAATGGCTAGCCCAGTTTTTTTGTGATTTGTCAAGTAAGTCGCTTTATCAGGCCTGTTGGGCTGCAAATCTTTCAAGACCAGGAGAGCTTCATTCGGCTGGCCGAGAAAATGGCCTATCAATAATGAGATATGGGCTATATTTTTAAAACACATCAAAACGGCAATTAGTTTAAAATATCTTTTTTTCATTTCGAGATTTTAAATTGCATTGATTTTTATGCGTGGACAATTTATTGGATTTTATATTGATATACATTTATTTTTAAAATCAGTCTGAATGTGACTCGAAATTTCGGGATTAAAAACAGTTCGGCCATGACATATGCAAAATTTCAGTATAATTTTTTACCGTGGCCACAATATGGGCTGTAATGCTAACAAAAAGAATATGGGCTCCAAAAAACCCGTAAGAATTAGCAAATGGGCTGTAAATTATTTGAAATAATGGCGTATGGGTTGTATCTTTATTTTCCACAGATTTGAGGCTTTCCACAGATAGCCTGTATACTGTTGGATGTCCATCCAACGGCCGTCGTGCTTCTTCAATCTCTGTTCCTCCTGCTCCAGCCACTCAAACAAGCGTCGGCGGGACTGCCTGCTCCCTCCTCCCTTGGCTGTCTTTGCCGCCAAGAGCCTCACCGACCCACCGTACTCCCATCGCTGGCCTAGCCATCCCTCTACTCACCCACACTGCTGTTATTCTCCGGACGGCAAAGCGAACGATAAACCCTAAATGCAGTCGTACTCCCCTCCGCGTGGGAAACAAAAACAAGCTGCCGAAGTCTTCCCGCCTCCATGTCGTTCCCTTCCTAGGCCTTGCCGTCGTCCACCATACGGTGCTCTTGGCGTGGCGTGGTCAGCGTGGTCAACGGCAAACATGCATCTGAAGCGGATCAGACGTGGAGAGGGCGACAAGCTGGTCCACGGCCGCACGCAAGGAAATGCCTCCTTATTACGTGAAAATAATGATTCCTCCACACGACATCTGGGACCCACCGAAAGGGCCTCAGATTTCGCGAGAAAAATGTTACCTTGACGACAGCTCGGACCCACCAGCTATATCTTCGCATGCAAGGAAGTGCCTCCTTATTACGCACAAAAAAATGAATACCCCCTGCTAGCTGGGACCCAGTATAGTGGGCCTACTAAGTTGACGGGGACGAAGGGATTTGTCAACTTAGTCAATATGCACGATTCTAGCTCAACTGACCGTACGATGCCCATCCAACGGCCGTAGTGCTTCTTCAACCTCTGGTCTTCTTGCTCCAGCCCCCCAAAGCAGCGCCGGTCGTGCTGCCTGCTCCTGCCTCCCATGGCCGGATGTGCTGCCGCGGAGGCCTCACCACCCCCATACTACTCCCACCGCTGGCCAGGCCATCCCTCCACTCCACTCACCCACACCCCCCTGTTATTCTGCGGCGACGACATCGCAGCCGAACCAGTGAACCCTCGTACTCCTCTCCGCGTGGGCATCCACTGCCGCGTCTTCCCCGGCTCCGCGTCGTCCCCTTCCTAGGCCTCGCCGTCGTCCACCACCGTGGTGCTCTCGGCGCGGCGTGGTCAATGTGGTTAACTACCGAATTCCATCGGAAGAATACTGTACATGGAGAGGCTGACAGCTGGGTCCACGGCAGCCGCAAGGAAGTGCCTCCTTATTACGCGAAAAATAATTATTCCCCCACCTGACAGCAGGGACCCACCGGACGCCCACCAGTATTTCGTGAAAAAAAGTTTGCCCCTGACGGCTGGGACCCACCCGACGAGTCACCGTATTTCGCGAAAAAAATGTTCCCCCTGCTATCAGCTCGGACCCACCGGAAGTGCCTCCTTATTACGCACAAAAAAATGAATACCCCCTGCTAGCTGGGACCCACCTTGGTGGGAGGCTGACTTGTGGGCCTACTAAGTTGACGGGGACGGAGGGCTTTGTCAACTTAGTCAAGATAAACGATTCTAGCTCCAGTGACCGTACGATGTCCATCCAACGGCCATAGCTTCTTCAACCTCTCGTCTTCTTGCTCCAGCCACCCAAAGCAGCGCCGGTCGTGCCGCATGCTCCTGCCTCCCGTGGCGGATGTCTTTGCCGGAGGCCTCACCGCCCCCTACTATTCCACCGCTGGCCAGGCCCTGCGGCGACGGCAGCCTCACACCGCAGTCGAACCAGTGAACCCTTGTACTCCTCTCCGCGCGGGCTTCCACTGCCGCGTCTTCCCCGGCTCCCCGTTGTCCCCTTCCTAGGCTTCGCCATCATCCACCGCCCTGGTGCTCTCGGCGCGACGTGGTCAACGTGATTAAGGAACGACTTCCATCGGACGTGGGTTTGCGTGGAGAGGCGACATGGGTCCACGGCCGCGACAAGGAAGTGCCTCCTTATTACGTGCAAAATAATTATTCCTCCACCCGGCAATGAGGACCCACCGGACGGGCCACCGTATTTTGCAAAAAAATGTTTCCCCCCTGACTGCTGGGACCCACCAGCTACACCTTCGCACGCAAGGAAGTGCGTCGGGCAAAAAACAAAATGATTCGCCCCACGATTGCTGGGACCCACCAGCTACATCTTCGCACGCAAGGAAGTGCCTGACAGTCGGGACCCACCTTGTCGAAGCGTACGTAGCGTTGTCATTCTGGTCGCGAACGTGTATGTACATATATACTGGTCGATGTAGAGGCATGCACGTGTCGTAGTAGAGGCGCGCACGTAGCATGTACACGTACGTATAGCGGCCAGGGTGCAAGAAAGAAAATATGGCCACGTATGTGTACATACGGGCGGGGTCTCGAATGCCTACTCGCGCATACGTACGACGAGGGCTCATGTACATGGCTGGGGCAGAACGGAGAAACAGCGTCGTCATCGTGTTCATGGGGAGGCAACGTAATGCGTCGTGTTCATGGGGAGGCAACGGAATGCGTCGTGTTCATCGGGAGGCAACAGAACGCGTGGGAGCCAACCGGTGGGTCGAAGCGGAATGCGTGTCGTGTTCATTGGGAGGGCTTGGGCCAGGAACAGCGATGGAAATGAGGCTGGCATACCGCATGAAACGGAGAAGCGGACCTCCTACATTTGAAACGGGGTCCTGTTGTTCGGGAGGGTGTGGCGTCTGGGAAAAGCGGGAAAGCGGACCTCCCTACGGTCAAACGGGGTCCTGTTGATCGGGTGTGGCGTGCCGCCATAAAGCAGGCAAACGGACCTCCTACGGTCGAAATGGGGTCCTGTTCATCGGCAGGGTGTGGTGTACCGCAAAACAGGACTCCACGGATCTCGTTTCATCTCCACCGTCGACCCCTCCGGCCTCCACAAGCTCGTTGATCCACCTTGACCTCCTCCGGCCTCCACCATGATCGTTCATCCACGGGCTCCTGTTCATCCAGCCTCCACCGCGTGCTACTCCACCGGCTACTGGTCAACCAGCCCTCTCCACGGGCTCCTGTTCAACCACCCCTCCACGGGCTACTGTTCATCCAGCCCTCCACCGTCTACTGTTCATCCTGCCCTCCACTGGGTGGTCCTGTTCATCCAGCCCTCCACGGGGTCCTGTTCATCCAGCCCCAACCGGCTCGATTGATCGGGGTCATGTTCATCTAGAGGCAACACCACGGGGTCCTGTTCATCCACCCCCACCGGGAACTGTTCATCAACCCCGGGCAGCTCCTTTGTTCATCCGGATGCGACATCGATCGGCTTCAGTTAGCAGCAGTAGTGAAGGAATCGCTCGATCGGGTTCGTTAACACCCATCGATCGATCACTCGGGTTCAGTAACGCGTAGCCTGCAGTGCAATCGCTCGGGTACAGTTAGAGCCCAACGCCTCGCTCGGGTTCAGTTAGAGCCAACGCCTCGCACACACACGCGTACGTGTACGAGAGAAACACGCATCGCTCGACCCCCGACCTCCCACCGTAACCGGGAACTCCCCGAAATTTTCCTCCCCCTCGCTTCTACCATGGTTTTTTCCGTCATGGACGGCCCAAAGAATGTCATGCAGCTGCGTCTCCGGCCCGCCCGGAGACGAAAAGCCCATTTTACATCATGATTTTTGTCATAGAAGTAGGAGCCCACCACATCTATGATGATACCGGGTTTTGTCACAATTATCGTCATAGAAGTGTCATATGTATGACAGAAAAAAAAATTGTTCGGCCCAAAATGTCACGGATGTGTCTTTTTTTTTGTAGTGGTTGCTGCGATGCCCGTGGCCCGTGCCTCCTTTCCCATCAAGTATTTGGGTCTTCCGCTATCAGTCTGGCGCCTGAGGGCGGTGGATCTCCAATTTCTCGTGGATAAGGTGGCGGCTAGGCTTGTTCTGTGGAGGTTCAGAAAAAGGCTTGTTCCGTGGGATGGCCATAACATCACCACCATCGGGCGGGGGTGCTTGTCAAGTCTGTGTGCTCACCTCTCAGGTGCTCTACCACATCATTGCCCTCAACCCTCCCACAAGCACACTCCTTAGTATTAACAAGATTGAGAGGGCTTTTCTGTGGGCTGGTGATAACCCACAAGTATAGGGAGTCGCAAAAGTTTTTGAGGGTAGGGTATTCAACCCAAATTAATTGATTCGACACAAGAGGAACCAAAGAATATTATCGAGCATTAGCAGCTGAGTTGTCAATTCAACAACACCTGAAAGACTTAATATCTGTAGCAAAGTATTTAGCAACAAAGTAGTATGGAAGTAACGGTAACGGTGGCAAAAGTAACAGTAGCAGTTGTGTAGTGATTGTAACAGTGGGAACGGCAAAGTAACTTAGCAAAGATCAATATGTGATAAGCTCGTACGCAATGGATCAATGATGGATAATTGTGTTGGATGGCATTCATCATGCAAAAGCTATAACCTAGGATGACACAGAACTAGCTCCAATTCATCAATATAATGTAGGCATGTATTCCATATATAGCCATACGTGCTTATGGAAAAGAACTTGCATGACATCTTTTGTCCTACCCACCCGTGGCAGCGGGGTCCTAATGGAAACTAAGGGATATTAAGGTCTCCTTTTAATAGAGAACCGGAACAAAGCATTAGCACTTAGTGAATAAATGAACTCCTCAAACTACGGTAATCACCGGAAAGAATCCCAATTATTGTCACCTTGGGGTATGCGGATCATAACTCGTAATAAGTGTCTGCAATTTGCAAGATCGGATTAAGAACACAAATACATTCATGAAAATAGAATAGATTCAGATCTGAAATCATGGCACTCGGGCCCTAGTGACAAGCATTAAGCATAGCAAAGTCATAGCAACATCAACCCTAGAACATAGTGGATACTAGGGATCAAACCCTAACAAACTAACTCGATTACATGATAAATCTCATCCAACCCATCACCATCGGCAAGCCTACGAATAGATTGGTGATGGAGGAAGGTTGGTGATGATGATGGCGACAAATCCCCCTCTTCGGAGCCCAAAACAGACTCTAGATATGCCCTCTCGATGAAGAACAGGAGGCGGCGGCTCTAATATTTACTACACAACCTTCTTCTTGTAGACGTTGTTGGGCCTGCAAGTGCACAAGTTTGTAGGACAGTAGCAAATTTCCCTCAAGCGGATGACCTAAGATTTATCAATCCGTGGGAGGCGTAGGATGAAGATGGTCTCTCTCAAGCAACCCTGCAACCAAATAACAAAGAGTCTCTTGTGTCCCCAACACACCCAATACAATGGTAAATTGTATAGGTGCACTAGTTCGGCGAAGAGATGGTGATACAAGTGCAATATGGATGGTAGATAAAGGTTTTTGTAATCTGAAAATATAAAAACAGCAAGGTAACAAGTGGTAAACGTGGCGTAAGCGGTATTGCAATGATAGGAAACAAGGCCTAGGGTTCATACTTTCACTAGTGCAAGTTCTCTCAACAATAATAACATAGTTGGATCATATAACTATCCCTCAACATGCAACAAAGAGTCACTCCAAAGCCACTAATAGCGGAGAACAAACGTAGAGATTATTGTAGGGTACGAAACCACCTCAAAGCTATTCTTTCGGATCGATCTATAAAGGAGTTCGTACTAGAATAACACCTTAAGACACAAATCAACCAAAACCCTAATGTCACCTACATACTCCATTGTCACCTCAAGTATCCGTGGGCATGATTATACGATATGCATCACACAATCTCAGATTCATCCAACCAACACAAAGTACTTCAAAGAGTGCCCAAAAGTTTCTACCGGAGAGTCAAGAACGTGTGCCAACCCCTATGCATAGGTTCATGGGCGGAACCCGCAAGTTGGTCACCAAAACATACATCAAGTGGCACATGATATCCCATTGTCACCACAGATAAGCACGGCAAGACATACATCAAGTGTTCTCATAAAAGACTCAATCCGATAAGATAACTTCAAAGGGAAACTCAATTCATCACAAGGGAGTAGAGGGGAGAAACATCATAAGATCCAACTATAATAGCAAAGCTCGGGATACATCAAGATCCCGCCATAGAGGGAACACGAGAGAGAACACGAGAGAGAGAGATCAAACACATAGCTACTGGTACATACCCTCAGCCCTGAGGGTGAACTACTCCCTCCTCGTCATGGATAGCGCCGGGATGATGAAGATGGCCACCGGTGATGGGTTCCCCCTCCGGCAGGGTGGTGGAACGGGCTCCTGAGAGGTTTTGGTGGCTACAGAGGCTTGCGGCAGAACTCCCGATCTATCTTCATTGCGGAAGTTTTACGATACGTGGGTATATATGGGTGCAGGGGTACGTCGGTGGACCGAAGGGGGCACGAGGCAGGGGGGCGCGCCCTAGGGGTGGGCGCCCCCCACCCTCGTGAGCACCTCCCTTATTTCCTGACGTGCACTCCAAGTCCATCGGGTGTCTTCCCTTCCAAAAATAACTTCTCTAGTTGATTTCGTTCCGTTTTGACTCTGTTTGATATTCCTTTTCTTCGAAACACTGAAATAGGCATAAAATGACAAATGCAGGTTGGGCCTCCGGTTAATAGGTTAGTCCCAAAAGTAATATAAAAGTGGAAAATAAAGCCCAATATTATCTAAAACAGTAGATAATATAGCATGGAGCAATCAAAAATTATAGATACGTTGGAGACGTATCAAGCATCCCCAAGCTTAATTCCTACTCGTCCTCGAGTAGGTAAATGATAAAAAAGATAATTTTTGATGCGGAGTGCTACTTGGCATAATTTCAATGTAATTCTTCTTACTTGTGATATGAATATTCAGATCCAAATGATTCAAAATAAAAGTTCATATTGATAAAAGAAATAGTAACACTTCAAGCATACTAATCAAAGTAATCATGTCTTCTTAAAATAGCATGGCAAAAGAAAGTTCATCCCTACATAATCATATAGTTAGGCTATGCTTCATTTTCGTCACACAAAGATGTTCCCAACTTCTATACCCCCGATGACAAGCCAAGCATTGATTCATACTTAAATAATCTAAAACTTTTTCAACCTTCACGCAATACATGAGTGTGAGCCATGGATATAGCACTATGGGTGGAATAAAATATGATGATGGGGATTGTGTGGAGAAGACAAAAAAGGAGAAAGTCTCACATTGACAAGGATAATCAACAGGCTATGGAGATGCCCATCAATTGATGTCAACATGAGGAGTAGGGATTGCCATGCTACGGATGCACTAGAGCTATAAATGAATGCTCAACAAAAGAAAACTAGTGGGTGTGCATCCAACTTGCTTGCTCATGAAGACCTAGGGCATTTGAGGAAGCCCATCGTAGGAATATACAAGCCAAGTTCTATAATGAAAAATTCCCACTAGTATGAAAAAGACAACTTATGAGACTCACTATATGAAAAACATGGTGCTACTTTGAAGCACAATATATGAGACTCACTACATGAAGAACAAGTTGCTACTTTGAAGCACAAGTGTGGAAAAAGAGATAGTAGCATTGCCCTTTTTATTTATTTTCTTTTTTTGGGGCCCTTTTTTTTCTTTTTGGCCTTTCTCTTTTCTTTTTTTTTTGATTGGGCAATGCTCTAATAATGATGATCATCACACTTCTATTGATTACAACATAAGGGTTACAACTCGAAACTAGAACAAGATATGACTCTATATGAATGCCTCCGTGATGTGCAGGATGGTGCAATGAATCAAGAGTGACATGTATGAAAAATAATGCATGGTGGCTTTTCCACAAATACGATGTCAACTACATGATCATGCAATGGCAATATTACAAAAGTAAAGTATGTCATGATGATGATGAACGGAACGGTGGAAAGTTGCATGGCAATATATCTCGGAATGGCTATGGAAATGCCATAATAGGTAGGTATGGTAGCTGTTTTGAGTAAGATATAGGGAGGTTTATGTGTGATAGAGCGTATCGTATCACGGGGTTTGGATGCACCGTGAAGTTTGCACCAACTCTCAAGGTGAGAAAGGGCAATGCACCGATGCAGAAGAGGCTAGCAATTGCGGAAAGGTAAGAGTGCGTATAATCCATGGACTCAACATTAGTAAAAAGAACTCATATACTTATTGCAAAAATTTAGAAGTCATCAAAAATCAAGTACTACACGCATGCTCCTAGGGGGATAGATTGGTAGGAAAAGACCATCCCTCGTCCCCGACCGCCACTCATAAGGATGCACAAGCCAGGTACACTTAATGTTTCAAATTTGTTACACAACTTTAACCATACGTGCATGCTACGGGAATTGCTAACTTCAACACAAGCATTATTTAAATTCACAACTACTCAACTAGCATGACTCTAATATCACCATCTTCATATCTCAAAACAATTATCAAGCATCAAACTTTTCTTAGTATTCAACGCACTCAAAAGAAACTTTCACATATCTTGAATACCAAGTATATTAGGATTTTAAGCAAATTACCATGCTATTTAAGACTCTAAAAATAATATAAGTGAATCATGAGAGTTCCTATATTTCTTAAAAATAAAACTACCACCATGCTCTAAAAGATATAAGTGATGCACTAGAGCAAATGACAAACTACTCCGAAAGATATAAGTGAAGATCAATGAGTAGTCGAATAATTGTGCAAGTATGTGAAAACTCTCTAACATTTAAGAATTTCAGACCTTGATACTTTATTCAAACAGAAAGGAAAGCTAAATAAAACTACATTGCAAGGATAGCACAACTCATGTGATGAAGCAAAAACTTAGGCTCAACCGATACTAACCGATAGTTGTTGAAGAAGAAAGGTGGGATGCCTACCGGGGCATCCCCAAGCTTAGATGCTTGAGAATTCTTAAAATATTATCTTGGGGTGCCTTGGGCATCCCCAAGCTTGAACTTTTGTGTCTCCTTAATTCCTCTCATATCATGGTTTCTCTTTTTATCAAAAGCTTCATCCACACCAAACTCAACAAGAACTCGTGAGATAGGTTATTATAAACCAATGCAAAACCTTATCATTTTCTACTGTAACAAATCACAAAAATTATTATTCAACATTGCATACTAAATGACTCTGCATAATTAATACCCCTATCCTCAAATAGAACCATTAAACAAGCAAACATATGCAAACAATGCAAACATAACAGCAATCTGCCAAAACAGTACGGTCTGTGAAGAATGCAAGAGTATCAATACTTCCCTAACTCCAAAAATTATGAAACAAAATTCCCACTTTAGTAAATTTATCAGAGCTCATTATGCAAAAAGTTTCAACAATATGTCATGCTCTTAATTTTCTAGGGAATTTTTGCAACAGCGGTAAACTTTCTGTTTTCAAACAGCAACATGTATAGTAGCAAAATAAGCATGGAAAAGGCTATCCTTGACTTTTTTATTGAAACTAAAGATGAAAAACATTATTCTAAATAAAAGCAAGCAAATAATAACAAGAGAAAATGACGCTCCAAGCAAAACACATATCATGTGGTGAATAAAAATATAGCTCTAAGTAAAGTTACCGATGAACGAAGACGAAAGAGGGGATGCCTTCCGGGGCATCCCCAAGCTTAGGCTCTTGGTTATCCTTGAATATTACCTTGGGGTGACTTGGGCATCCCCAAGCTTAGGCTCTTACCACTCCTTATTCCATAGTCCATCGAATCTTTACCCAAAACGTGAAAACTTCACAACACAAAACTTAACAGAAAACTCGTGAGCTCCATTAGCGAAAAAAAAACAAAACACCACTTCAAGGTACTGTATTGAACTCATTATTTATTTATATTGGTGTTAAACCTACTGTATTCCAACTTTTCTATGGTTTATACACTATTTTACTAGCCATAGATTCATCAAAATAAGCAAACAACACATGAAAAACAGAATCTGTCAAAAACAGAACAGTCTGTAGTAATCTGTAACTAACGCAAACTTATGGAACTAAAAAAATTCTAAAATATTTTTTTGGACCTGAGGAATTTGTCTAGTAATCATCTTCAAAAAGAATCAACTAAATATCACTCTCCAGTAAAAAGTTGAAGCTAATCTCATGAGCGCTAAAGTTTCTGCTTTTTACAGCATGATCATAAAGACTTCACCCAAGTCTTCCCAAAGGTTCTACTTGGCACAAACACTAATTAAAACATAAAACCACATCTAAACAGAATCTAGATGGATTATTTATTCCTAAACAGAACCAAAAAGTAAGAAACTAAAATAAAATTGGGTTGCCTCTGAGGGAGTTCCGGATTAGGGGGTGTCCTGATAGCCGAACTATCATCATTGGCCGGACTCCAAGACTATGAAGATAGAAGATTGAAGACTTCGCCCCGTGTCCGGATGGGACTTTCCTTGGGGTGGAAGGCAAGCTTGGCGATACGGATATGTATATCTCCTACCATTGTAACCGACTCTGTGTAACCCTAACCCTATCCGTTGTCTATATAAACCGGAGGGTTTTAGTCCGTAGGACGAACAACAATCATACCATAGGCTAGCTTCTAGGGTTTAGCCTCTTTGATCTCGTGGTAGATCCACTCTTGTAACACACATCATCAATATTAATCTAGCAGGGCGTAGGGTTTTACCTCCATCAAGAGGGCCCGAACCTGGGTAAAACATCGTGTCCCTTGTCTCCTGTTACCATCCGCCTAGACGCCTTGCAGTTGGGACCCCCTACCGAGATCCGCCGGTTTTGACACCGACATTGGTGATTTCATTGAGAGTTCCTCCGTATCGTCACCGATAGGCTCGATGGCTCCTTTGATCATCAACAACGACGCGGTCCGGTGAGACTTTTCTCCCGGACAGATCTTCGTGTTCGGCGGCTTTACTGCTGCGGGCCAATTAAGCTGGCCATCTGGAGCAGATCGAAGCTACGCCCTGGCCGTCGAGTCAGATTTGGAAGTTTAAACTATACAGCCTATAGTCACGGAGACTTGATCTTGACGGATTCGAGCCGCAGCCAAAGCGCGCCCGCCTTTGTCTCGATGGGCATGATCTAGCTCTGCGCGGCGAGCGATTGCCACGGAGGCCGCACGAAATCCGCTCCGACCCTTAATCCGGAGCGGATTCCCGATCGAGGGCAAGTGGTTGGACACCGCCTCGGGGCTTTAATCTCTGGCGATTGAGCGAACTCCATCCCCGTCGCTGCGAAGACCTCGACTCTCGGGTGCCGGACTCCTCCCCGGACTCCGAACCCTCCGTGCCCTTGCCAATCGAATCCGATTGGGCGCCCATTATGGAGTTCACGGCCGCGGACATCTCTCAGCACTCGCCCTTTGGCGACATCCTGAATTCACTAAAGTCTCTCTCTTTATCCGGAGAGCCCTGGCCGGACCACGGTCAGGAAGGTTGGGATACGGACGACGAAGAAATTCAACGCCCACCCACCACCCACTTCGTAGCCACTGTCGATAGCCTACACGACGTGCTCGATTTCGACTCCGAAGACATCGACGGTATGGACGACGATGTAGGAGACAACAATGAACCAGCACCTATAGGATGCTGGACAACCTCACCCCATGATGTATACATGGTGGATACACCTAAAGCAAATGAAGTCGGGGAGCACCGGGTCGCTGCGAAGGATAAATCCCTCGAAAAGCAGTCAAAGCGGCAACGTAACGCCGAACAAAGTCCCGCCTCAACAAAGACCCAGCCATAGAGCAGGGCGAACCGGTGGACAACGAACAAGCTATCGAGCGATCGTCCGAACAAGACAACTTGGATAAACAATCTGTCCCCGGCAAAGACAACAGTTCGGACGATCTCACACCGGACAAACCATTGGAGCAAAACGACCTCCAGAAAAGGCTCGTCGCCATCACAGGCGTAGCCTGAAAAAGCAAGCGGAAGCTCAAAACAGCGGAAGATGCACTCGAGTTAGATGGAGCAAAGTATTCAGCACCGCATGAGCAGCATGCAACAACGATCGCCGAACAAAGAGCTACCGAAAGAAAGATGCTGCCCGAATTGACGAGGAGGCCTTAGAGCCCCCACAATTAAAAGCAAGAAGGCCACCGGTCGGACGGACGACCTCACGGCAAAAAGAGAGCGGCGAATGGCGCCGCACACAAGCCAATATGCGATCCGCATAAGGATTCACATCAAGAGGATGGCCCAGTTAGGTCCATCTATGGGCCAAGAAAGCAGGCTCGTCAAAGCAATGCAATACGCCAAAATTCAGAAGATCACAAAGACACCCAATACTGAGGCGCCGCACACCCCTATGTTTCACTGATGAGGTGCTGGATCATGAATTTCA
Organism: Aegilops bicornis; assembly: GCA_021605145.1. NCBI lineage: Eukaryota > Viridiplantae > Streptophyta > Magnoliopsida > Poales > Poaceae > Aegilops > Aegilops bicornis. The sequence continues at coordinate 189,386,945 of CM038674.1, forward strand.
AGCGGATTCAAACCCGTAAACATAGAGGCATTCGACGGAACAACAGACCACGGAGTGCGGATCGAGGATTACATCCTCCACATACACATGGCTAGAGGAGGCGATCTCCACGCCATAAAATACTTACCCTTAAACTCAAAGGGCCAGCTCGGGATTGGCTTAAAAGCCTCCCGAAAATACCATTGGAAGGCTGGGGAGAGCTCGAGGATGCATTTAGGGCAAATTTTTGGGGACTTATGTCCGCCCTCCGGATCTTGAGCGATCTAAGTCACATAACTCAACTGCCCGGAGAGTCAGCCCGAAAATTCTGGAACAGGTTCCTTACTAAAAAGAACCAAATAGTCGACTGTCCGGACGTCGAAGCCTTAGCAGCTTTCAAACACAACGTCCGAGACGAATGGCTCGCCAGACAACTCGGCCAAGAAAAGCCAAGAACAATGGCCGCATTAACAAGCCTCATGACCCGCTTTTGCGGGAGAGGACAGCTGGCTGGCTAGATGCGATACCGGCGACCAGTACATCTGAAACCAGGATGGAAATGGGAAATCACGACGCAGAAAAGATCAGCGCCGGAATAAAGAAAATGGCCCAAATAGTACGGCGGTCAACGCCCGGATTCAAAAGCTCTCGGCGAGCGAAAAACACTGCCCTAAAGGATAACAGGTGACGAGCTATCCAACCTAAACAAGATTACGGATAGATCATGTCAAATACATGGTACCTCCGGAAGCACGCAAACCATACCCACGAGATTGTTGGGTCTTCAAACAGTCCGGCAGGTGAGCGCCCGAACACAAGGGGCTCGACACACCAAGTAAAGAAGGCGGCGAGCACCACAAGAAGAACCCGGAAAACAAAAAGCTTTCCCACGGAGGTCAAAACAGTAAACTCACTTCACGTGATCAAAAGGAAAAACAAAGCGGCGCCCTAAAAGGCGCGCCGCTGCAAGTTGTCAAAACCAATCACCTTCGACCATCGGGACTATTACGATAATATCCGAACGCAGGATGGACTGCCTTGATATTGGATCCTATAATCGATGGATTCCAATTTACACATGTCCTCATGGATGGCGGCGATGACATAAACCTGATATATTAGGACACAATCCGCAGGATGGGGATAAACCAACCAAAATTCGCCCGTAGCAACACCTCCTTTAAAGGAGTACTGCCCGGCCCATACGCCCTCATGCGGGCTCCCTCATCGCTAGAAGTTGTGTTCGGTTCATCCGACAACTTCCGTCAGAAAAGTTAGTCTTCCATGTCGCCCCGTTTAAAAGTAGCCATCAAGCACTATTGGGACGCGAAGCTTTCGCCCGCTTTAACGCAATACCGCATTATGCATCTCTAACACTTAAAATGCCCGGTCCACGCGGCATCATCTCGTTGAAAGGAAGTATTAAGTGTTACTCGAGCACGGAAGAAGGGAGGCGCATCGACAGCTCCACAGCTATCCGGCTCCACTAGGCAAAGAACCTGTAATTGGTCATTCAAACCCCGGACACGGCTAGACAAGTCCGGCGCCTACTAGCGGCATACCCCCATACGAGGGGCTACATGCATGTACAGCAAGAGACAAGGGAGCTCAATTTTATTCTTCGAACCGTACTCTGTTCATTTAATATTAAGTACATCTTTCACACGATCCTTTTTCTTTCAAACTAAGTTCCTCTCTTTTACAGATGAACAACGTGCTACACCCATCCAGGATACGGCACAACGGAGACACATGCGCAGACGTGCAGCAGGGACCCGTTGCAAGGATTCTTTTCAGATTAAGACCCTGCGTAAACCTTTTTTCACTGTCTCTTGTTGATATACATTCCCCCAGTTCCTTAATATAACTGAGGAGGAGGCTGGTTGTCGGGGAGGCTGATCTGGCCGACAAACACCTATGGGACCGGCGGACCGAGCCCCTTTCGGTTCGGCGGGGGGTGGAGGTCGCACGAAGAGCAGATTGAGGCGAAGCACACGAGCGGTTTACCCAGCTTCGGAGCTCTCCGGAGAGATAACACTCCTCTTTGCTGCATGTCTGAGTGTATTGAGTTCTTGCTCGGGGCGCTTGAGTGCTACAAGACACACAAGCTGCTAACTAGACCGGCGTGAGTGTTCTCGGCTTCAACCTCTCGAACCCTTGAACCCCCTCTCGTTGCGCATGGGCCTCCTTTTATATGCTAAAGGGGTCTCCGGCGGGTGGCAACGTGAACAAGGTAAAAATGGAAAAAGGAATGCGGTTGGTACAGCTACTTGTACGATGTATCATACCTAACCACGGCCGGCGGGGACAAAGGCATTAAATGCCCGTCTCGTCGCCCTAACGGTCTGAAAGGGATCCGTCGGGCGCCACCGCTTGCCACGATGGCAATCTTGTCGGCGCCGCTTGCCACCGCTCCCGTGGCCGCCTGACGGCCTCTTGCCACAGCGCTGGAAAGATCCCATGGCGACCACGTTAGTGGATGTCTTTGGAAGCCTTGATCTGAGTGGTGGTCTGCAGCGGCAAGCGCCTTGCCGCGATTGTTGTCTTGTCGGCGTCCAGGAAGCTTGTCGCTCATCGGGCCTTCCGGCAAGCTCCTCTTGCCGGGCCTTGTCTCCTAGGTGCCTTGGGTGGCCTTCCAGCCAAGCTCCTCTTGCAGGGGCCTTCTTAGGGAGCAGCGTGGCGCGTCGGCGGCAAGTTTCTTGAATGCCTTGGTTGGCCTTCCGGCAAGCTCCTCTTGCCGGGCCTTGTCTCCTTGGCTTGGATACTTTGTTCTTGAATGGCTCCAAAGGAACCACGGAGGACCTTGGCGGTCACCCGGTAAGCCCTGCCGCAGAGGGCTGCAACTGCCCGTGCACAAGTTCGGGATACTAGGGTACCCCTACTCTAGTACAGCGACAGGAGCCCCCGGGCCTGGGCCACACACGGTGCCGAGCGCTGTTGGGCCACGCCCAAAACAGGGCACGGGCACGCGCGGCCTGGGTTACAGGGAAACTACTCCTCCGCCTCGTCGCACTGGAGGCGAGCCAGAATTTGAACTCTCCGCGCTCAGCTCCGACGAGGAAGAAGAAGAGTAAGATTCTTTGTTGTACTTGTAGTTCTTTGATTTGTTGTTTTGTCTTGTATCTGATTTGCTTCACTCTGAACCCATTCCTTTTCAGGACGCTGGCCCAGAGAGCGTAGAAGAGAGCCAAGGCCCCGGTGATTGTCATCGAGGACGAGCCCACCGCGACAGCAGGAGGCGCGTCCGAGACCACCTTGCCAGACGCGACAACTCTTCCTCAAAGTAGCCACCAGCGCAGCCCCCAGCGTAAGTATATGGTTTACTTCTTGCTGTTCGGCGTGCATGGGTGCTCTTTCTTTGCTGATATCTGACTGCTGATTTGTGTAGGAGCAGAGCAGCCTTACCGGAGTGCCACAAGCCGCTCTCGACATGCCTTCTGCTTCGACTACACCCCCAAGGGAGGATTCCGGCAAGGGAGCATTCTCGGCAAGGGAGACTTCTCCGGCAAGGCGAGTTCTCCGGCAAGGACAGCTCTCCGGCAAGGGAAAGCACCAGCGATCCCACAGTGGCGGAGACCATGACTGCAGACCCTAGCACAGGTAATCCTCTTGCTTGAAAACTTCCCTTGTGTTCTTCTTCTTCCGATTTTCTTTTGAATATTTGCTTGACTTTTCTTCATTTTCCGGTCGTCGGATCCATCCGCCACAGAGCCAATGGAGACCGAGGTCGCCGGGCGAGGAGGACACGCTACGACAATCTTGGCGACGCCACCATCGAAGAAGGAGCTGGCGCCGACGAAAGCCCGCCCGGCGAAGAGGCCGCCAAAGCTGCCGCCAGAAGCTAGCGAGGGTCCGGGCGATCGCCAGCGACCACAGAGGGCCGGAGGCGCCAGCGCTTCTGACCGCCCGATCCCTCCGTCGCTGCTGCAGCGTCGAACTCGAAGCCCAGGCCAGCGCCTATTTGAAGGCCGGCGATGGCGTTTTCATCAAGCTCCCATGGGCGTCGAGCTCCAGGGCGCCGCTCGTTTTCTTTTCTTCTTGCCGCTGCTGGTCATGTTATGAGAACAGTCTATTAGAGCTGCGACAAGTTATCTTGTAATATAACTCTATTTCGGATAGTGATTGCTATGTTATTTCCTTTACTTGATTCCTTCCTTTGTATGTTTTTGCCCCTCGCTTTTAGGGAACTTGTCGGTATGAGCACAGGCCGTGAGTGCCGAAGTCTTGAGGATGTCGACAGCTTCTTTGGCGGTGCCCTTCTACCGACAAGAAACCTTGTCGCAACTAGTCGCAGCTCACTTAAGTTGTTGAGCGGACTCGAAATAAAATAAGGGCGCATCGCATCTCATTTAAATTGTTGAGCGGACTCGAAACAAAATAAGGGTGCATCGTAGCTCACTTAAGTTGTTGAGCGGACTTGAAACAAAATAAGGGCGCAACTAGCTACGAGTTGGTTCCTCTGCGCACAGGTTTTCCATACAAAGTACGGTCGTTCGAGGACGATAACTTAAAATTTTAAAACTGATTGCTCAAACTTTAGCAACTTAGCTTTTACATCGTTTGCTTCCGGTAAGGCTAGGCTTCCTTGAGCGACGCTTGGTCCACACCACTTCCTTGAGCGGCGCTTGGTCCACACCATTATCTTCTCCTTTCCCCGGCAAACTTGTGGGCGAGGAACCTTCCTTTCTTTGAGAAAGAGAAAGAAGAGAAAATAAAGATATGGAGCCTTATGGCTCGTTATTGCTTACCGGGGTAGGTGCTGCACAAAGTGTCGAGATAACGCATGCCAAATAGAAGTAGAAAGCATGAAATTGACAAGATGTGCGAAGCTTACATATACCTGGTCTGCTCGACTTTGTACAAAGGATTACATGTGTCGGGCAGGCTGATCGGCCCCTAAACACCTATGGGATCAAGTGGACCGAGCCCCTTTCGGCTCAAGGGAGCGGAGGTCGCGCGAAGAGCAGATCGGGGCGAAGCACGCGAGAGGTTTACCCAGCTTCGGAGCTCTTCGGAGAGATAATACTCCTACTGCTGCATGTCTAGGTGTATTGCGTTCTTGCCCAGGAGCGCTGAGTGCTACAGTACACACGAGCTGCTAACGAGACTAAGGATGGAGGGAACTGATCGACCAACCCCTTTCTACGTTGCGCATGGGCCTCCTTTTATATGCTCAAGGGGCTCCGACAGGTGGCAACGTAGACGGGGGTACAAATGGAAAAATAGTGGTTGGTATACCTAGCTTGTACGGTGTCACGGTGTACCATACCTAACCCCGACGGCATGGGACAAAGGCATTAAATGCCCGTCTAGTCGCCCTAACAAAGTGCAAGCAGGGGACCGTCGAGGCGCCACCGTTCGCCACGATGGCAAACTTGCCGATGCTTTGCTTGCCACCTCGCTGGCGGCTGCACTGACCTCTCGCCACGCTGCTGAAAAGGTCCTGTGGCGACACGTTAGTGGATGTGCTGGAGCGTAGGGACGAGAGGTGGTGCGCGGCAAGCGCCTTGCAGCGGTTGTTGTCTTGTCGCGCCCGGAAGCTTGTCGCTCGCCGGGCCTTCCGTAAACTTCGTCTTGCGGGGCCTTGTCTTGTATGTGCCTTGGGTGCCCTTCCCGGCAAGCTCCTCTTGCCGGGGCTTGTCTCCTTGGCTTAAATACTTTGTTCTTGAATGGCTCCAAAGGAACCATGGAGGATCTTAGCGGTCACCTGGTTAGCCACTGGCGGAGGGCTGCAGCTATGGCGATGCACAAGTTCGGGATACTAGGGTACCCTACTCTAGTACACCGGCAGAGCCCCGGGCCTAGGCCACACTGCAGTCTTAGCGCTGTTGGGCCGAGCCCAAAACAGGGCATGGGCACGCGCAGCCCAGGCGCAGCCCAGCGTAAGTATATGGTTTACTTCCTGGCATTAGGCGTGCATGGGTGCCCTTTCTTCTTGATATCCGATTGCTGATTTGTGTAGGAAGCGAGTAGCCTTACCGAGAGTGCCACAAGCCGCTCGACATGCCTTCTGCCGACTACACCACCAAGGAGGATTCCCGGCAAGGAGCATTCTCCGGCAAGGGAGACTTCTCCGGCAAGGGGCAGTTCTCCGGCAAGGACAGCAGCCGATCCCTGGCGGCGGAGACCATGACTGCAGACCTTAGCACAGGTAATCCTCTTGCGTTCTTCTTCTTCTGATTTTCTTTTTGAATATTTGCTTGACTTTTCTTCATTTTTCGGTCGTCAGACCCATCCTCCACAGAGCCAATGGAGACCGAGGTCGCCGGCGAGGAGGACGCTGTGAATCTGACGACGCCCGCTGCCATCGGAGAAGAAGTCTGGCCGACGAACCACCCGGCGAAGAGGCCGCCAAAGCTGCCGCCCTTGGTGGCGAGGGTCCGGCGATCGTGACCAGCGGCCCTGAGGCCGCTAGGCGCCAGGCGCCTACGCCGACCGCCCGATCCCTCCGTCATTCTTTGCGGCATCGAGGCTCCGACAGTGCGACGGCATCCTTTGCTTCCTTGAGAGCCCCGTGGTCGGCGTGGGTGGGCCGCCCGCTTCCTCTTTTCTTGCCATCGCTGGTCATGTTATGAGAACAATCTATTAGAGCTGCGACAAGCTATCTTGTAATATAGCTCTATTTCGGTAGTAATTGCTATGTTATTTCCTTTACTTGATTCCTTCCTTTGTATGTTTTGCCCTATGCTTTTAGGGAACTTGTCGGGCGGGCACCCGAGCCATGACTGAGTCTTGAGACGTCGGCAGCTTCTTTGGCGGTGCCGCTTCCGCCAAGCAACCTTGTCGCAACTAAGTCGCAGCTCACTTAAGTTGTTGAGCGGACTCGAAACAAAGTAAGGCGCAACTAGCTACGAGTTGGTTCCTCTACGCACAGGTTTTCCATACAAAGTTTGGTCGTTCAAGGAAGATAACTTAAAATTTTAAAACTGATTGCTCAAACTTTGGCAACTTAGCTTTTACATTGTTTGCTTCCGGTAAGGCTAGACTTCCTTGAGCGACGCTTGGTCCACACCATTATCTTCTCCTTTCCCCGGAAAACTTGTGGGCGAGGAACCTTCCTTTCTTTGAGAAAGAGAAAGAAGAAAATAAAGATATGGAGCCTTATGGCTCGTTATTGCTTACCGGGGTAGGTGCTGCACAAAGTGTCGAGATAACGCATGCAAAATAAGTAGAAAGCATGAAATTGACAAGATGTGCGAAGCACGCTAGCTACTGCAAGTCTGCGCCCGGCTTTGTACAAAGGATTACATGCAACATCGGCAAGACTTGTACAAAAGGTGGTTCTTAACAGGTTCCGGCAACCCGCTTCTGAGTAAAACTTAGGAAGATGCTCAATGTTCCGAGTTGCTCACCGGAATGCCATCTTCGGTCTCAAGGCGGACAGCGCCAGGCCTAGTGACTCGTTTCACCCGATAAGGGCCTTCCCACTTCGGCGTCAACTTGTTGGAATTCTTGGCGGACTGAACGCGCCGAAGAACAAGGTCGCCTTCCTCAAGACTTCTGGCATTGACTTTGCGGCTATGGTAGCGGCGCGAAGCTTGCTTGTACCGAGTAGCTCGTACAGCAGCCTGAAGACGATCTTCCTCAAGGAGCAGCGCGTCATCTTGTCGCAGCTGCTCTTGCTCAAGCTCATCATAAGCGAGCACTCGAGGCGATCCGTATCTGAGTTCCGTGGGGAGAACTGCCTTTGCTCCATAGACTAGAGCGAAAGGTGTCGGCGATGGCTCGATTTGGCGTCGTCTGATCGACCAAAGAACCACCGGCAGCTCCTCAATCCAGTTTCTTCCGCGCTTGTGCAGCACTGTCGAAAGTTATGGTCTTGAGCCGCGCGGCACTTCAGCATTTGCCCTCTCCGCTTGACCGTTGCTTCTCGGATGAGCAACAGAAGCGAAGCAGACCTTGGCGCCAAGATCTTGGGCGTACTGCATGAAGGTGCGGCATGTGAACTGTGTGCCGATGTCGGTGATGATCCTGGTAGGGATTCCGAAACGGCAAACAATCGACTGAAGAACTTGACGGCTGTCTTTGTCACCTTCCTCACTGCTTCCACTTCCGGCCACTTTGTGAACTTGTCGATTACAGCGCATAAGTACTCAAAGCCCCGACAACTTGGGGAAGGGGCCGAGGATGTCGAGCCCCGCACGAAAATGGCCGGGATAAAGGGATCGTCTGGAGAGCTTGAGCTGGCTGGTGTATCTGCTTGGAATGGGCCGCACGCTTCACACTTGGTTACTTGTGCGGTTGCATCACGGAGGGCTGTCGGCCAAAAGAAACCTTCTTGGAGCAACTTTGCTTAAGCAAGTGCTCTGGCGCCAATGTGGTGACCACATATGCCTCCATGTATCTCTGCCAACAGCTTTTGTCCGTCTTCGGTGAATACACTTCAATTTCACACCGTTGAGTCTTCTTCTTCACAGTGTCTTTGTCGACAAACTGGTACATACTTGACTGCCGGGCTACTCTTTCCGCTTCTTCTTGCTCTTGGGAAGTTCTCATGTCTCAAGGAAATGGACAATCTGCTGCGCCCATCTTTGGAGCTTGCGGCTCGACAATAAGGACTAAAGGCACATCTGCTGCTGCGGGAACATCGGCTTCCACGGCAAGAACCTGCGGCTCACCGGAGCTTGGCGTTCCCGGCAAGCTTGCGGAGCAAAGCTTGTCGGGGCGTCTGCTTCAACGAAACAAACCCTAGAGCTTGTCGGAGCAGAATTTGCTCCTCGGCCTTTGTTGGTGTCGATCTTGGGGACCTTCTTGGCGGCGGCTTCGGAAGCTCTCTGCGGAAAATAGTCACCAGAGATCAACTTCCTCTTCTTGCTCATCCGATTGATGGTGTTACAGACGGTTGAGTCAGCTTGAGCACAAAATCCCTGGTTCCACGGGTAGCTTAAGTGCGGCGCACTTTGGCAGAGCCATCGGCAATGTCATTACGAGCTCTTGGAATATATTCCATCTGTAGGCCGTCAAAGTGCTCTTCTAGCTTTCTCACTTCATCAACATAAGCTTCCATCAACGGACTCTGATAATTCTTGTTCACTTGGCGGATAACAAGCTGTGAGTCACCCCTGACAATGAGCTTCTTGATCCCAAGGTCTACTGCGATCCTGAGACCGACAAGCAAACATTCATACTCTGCAGTATTGCTCGTTGCTTGCTCCTTGGGAAAGTGCATCTGGACTACGTACTTGAGGTGCTCTCCGGTGGGTGCGACAAGTAGCACGCCGGCACCGGCTCCTTGCAGCGAGAAGGCACCATCAAAGTACATCAGCCACTCTTTGTTTGCTTCCTTGGCGGGGATGCTCGTTTCTGGAATTTCTTCATCTGGTGTTGGCGTCCATTCTGCTATGAACTCCGCCAATGCTCTGCTTTGGATAGTTGAAGTGCTCTAAACTTGAGGCCAAAGCTTGACAGTTCGATGCCCACTCAACAATCCTGCCTGTTGCCTCTGGATTTTGCGGTATCCTCTTCAAAGTGAAGCGAGTGACAACTGTGATCTCATGTGCACGGAAGTAATGGCGCAGCTTTCTCGAGGCCATGAGGAGGCCGAAGCAATTTCGCACACCGTAGTACCTTGACCTAGCCCCCTGCGGAAGGGAACTGACAAAGTAAAGCTGGCGCTGCACCATCCTTTTCTCGCATCTTCTCATGTGTCTGCTGCAGATCCATCCTTGTCGGGACCAGAGCTTCTTTGGCGAAGCCCCCCACCTTGTCATTTGGATGCATCTGCCATGGTTGCTAGCTCATCATCCGCCTCCCTCTCCGCTACTAACGCAGCACTAACCACTTGATTGGTTGCCGCTATATATAGCAGCAGCTTCTCTTGTGGCCTAGGTGCGACAAGTGTTGGAGTGGAGGACAAGTATCTCTTCAAGTCCTGCAGCGCAGCCTCCGCTTCCAGAGTCCATTGCGTCGGACCTGCCTTCTTCAAAATTTTGAAGAATGGCGAGCCTTCGAGAGATCTAGAGATAAACTTCTTTGAGAGCAGCTACATAACCGGCAAGTCTTCGTACATCCTTGACGCGCTTTGGTGCTTCACTCCGCTCAATGGCCTTGATCTTGTCGGGATTGGCTTCAATTCCCCGCTGAGACACGAAGAACCCGAGAAGCTTGCCGGAAGGGACTCCGAACCTTCTCGGGGTTGAGCTTGAGGTTGATCTTGCACAGATTTGCAAAGGTTTCATCTAAATCTTGAATTAGGGTCGCCTTGTCCTTGCTTTTGACCATTATGTCATCCATGTAGGCTTCCACATTTCTGTGCATTTGTGGCTCAAAAGCGTCATGAACTACTCTTGCAAATGTTGAACCAGCATTCTTTAACCCGAAGGGCATCCAGTACAAAAGCAGTATGTGCCACATGGGGTGATGAATGCGGTCTTCTCCTCATCCTCTTCAGCCATGAAGATTTGATGATATCTGAGTATGCATCCAGAAATGAAAGCAAATCACATCCGGCCGTGGAGTCAACAATCTGGTCGATCTTGGCGGCAAGGAAATGGGTCTTTGGGACAAGCTTTATTGACATCTGTAAAGTCGATACAAAGCCTCCATTTCCCGTTAGCCTTCTTGCGTACAACTACAGGATTGGCCAACCACGTAGGATGGAGCACTCCTCTGACAAGGCCTGCTGCTTCCAGTTTCTTGATTTCTTCCGCGATGAACTCTTGACGCTCCACTGCTTGCTTCCTGACTTTCTGCTTAACGAGCCGCGCATGGGGACAAATGGCAAGATGGTGCTCAATTACTTTCCTGGGAACACCGGGGATGTCAGACGGTTGCCACGCAAACACGTCGAAGTTCTTGTAGCGAGGAAAGCAACGGCGCCTTCCTATTTAGGGTCGAGAGAGGCAGCGATGGTGAAGAGTACCACCGGCTGCCGTCCTCATGGCGGACACCTTCTTGGTCTCTGGTGGAGCTGTCGCCGTCTTCTTACACTTGCGGTGGAGCTCGATGGTGCGTCCTCGGCGGTGGCGCAGCACTCCGAAGAGGTGCGCTTGCGGAGTGGGCATCGAGCTCTTGCGGACCTGGTCTTCTTCTTCCCCGGGAGCTTCAGTGACAAGTGGCTTGCAATCTGTTGCATTCTTTGCTTCCCGATAGATCACTGTCGGCACGAGATAAGAGCATCCTTCTTGTCGCCAGGGCGGAGATGACCTTATCCGGGCTGGCATCTTCCATGTTGTAGGCATAGTGAGAGGCCGCCATGAATTTGGCGAGTCTTTGGGCGGCCAAGTATCCCATTGTAAGGCAATGGAAAGTCAAGAACGTCAAAGGTGACCCTCTCGATTCTGAAGTGCAACTTCGCTGCCAAATGTCACCGACAGCGTGATCTTTCCCTTGACTTGCTCCTTCCCGGATTGATTCCTTGGAATGTGCGGTTTCTTGAGCTTCGCCATCGAGGATCTGCAGAGTTTACGGAGCACCGAGAGGAGATCAGATTCAAGCCGCCCCGCCGTCAACTAACATCTTGGTGACCTTGAGGTTGCGGATAGTTGGTGAAACCAACATCGGCAAGCACCCGACCGCAGATTACGATCGGGGTGGTCTTCAATATCAAAGATGATAGGCGTCTTTGGACCATTTCGGAGGCTTGCGTGACTCGATGGATGGTTACGCTGCATTGACTTCCGCATCCACTGCTTGAGTTGGCGGTGTGAAGTATGCAGAAGCACCGCCGTCAACGCACCAGGACCTCTGTGGCTTTCGAACTCCTGCTCATCGGCCCGTCATCATCCATGTCCTCGTCGTGCGTCGTTGTCGTCGTCCTTGTCGCTGACGGCTGGGAGGCTGTCTCCTTGCCATTGCCCAGCCTTGGCCTTGCGGCGCCCTCCCGGCCGGGGCGTTTCTTGCTAGCTCCTCCGGCACCTTCCTGGGCCTTCTCCTTGTCGCGTCGTTCGTATTCAGCTTTACGCTGCTCGACAAGCTGCTCAACCTTCTTGCAGCTCACGGAGGTCATGGCCCTTGGTGCGGTGGATCTTGCAGATCTTGCTTAGGAGCCGTCACCTTGTCGGCGGATCGCCCGCAGGCGATTGGTGCGGTGACAACCTCCTTGCCGGAGCTACCAGCCTTGGCGTTCTTGGCGCCACCTCCATTGCGGACTGCTCAACAACTAGCACATCTCTGCCTTTCTTTTTCCTGTTGCCCGCCGCCCGGCTCTTCTTTGCAGGCGGTCTCCTCCTTGTCGAGATCCCTCTTTGCCCGGTATTTTCTCCGGAGTCTCCTCCTTCTTCAAAGACGTGCACACTTGTCGGCCAGGGCATATAGCTCACCGACGTCTCTAATCTTGCACATCGCCATCTCCTCCGCATCCTGCGGTTTCGCGACGTTCGATGGAACGCTGATCACCGTGGCGGGGTGGACATCTGAGATGTTGTCTTTGTACAGCTGAATCTTTGAATATATTCTTGCGAGGGGCTCTCCTTCCTTCAGGCGGCGAGATGAAGGTCGCTTTCTTGGCCACGGGGCTTGTGGCCGCCTGTAAAGGTGCCGACAAACTGATGGCATAGATCTGCCCAAGAAGATATGGAGTTGTCCGGCAAGTGCATGAGCCAGATCTCGACATTGGGCTTGAGCACCAGCGGAAGTAGTTGGCAAGGATCTTGTCGTCTCACCCCCGCAGCCTGCACCGCGATGGTGTAGATGCTTTGAGGAACTCCGACGGATGCGTCTTGCCGTCGTACTTCTCTGGTATGTCGGCTTGAAGTTTTTCTTCTTTGGGCCCCTTTGGACTTACCGCGGCTCACGAGTGAACGCATGGCAACCCACCGCGTACGGCAAGTCGCCTGGTTCCTCCGGCGCGTGCATGTCAACGGAGGGCCCAGCGCGCTTGTCGGATTGACGTCGCGCTTCTCTTCGACGCTCGATGCGAGTTCGAGCATCTTCTTCCTGTCGATCGTGTAGAACTTGGCGCTGATCGCGACGAGCTCGTGGATCCGATGACGCGGTGGAGTCGCTGTCGAGGTGGATCCGGCGAGTCGGCGATCTTGGCCGTCGGGGCGGAGAGTGCATGGTGGTTGCACCCCACGGTCTCGTCGCCACCGGCTCGCGTTTAGCAGTCCTGCGCGGCAGCGATGCACTCGGTTGCCGCGGGCGTCGCCATTGGCGAAGCCGATGAGACTTTGAATGGTGGCCCTCCATTCATCGACCTTGTCGGCCGTTGGAGGGTAATCCGGGAAGCGATTGGGCTCTCGCCAAAGCTTCTGCTGGAGTGGTGGAGTGGCGATGGCGAGCGGCGCGAGGAGTGGGATATGCTAGGACTTCTAACTATGTTAGAAGGAGCGATATCCCGTCCGGCGACCGTGCCTCGCTTCAGCGCCCGACATGTTGGCGTGCATGCTGGTCTTGAGCATCCCGAGATCCTCCAGCTCGATCTTGGTCCAACGAGCGAATGGCATTGTGAATGCCATGGCGTTGTCGATCTCGCGCCTCTGAGGCAGGCGCGGTGCATGTCTGACGCCGAGGTCTCATGCAGCCTTGTCGCTTGGACTTGGCAGCACCGTGAGCTCCCCGTCGCTGTCCATTCTTCCGCCGGCGTCTACCCCACCACCTGTTTGCTCCGGTGGTGGTGGGTTCGGCAGCAGACGGGGCTTCTGCCGCCGAAGCCTTCTTCTTGATGGCATGTTGATGAAGATGACGAAGATCTAGCTTCAGCGTGGGCGCCGGATCAGGTTCACACAACCTCGGCGCCCCCTACAGCGCGCCAAAGATGTCGGGCAGGTGATCAGCCCACGAACACCTATGGGACCGGCGGACCGAGCCCCTTTCGGTTCGGCGGGGAGCGGAGGTCGCGCGAAGAGCAGATCAAGGCGAAGCACGCGAGAGGTTTACCCAGCTTCAGAGCTCTCCGGAGAGATAATACTCCTACTGCTGCATGTCTAGGTGTATTGCGTTCTTGCTCAGGAGCGTTGAGTGCTACAGTACACACGAGCTGCTAACTTGAGGCGGCGTGGAGAACGATCGACCAACCCCTTTCTACGTTGCGCATGGGCCTCCTTTTATATGCTCAAGGGGCTCCGACGGTGGCAACGTGAGCGGGGGTACAAATGGAAAAATAGTGGTTGGTACACCTACTTGTACAATTATGCGATGTACCATACCTAACCCCGACGGCAGGGGACAAAGGCATTAAATGCCCGTCTAGTCGCCCTAACGGTGCAAGCGAGGACCGTCAAAGGCGCCACCGTTCGCCACGATGGCAAACTTGCGATGCCGCTTGCCACCTCGCACCGCGGCTGCCTGACCTCTGCGCCACGCAGCGCTGGAAAGGTCCGAGCGACACGTTAGTGGATGTCTTTGGGCGTGGAGTACGAAGAGGTGGTCTGTCATGAAGCGCCTTGCAGCGGTTGTTGTCTTGTCGCGCCGGAAGCTTGTCGCTCGCCGGGCCTTCGACAAGCTCCTCTTGCCGGGCCTTGTCTTGTATGTGCCTTGGGTGGCCTTCCCGGCAAGCTCCTCTTGTCGGGGCCTTGTCTCCTTGGCTTAAATACTTTGTTCTTGAATGGCTCCAAAGGAACCATGGAGGATCTTGGCGGTCACCCGGTTAGCCCTGCTGCGGAGGGCTGCAACTGCCCGTACACAAGTTCGGGATACTAGGGTACCCCTACTCTAGTACACCGACAACATGCAACATCGGCAAGACTTGTACAAAAGGTGGTTGCCGGAACAGGTTCCGGCAACCGCGCCGTACGGGTAAAACTTACGAAGATGCTCAATGTTCCAGGAGTTGCTCACCGGAATGCCATCTTGGTCTCAAAGGCGAACAGCGCCGAGCCTAGTGACTTGTTTCACCCGGTAAGGGCCTTCCCACTTCAAGCGTCAACTTGTTGGAATTCTTGGCGGACTGAACGCCGAAGAACAAGGTCGCCTTCCTCGAGACTTCGGCATTAACTGCGGCTATGGTAGCGGCGCAAAGCTTGCTTTGGTATCGAGCAGCTCGTACAAAGAAATTTCTGAAGAGCGATCCTCCTCAAGGAGCAGCACGTCATCTTGTTGCAACTGCTCTTGCTCAAGCTCATCATAAGCGAGCACTCGAGGTGATCCGTATACGAGTTCCGTGTGGAGAACTGCTGCTGCGGGAACATCCGCTTCTACGGCAAGAACCTGCGGCTCAGCCGGAGCTTGACGTTCCCCGGCAAGCTTGCCGGAGCAAAACTTGTCGGGAGCGTCTGCTTCAACGAAACAAACCCTAGGGCTTGTCGGAGTAGACTGCTCCTCAGCACTGTTGGTGTTGATCTTGGGGACCTTCTTGACGGCGACTTCGGGAAGCTCTGCCGGAAAATAGTCACCAGAGATCAACTTCCTCTTCTTACACTTGCCGGTGGAGCTCGATGGTGCGTCCGCGACGGTAGCGCAGCACTCCGAAGAGGTGCGCTTGCCGGAGTGGGCATCAGAGCTCTTGCCGGACTTGGTCTTGCCGGTGGAGCTCGATGGTGCGTCCTCGACGGTAGCGTAGCACTCCGAAGAGGTGCGCTTGCCGGAGTGGGCATCAGAGCTCTTGCCGGACTTGGTCGCTGCCGGTGGAGCTTGATGGTGCGTCCTCGACGGTAGCGCAACACTCCGAAGAGGTGCGCTTGCCGGAGTGGGCATCAGAGCTCTTGCCGGACTTGGTCGCCGCCGGTTTTTCTTTGCCGGGGCGGTCTCCTCCCTTCCTCAGCACGTGCACACTTGTCGGCCAGGGCATATAGCTCACTGACGTCTCTGATCTTGCTCATCGCCATCTCCTCCCGCATCCTGTGGTTTCGCACGTTCTGATGGAACGCGCTGATTACCACGGCGAGGTGGACATCTGAGATGTTGTCTTTGTCTGTGGTGAATCTCTGAATGTACTTGCACATGGGCTCTCCTTCCTTCCGGGCAAGCGGATGAAGGTCGCTTTCTTAGCCATGGGGCTTGTGGCACGCTGTAAAGCGCCGACAAACTGATGGCATAGATTTGCCCAAGAGGATATGGAGTTGTCCGGCAAGTGCATGAGCCGAGATCGACATTGGGCTTGAGCACCGGCGGAAGTAGTTGGCGAGGATCTTGTCGTCTCGCCCCGGCTTTGCACGCGATGGTGTAGATCTTTGAGGAACTCCGACGGATGCGTCTTGCCATCGTACTTCTGCAATGCGTCTGGCTTGAAATTCTTCTTGCTGGGCCACTGGACTTGCCGCAGCTCACGAGTGAACGCAGGGCAACCTACCGCGTACGGCAAGTCGCCTGGTTCCCCTGGCGCATGCATGTCGACAGAGGGCCCAGTGCGCTGGTCGGATTGACGCCGCGCTTCTCTTCGGCGCTCGATGCGAGTTCGAGCGTCTTCTTGCTGTCGTTCGTGAAGAACTTGGCGCTGATCGCGACGAGCTCGTGGATCCGATGATGCGGTGGAGTCATTGTCGAGGTGGATCCGGCGAGTCGGCGATCTTGGCCTTCGAGCGGAGAAGTGCATGGTGGTTGCACCCCCACGGTTTAAATCGCCAGCGGCTCGTGCCTTGCGGTCTGCCCAGCGGCGGCGATGCACTTTCGGCTGCGCGGGCGTCGCCGTTAGCAAAGCCGATGAGACTACGAATGGTGGCCCTCCATTCATCGACCTTGTCGGCTGTTGGAGGGTAATCTAGGAAGCGATTGAGCTCTCGCCAAAGCTTCTGCTGGAGTGGTGGGTGGCGATGGCGAGCGGCGCGAGGCGAGATATGCTCGGACTTCTAACTATGTTAGAAGGGCGATATCCCGTCGAGCGATCGTGCCTCGCTTCGCGCCAAAGACGTTAGCATGCATGCTGGTCTTGAGCATCCCGAGATCCACCGGCTCGATCTTGGTCCAACGGCGTATGGCGTTGTGAATACCATGGCGTTGTCGGTCCGCGCCTCTGAGGCAGGCGCGGTGCATGTCTGGACGCCGAGGTCTGCGCTGCCTTGTCCTTGGACTTGGCAGCACCGTGAACTCCGTCGATGTCCATTCTTCGCGGCGTCTACCCCACCACCCGTTTGTTCGGTGGTGAGTGGGTTCGACAGCAGACGTAACATCTGCCGCGAAGCCTTCTTCTTGATGGCATGTCGATGAAGATGATGAAGATATAGCTTCGATGTGGGCGCGGATCAGGTTCACACAATCTCGGCGCCCCCTACAGCGCGCCAAAGATGTCGGGAGGCTGATCGGCCTGACGCCTATGGGACGGCGGACCGAGCCCTTTCGGTTCGGCGGCGGAGGTCGCCTGAAGAGCGGATCGGCGAAGCACACGGCGGTTTACCCAGCAGAGCTCTCCGAGAGATAACACTCCTACTACTGCATGTCTGAGTGTATTGAGTTCTTGCTCGGGAGCGCTTGAGTGCTACAATACACACAAGCTGCTAACTAGACCGAGCGTGAGTGTTCTCTGGCTTCGAACCTCTCGAACCTTTCGAACCCCCCTCTACGTTGCGCATGGGCCTCCTTTTATATGCTAAAGGGGTCTCCGACAGGTGGCAACGTAGACAAGGGTAAAAATGGAAAAAGGAATGCGGTTGGTACAGCTACTTATGCGATGTATCATACCTAACCACGGCGGCGGGGACAAAGGCATTAAATGCCCGTCACGTTGCCCTAACGGTCTGAAAGGGACCGTCGAGCGCCACCGCTTGCCACGATGGCAATCTTGTCGGCGCCACTTGCCACCACCGCTCCGGCGCCGCCTGACCTCTTGCCAGCCGCTGGAAAGGTCCTAGGGCGACATGTTAGTGGATGTCTTTGGGCCTTGAGTCTGCAGTGGTGGTCTGCATGACAGCGCCTTGCCGCGGTTCTTGTCTTGTCGTGTCCGGAAGCTTGTCGCTCACCGGGCCTTCCCGGCAAGCTCCTCTTGCCGGGGCCTTGTCTCCTAGGTGCCTTGGGTGGCCTTCCCGGCAAGCTCCTCTTGCCGGGGCCTTGCCGGGACGCGTGGCGCGTCGCGGCAAGTTTCTTGAGATGCCTTGGTTGGCCTTCCCGGCAAGCTCCTCTTGCCGGTGCCTTGTCTCCTTGGCTTGGATACTTTGTTCTTGAATGGCTCCAAAGGAACCACGGAGGACCTTGGCGGTCACCCGGTAAGCCTTGCCGCGAAGGGCTGCAACTGCCCGTGCACAAGTTCGTGATACTAGGGTACCCCTACTCTAGTACACCGACACTGGTGCTTTGGCATAGGCCGCACCAGAATTTTTGCACGTACCTGGACACAAGGGGCTTAGGGCATTATTTTGCCCATTTTTATAAAAGACCGAATACCTTGGGGAGTATTCGGCGTCTCGAGTTAGGCCTTATATGTATCAGCTCCGAATCATGTCTTTGGTCAAATGTTGGGTTGCCCGGCTCCTGTGTTTTGCTGCCTTACGTTTTCACGGCTAACGCGGCACCAGGAGAACTACTACAATTGTGCCCCGGTTCGGCCGGGCGAGCACCTCGATGAAAGCCGAAAACGGCGTCATGATATAGCGAGAGACTGGTCAACCACTCGATGACTCACAGAATGTTTAGGATTCCTGCGCATTAACGAAGGAGGTGTTTTATGTCAGGCACTTTCGCACGCCAAATTCGGGAGAGTGCGGTGCCCCAAGGGGCTTTATCGTAGCCCCACCCTCGTACTACTATGGCTTAGTGAAAGTGTTAAAGCATTATAGTCCGGTTGCACGGTTTGCTCGTTATCACCTCCTTAACAGGACCAAGGCGTTGGATTAAGTGTGAAAAAGCGCTTTTTGCAAACACCCCGCACTATATGCGTGGGGCTGAAGCCAAGGACTGCCATCTTTCGAGTTATATACACATATACATAAGCGGCCGCCAGGAGTAGTTTACTACTTGAACGCACAAGTATAAAAAGCACTTATATTACATTGAAACATTGTTTTCACAAATCATACATGTCATTTAAACATAGTATCCTTTGAGCACTTTGGTGTCTCTATTAAGCGGCGCCCGGCAGACTTCTTCAAAGTAGTGCTCGGCGGTACTCGGCTTCGGAATCTTGGGATGCAACGTTGGTGGCCTTCATCTCTACGCGATTATATCTTGACATGGGCGAGCCATCGCGCCCCCTCAATACACGCCGATCGCTTCATTGCGTCGTCAGCAGTACCGCACCAAGGCTGCTGCACTAAACCAAAATAGCTCTTAATTTGGGGTCCGCCCGCCACAAGTGAAGTCAAGACATGCTTCATGGAAAATCCGGACGATCGATTCAGCTCGGCCCATTCGGCCAACCGATCGCTCGGCGGCGAAGGGCGCTCCGGACTATGGAATTGCGACCAATATAGCTCTTCCCTTCGTGCCCCTTGCCCCGGAAGTGCTCAACCGCATCCACGGCGCTTCGCCGCCAAGTACGAATAAGCATCCTCTGAACTCCACAATTTATCCAAGCGAGCATACTTTGGATCTGTATATTTCCTTCGCGTAAGCGGTTTTCCGGCCGCAATTGCCACAGCCGACTCGGCTCCTCCTTGGCAGCTCTCAAAGCCGATTGGGCATTCTTGGATTCGGGCTGGCCTTCTTTAGGCCCTCTTGTTCCGCTTGACGCTCTTTTCAAGAACCTCGCAGCGATCGGTAGTATTCCTTAACTTTTGGCCATATCGGCCATCTCCTCTTTAACCCGGCGGTGAGCAGCCCGTTCAGCTTCTAGCTCTTCGGCCACCTTTAAAGCGGCCGCATTACTACTCCTGGCTTGCTCTTTCGCTCGGGCGAGTTCTGCCCGCAGCCCCTCAACGGCTGCGGCACCATCTGCATTAAGCATACAAACAGTAAGGCATGGGCATCAAGCTCCCTTACCAGGTGTCCGCATAAAAGTCGCATACCTTGTGACTCGTCAAACCGTTTATTGACCAGTGCGATGTCCGCATCCGCCTCGTCAAGTTGCCGCTTTAGTTCGGCATATTCATAAGTCCGGCTGGCCTCCGGATGCCCCGCCACCTGTTTAGGAGTGGCGATATGTTAAAACTGAGAATTTGATCCTCGACACATCGTCAATTTTGAGAAGATACCGAGTCTCAGGGGCTACTATCTAAACAGGGCGCATTTTATATGCATAACTGTCAGAAGGTACATCATTTTTGCGTACCTCAAACCCCGTCGATAAAGCTTCGGCGGCTTCATGCAATCCGCTCTCCAGCGGATGCAATTCTTTCAATCACCGTACCCATTAGAGCACGGTGATCCTCTGAAAATAACCGCCGCCCGGCAGATCCTTGACTCCTCCGACCGCACACCACTTGGCGCGGACCTTCCGCCCCGCGGACTTGGGGAACCCTCTGCGGCGACACCTCCGGTCGTCCGCTTCACATGCGGGTGCGACAGGTGTAGGCGTTTCGCTCTCCATCATCTCCGGACGAAGATCCCCCGAAGACGAGCTCTGCTGAGAAGGGCTGAGGTCCGAACTACAAGGTACAATTTTGGTTATCTTCATAAATAAATACAGGGATGCTCCTTATTCACAAGACCCCTTCTTTCTACTTACGGCTTGCTGGAGGGCTGATCCCCTTGGGGAAATAATGCGGCTGGCTTACTTCCCAGCGCCGAACTCTCTGCCGAAGATTCCCTTCCTTTCTTTGAGGCCTTGACCTCCGGATCTTCTGAAGCGGTCCTCTTCTCTCCTCGGAAGGTGGGACTCTTGATCCCTCCTTCCTTGATAGCCTCCTTCGCAGAGGCAGTTGCTCCCCCGCTCCTCCCTTCGCCATCTTCAAAGGGCACGACCTTCAACATCTTGGTCAACATGGGATCCCGGCGTGGTCTCTGGGAGGGCGGACACCTTATCAACTTTGCCTTGGCTATCCACTCCTGTTCAAGAAAGCGGCTCCTTTAAAGGGCATATATAAAAATAAATGAATGAACAGCTTGTCCGGTTCTGGGACTACTTACTTGAGTATCTGGCGATTGCAGCTTAGTCCTGCGTCCTCGGTCAAGTCCCGGACACTTCTCTTGTGATCCGAAGAGCAGTTTATACATCTCCACAGGCGTCGTGCCCATAAAATTTTGGAGAGCTCTTGGTCCCTCGGATTGAATTCCCACAGGCGTGAGGCGACATTTGCGGGGCTGAAGGCGCGGATCACCATAACCTGCGCCACTTGCAATCAGATTGATCCCTCTTTCCTGGAGATCTCGAATCTGGCCTGCGAGGGAACATCCTTGGATGGCCCCAGTCGAGCCTTGTTGACCCATAGCGCCCGGCCCGGCTGTGGTGGACTGGCGGAAGGCGAGGCGCCGCCATTTGGTGCCCACAGGGCGGTGATATAAAACCACTCCCGTTGCCACAAACCAAGCTCCTCTTGAAAAGAGCCCTCGGGCCACGGAGCATCAACACATTTGCTTATGACCACCCCTCACTTTTCTGCTTTGCCCCTTGATAAATCTTTGGCTCCACCTTGAAGGTTTTGAGCCACAATCCAAAGTGGGGGTAATATGGAGGAAGGCATCACATACAACAATGAATGACGAGATATGGAGGATGGACTCCGGATTAAAGTCATGGAAATCAAGACCATAATAAAACATGAGCCCCGCACAAGCGGATCCGTCGGAAGCCTAAACCCCCAGCGGAAGTGAGACACTGAACACCACATTCTCGCTGGGCTCGGGAGTGGGAGTGACCTGCCTGGGCGGGCAGCCTATCACGAGATCTTGCGGTCGAGATACAGCGTCTCGCAGCTTTAGCACATCTTCTTCTGTGGCGGAGGAAGACATCCATCGGCCGTCTTTGGTCGGAGCCGGACATCGTCGAAAGTCCGGCGCTGAATCTGAAGCTTTGGGTGTTGGAACTCAAAGCGCGAGGCGAACTCGATGGAGGGTGTAAAAAGAAGAGGGCCTTGGTCTCACTATAAAGAGGTTGAATACCAAGAGCCCACCCCATGGTCGATTAGGACTCGCCTTTGATAGAGAAGGCAGGCCAGCAGACGCAGTTGGGTTACCCACGTCCGTATTGATGAGAATCCCGGAATAAGGGGGCACGATCTACGCTTTGATAAGACGTGCCAAGGAAACCGCCTTGCTAAACACGCTGAGGTGGAACAATAAAAAAACGATTAATATGAAGGCATGGCCGTGGTGTGATGTCACGCCGCGGAATACGTCAGCAGATCTGTGCAAAAATTATTCTCTCTACGGTGTTATGTGGAACTTGTTTTGCGAGCGGACATTATCCTGGTGTTCACAATCTTCTATAAATTATTCGGAGGAAGAACCCACCTTGCAATGCGAAGACAATATGCGCCCGGACTCGTCGTCATTGAAGCCTGGTTCGAGAGCTCTTGAGGAGTTCGGACTAGGGGTGTCCGGATAGCGAATTGTCATCATCGGCCGGACTCCAAGACTATGAAGATAGAAGATTGAAGACTTCGCCCGTGTCCGGATGGGACTTTCCTTGGCATGGAAGGCAAGCTTGGCGTCTGGATATGTAGATCTCCTACCATTGTAACCGACTCTGTGTAACCCTAACCCTATCCGGTGTCTATATAAACCGGAGGGTTTTAGTCCGTGGGGCGAACAACAATCATACCATAGGCTAGCTTCTAGGGTTTAGCCTCTTTGATCTCGTGGTAGATCCACTCTTGTAACACACATCATCAATATTAATCTAGCAGGACGTAGGGTTTTACCTCCATCAAGAGGGCCCGAACCTGGGTAAAAGATCGTGTCCCTTGTCTCATGTTACCATCCGCCTAGACGCACAGTTCGGGACCCCCTACCCGAGATCCGCCGGTTTTGACACCGACAGCCTCCCAACAAGCGCTATCGTTTAACGCCCCTAGCTAGGCATGATGATTTCAATGATGCTCACATGAAAGATAAGAATTGAAACATAAAGAGAGCATCATGAAGAATGTGACTAGCACATTTAAGTCTAACCCACTTCCTATGCATAGGGATTTTGTGAGCAAACAACTTATGGGAACAACAATCAACTAGCATAGGAAGGCAAAACAAGCATAACTTCAAAACTTTAAGCATATAGAGAGGAAACTTGATATTATTGCAATTCCTACAAGCATATATTCCCCCCTCATAATAATTTTCAGTAGCATCATGAATGAATTCAACAATATAACCAGCACCTAAAGCATTCTTTTCATGATCTACAAGCATAGAAAATTTACTACTCTCCACATAAGCAAAATTCTTCTCATGAATAGTAGGAGTATCATAAGAGACTTGAATACTATAAATTGTTTCCACATTAAAAGAGTAATGTTCAGAAAAAGGGTAATCATAATCATGACAAGATTTGTAAATATAATCATCACTACTTTTTATAGCATAAGTTTCATCACAATAATCATCATAAGTAGCAACTTCGTTCTCATCGTAATCGATCGAAACCTCTCCCAAGGTGGTGGAATCACTAAATAAAGTTGACACACTTCCAAACCCACTTTCATCAATATAATCATCATACGTACAAGGCATGCTATCATCATAACAACTTTGCATATCAAAACTTGGGATGCTAAAAATATCATCTCCATTAAACATAGCATCCCCAAGCTTGGGACAAACATTAATTCCAGCAAATATATTCTCAAATATTTCATTATCATCAAACATAGCTTCCCCAAGCTTGGGCTCTTTCATATCATAAGCATAATCACTCTCATCATTAAAAATATTGATCGCACCAATAGTATAGCAATTATCATCATCACAATGAGTAGTAGGAGCAACATCATTTGGAAGGGATACCTTTTTACCTTTGTTGCCCCTTCTTTTCCTTTTCTTTTTCACATTATGTGTGGGTTCAACCTTCCTCTTTGAGCTCCTTATTAACGAGATTGGTTGAATACAAAGCTCCTCCTCGTTACCTGATTCATCATAAGAAATAGTAGGAGGATATTGGGAAGTCTCTTCCCTTTCATTAGTATTCTCATCATCTTCTATTTGCTTTCTTTTCTTTATGTAATTGGCAATATAAGGATTTTCAATGCAATTCGCCACACAATACAAATAAATCTTCTCTAGATCAATATCAAGGAATTTCTTATGGGCAAATTCTGGAAGGTCCTTAAGTAAACGTTTCAACTCTTCATAACCCAAAAGCAAACTAAGTTCATTATAATGTGCAAGGGAAATCAAATCATCACAATTTTTGGACACAATTCGGTCATGAAACAATTTGCATTGGAGATGTAAATGACCACGTTCATTGCAAAGTTCATAAGTACGGCAAAGGAAATTTAAATTTTCAGCACTCACATCTAGCCTTTCTTGCAACCATTTAGTTTCTAAATGCTTATGCCTCTTGCAATAAATATCTTCTCTATTTGGTGTGTTCATGCAAACATGCACTCCACAAAAGTTGACATGCTCATAAGAGATATTTTCATCATAACTAGTGCAATCATCATTAGTACTATGGATATTCAAGGAGTTTATACTAACAACATTGCAATCATGCTCATCATTCAAAGATTCAGTACCAAGCATTTTAATGCACTCTTCTTCTAGCACTTGAGCACAATTTTCCTTTCCATCAAACTCACGAAAGATATTGAAAAGATGAAGCGTATGAGACAAGTTTAACTCCATTTTTTTGTAGTTTTCTTTTATAAGCTAAACTAGTGATAAAACAAGAAACAAAAAGATTCGATTGCAAGATCTAAAGATATACCTTCACTTACCTAGCGTCCCTGGCAACAGCGCCAGAAAAGAGCTTGATGTCTACTACACAACCTTTTTCTTGTAGACGTTGTTGGGCCTGCAAGTGCACAGGTTTGTAGGACAGTAGCAAATTTCCCTCAAGTGGATGACCTAAGGTTTATCAATCCGTGGGAGGCGTGGGATGAAGATGGTCTCTCTCAAGCAACCACGCAACCAAATAACAAAGAGCCTCTTGTGTCCCCAACACACCCAATACAATGGTAAATTGTATAGGTGCACTAGTTCGGCGAAGAGATGGTGATACAAGTGCAATATGGATGGTAGATAAAGGTTTTTGTAATCTGAAAATATAAAAACAGCAAGGTAACAAGTGGTAAACGTGAGCGTAAACGGTATTGCAATGATAGGAAACAAGGCCTAGGGTTCATACTTTCACTAGTGCAAGTTCTCTCAACAATAATAACATAGTTGGATCATATAACTATCCCTCAACATGCAACAAAGAGTCACTCCAAAGCCACTAATGGCGGAGAACAAAAGTAGAGATTGTGGTAGGGTACGAAACCACCTCAAAGCTATTCTTTCGGATCGATCTATAAAGGAGTTCGTACTAGAATAACACCTTAAGACACAAATCAACCAAAACCCTAATGTCACCTACATACTCCATTGTCACCTCAAGTATCCGTGGGCATGATTATACGATATGCATCACACAATCTCAGATTCATCCAAGCAACACAAAGTACTTCAAAGAGTGCCCTGAAGTTTCTACCGGAGAGTCAAGAACGTGTGCCAACCCCTATGCATAGGTTCATGGGCGGAACCCGCAAGTTGGTCACCAAAACATACATCAAGTGGCACATGATATCCCATTGTCACCGCAGATAAGCACAGCAAGACATACATCAAGTGTTCTCATAAAAGACTCAATCCGATAAGATAACTTCAAAGGGGAAACTCAATTCATCACAAGAGAGTAGAGGGGGAGAAACATCATAAGATCCAACTATAATAGCAAAGCTCGGGATACATCAAGATCGTGCCATAGATGGAACACGAGAGAGAGAGATATCAAACACATAGCTACTGGTACATACCGTCAGCCCAGAGGGTGAACTACTCCCTCCTCGTCATGGATAGCGCCGGGATGATGAAGATGGCCACCGGTGATGGGTTCCCCCCTCCGTGAGGTGTCGAACGGGCTCCGAGAGGTTTTGGTGGCTCTGAGAGGCTTGCGGCGGCGGAACTCCCGATCTATCTTCTATTCTGGAAGTTTTACGATACGTAAGTATATATGGGTGCGAAGTGCGTCGGTGGACCGAAGGGGGGGCCACGAGGCAGGGGGGCGCGCCCTAGGGGGTGGGCGTGCCCCCCACCCTCGTGAGCACCTCCCTTCTTTCCTGACATGCACTCCAAGTCCATCGGGTGGCTTTCCTTCCAAAAATAACTTCTCTAGTTGATTTCGTTCCGTTTTGACTCCGTTTGATATTCCTTTTCTTCGAAACACTGAAATAGGCATAAAACAACAAATCTGGGCTGGGCCTTCGGTTAATAGGTTAGTCCCAAAAGTAATATAAAAGTGGAAAATAAAGCCCAATATTGTCTAAAACAGTAGATAATATAGCATGGAGCAATCAAAAATTATAGATACGTTGGAGACGTATCAGGCTCCGTACCGTAAAACATGATGAATCCTTCTCTTTGATTTTTTTTCTCCCCGATAGGGTTATGTAGAGTTGGAGTTGAGGTCGGAGGAGGTCCAGGGGGCCCACAAGCCCTCTAGGCGTGCCCCGGGGGGGTGCCTCCCAAGCTTGATGCCTCTGGGTGGACCCCTTCTGGATAATTCTTGCGCCAATATTTTTTATATATTCCAAAAATATTCTCCGTAAATTTTCAGGTCAATTCGAGAACTTTTATTTCTGCAAAAAAATAACACCATGGCAATTCTGCTGAAAACAGCATCAGTCTGGGTTAGTTCCATTCAAATTATGCAAATTAAAGTCGAAAACAAGGGCAAAAGAGTTTGGGAAAGTAGATACGATGGAGACGTATCAACTCTCCCAAGCTTAACCCATTGCTTGTCCTCAATCAATTCAGATGACAAATTGAAAGTGACAGAAAAACTTTTACAAACTCTGTTTGATCTTGTTGTTGCAAATATGTATAGTTAGCATTCAGGGTTTCAGCAAAGATTATGAACTAACCATATTCACAATAACATTTAGGTCTCGAATTTACTCATATCAATGGCATAATCAACTAGCAAGCAATAATAATAAATCTCGGATGACAACACATTTTCAAAACAATCATGATAAAATATGATATAATGGTATCTCGCTAGCCTTTCTAAGACCGCAAAATATAAATGCAGAGCACCCCTAAAGATCAAGGACTGACTAGACATTATAATTCATGGAAAAAGAAATCCGGTCACACTCATACTCAATATCAATTAATAACAAAGCATACAAATGATAGTGTGCTCTCTAACTGGTACTTTTTATAAGAGGATGATGACTCAGCAATAAAAGTAAATAGATAGGCCCTTTGCAGAGGGAAGCAGAGATTTGCAGAGGTGCCAGAGCTCGGAGCTTTTAAAACAGAGATGAATATAATTTTGAGCATTATGCTTTCATTGTCAACATAACAACCAAGAGATCTCGGTATCTTCCGTGCTAGATACATTATAGGCGGTTCCCAAACAGAATGGTAAAGTTTTTACTCCCCCTCCACCAACAATCACACTCCACGACTAGCCGAATCCACGGGTACCGTCCATACCAACAATAGTCCCGGGGGAGTTTTGTTTGAAAAATTATATTTTTGATTTGATTTAGAGCATGGAACTGGGCATCCTGAATACCAGCCACTTTCTCGTGAATGACAACACTTATCGTGAGAATAACCCACCTAGCATGGAAGATACTGACAGCCCCCAGGCACTACACGAGCAATTCGGGCATACAAAACATATTATTATTTTAAGGTTTAGAGTTTGACACATGCAAATTTACTTGGAATGGCAGGTAAATACCACATATAGGTAGGTATGATGGACTCATAGGAACAACTTTGGGTTTAAGGAAGTGGATGCACAAGCAGTATTCCCGCTTAGTACAAGTGAAGGCTAGCAAAAGATTGAGGAATGACCAACTAGAGAGAGACAATGGTCATAAACATGCATTGAGATTAATCAACATTGAGTGTAAGTATGAGTAGGATCTAGATCACCACGAACATATATATCGTGGAGGCTATGTTGTTTTTGTTTCAACTACATGCGTGAACATGTGCCAAGTCAAGCCACTTGAATCATTCAAAGGAGGATACCATCCTATTATACTACATCATAACCATTTTAAAAGCATGTTGGCACACAAGATAAACCATTATCCACTGCTAGCTAATTAAGAATTGCATGAGTAACTATAATCTCTAATTGTCATTGCAAACATGTTTCATTCATAATGGCTGAATCAAGAATGATGAGTTAATCACATTTACTAAAACAAAAGAGGTCGAGTTCGTACCAGCAAAGGAAATAGTTCGAGGATGAGCTAATCACATTTTCATCCGTTCACCGTTAAAAAAAAATTCTATCCGAGATGGTACTAAATTTTTGTACGTCTGTCTGTTAGCAAAGGAAAAACGATTTGTGCAAAATTACGTACATGGTCCGCGCGTTCTATGGCCTAGTAGAGTCAGCCCATTTTTTCTGCCCACGCAGCAATAAAAATTCCCGCACACTATGCCAAATAGTTCGAGGTACGCACATGGCGCCCAAGACCGGGCCGCCCATTTTTTTTGTGTCGCGTTTCAAATTTTCCTTTTCTGTTTCTTTCTCTTTTTATTTCCTTTTTTTTCATTCCAAGTCTATTTTTTTATAATTTTTTCTGCAATTCAAAATTCAGAAAATGTTCATCATTTCAATTTTATTCAAAATTTCCAAAAATGTTACGAATTACAAAAATGTGTTCCTATTTTTGAAAATGTTTGGATTTTTTGCCATTCCAATTTTTTTCAAAATTTTCAAAAATTATTCCCATTTTTTAGAAAATGTTTGTATTAGATTTTAAAAAATGTCCCAAATATGTCCCAAATTAGGAAAATATTCTTGTTTTTGCGATATGTTCAAAAATTGTAAATAATATTTGCATTAAAGAAACACATTTTTTGAATTTCTTCTGAATGTTCAAAACATGTTCCCATTTTATAAATGTGTTCACAACTTAAAATGTTCATATTTTTTTATAAAAGGTTCATGTTTTTAAGAAATGTATGTGAAATTCAAGAAATCTTCCGTTCATATTTTTTATTCTTGTTTTTTACAAAAATTTATGTAATTTTCAAAAAACTGTTCGTAATTTGGAATTGTTCACGTTGCCAAGTGTATTCGGTAGTTCATGTTACGAACTCCCAACTTTTGTTCCTATTTCGAAAATGTTTGCACTCTTAAATTTTTTGCCATTCCGGTGTTTTCCAAATTTAAAAAACTACCCTGATTTTATAAAAAAAAGGTGGTTGGGCTTTTCCAAATTTGTTCAAGATTTAAAAAATGTTACAAATTCGAAAAATATTCTTTTTTTGTGGCATGTTCAAAAATTAAAAATGCATTTTGGATGAATAAACACATTTCTAAATTTCTTTTAAATTTTCAAAACATGTTCCCATTTCCAAAATTATTCACAAATTCAGAAAATGTTCGTATTTTTGTAAAAAATTTCATGCTTTTAAGAAATATTTGTGAATTACAAAAAAAATCCATAAAAAATTTGTTCATGTTTTTAAATGTATGGAATTTTCAAAAACTGTTCGTAATTTGAAAAATTGTTCACGTTGCCAAGTATATTTGGCAGTTCATAGTTATCATTTTCTTAAAGTTTAAAAAAAAGTTTTGAATCTAACGTTGCATTAGATTCTTAAATATTCACGCACACCATTGGTTAGTAGGACGTGTTTGTTTGAGTGGCTAGCAACATGTGGTTGGGTCTTGAGGTCGTAAGTTCAATCACTCCCATACTGGGCCTGCTCCGCATCCGGCAGATCGAGCTAGGTCGGCTTGTTCAGAATAAGAGACGCCATAAATTATTGACAGTTGCAGCTTCCATGTGCCAATAAAAGAGAATATGCTGGTTAATTATAATTGAAAAAAATTGTGGACACGTGCCAATAAAAGAGAATATACTGGTTTGGCTCGAATTAAAGTGCGCCATGTTAAACTAGAGAATACGGACATGTGGGGGTATTGATCCATTCTTATATTGAGCTAGAGGCATGTAATTTTATTATCCCTTTGCAACGCACGGACATGTGTGAAAACCTGACTGGTGCCACCTGGTCCAAACCCACGAATCGTGACGCAAAGAATCAAATGGCTACAGGAAATAAGTAAAACAAGCAAAAAAAAGTTTAGCTTGAACCCAATAGCACGGGCCATGAAGTTCTGGGTGTTTACGTTGACAGTAGTTGTTCCGTTAGTTGCTCGCGCGGGCCTTCCAAGCGGATCGCCCGGCGCCACCACGAAATCTCCCCACTCAATCAGTGGCGGAGCTTGATAGAAATTGTTGACGGGGCAAAGCAGAGTTATGGGGAGCCAAAAAGGCATATTCTGCTTAAACTATGATAATTTTTTAAATTTAGCTTACCAATTAATGGTATGTCATATACTTTCTCTAGGGTAGGGGGGCTATAGCCCCCCTTAGACCTAGTGAAGCTCCGCCACTGCACTCAATGATCGTTCATTCTCGGCCTTCACCTTCCAGCAGGACGTAAGGTTTGTTGACTATTGACACCTTCTCCCTGCAATCAAGGGATTAGAACCTGGAAGATATGTGCAAACGTTCGAAAGCAGAGTACCTGTAGACCCCTGCAGCGACGTGGATGCGCACCCATGCAGTGTTGTTGGCTGGAATGGCGTTAACTACTTGCTGAACAGTCCTGAGCCCGCTTGCGCCGACGTAGATGGTGCGGGAAACTGGAGATGGAAGAGAGAGTAAGAGAGAGAATCACAAGAGTTGACGATAAAACTCAAAACTTACCCGAAGATGGCTCGCCGGAAACTGTCGTCACCGCACACGATGCGACGACCGTGACGAGCAAGAGTGCGCGTGTGATAACCCACAAGTATAGGGGATCGCAACATTTTCCGAGGGTAGAGTATTCAACCCAAATTTATTGATTCGACACAAGGGGAGCCAAAGAATATTCTCAAGTATTAGCAGCTGAGTTGTCAATTCAACCACACCTGGAAACTTAATATCTGCAGCAAAGTGTTTAGTAGCAAAGTAATATGATAGTGGCGGTAGCGGTAACAAAAGTAAAGACAGCAAAAGTAATGTTTTTGGTATTTTTGTAGTGATTGTAACAGTAGCAACGAAAAAGTAAATAAGCGAGAAACAGTATATGGAAAGCTCGTAGGCACCGGATCAGTGATGGATAATTATGCCGGATGCGGTTCGTCATGTAACAGTTATAACATAGGGTGACACAGAACTAGCTCCAGTTCATCAATGTAATGTAGGCATGTATTCCGTAAATAGTCATACGTGCTTATGGAAAAGAACTAGCATGACATCTTTTGTCCTACCCTCCCGTGGCAGCAGGGTCCTATTGGAAACTAAGGGATATTAAGGCCTCCTTTTAATAGAGAACCGGAACAAAGCATTAGCACATAGTGAATACATGAACTCCTCAAACTATGGTCATCACCGAGAAGTATCCCGATTATTGTCACTTGGGGTTGTCGGATCATAACACATAATAGGTGACTATAGACTTGCAAGATAGGATCAAGAACTCACATATATTCATGAAAACATAATAGGTTCAAATCTGAAATCATGGCACTCGGGCCGTAGTGACAAGCATTAAGCATAACAAAGTCATAGCAACATCAATCTCAGAACATAGTGGATACTAGGGATCAAACCCTAACAAAGCTAACTCGATTACATGATAAAACTCATCCAACCCATCACCGTCCAGCAAGCCTACGATGGAATTACTCACGCACGGAGGTGAGCATCATGAAATTGGTGATGGTGGATGGTTGATGATGACGACGGCGACAAATCCCCCTCTTCGGAGCCCCAAACGGACTCGAGATCAGCCCTCCCGAGAGAGATTAGGGCTTGGCAGCGGCTCCGTATCGTAAAACGCGATGATTTCTTCTCTTTGATTTTTTTCTCCCCGAAAGCCAATATATGGAGTTGGAGTTGGCGTCGGAGGGTCTCTCGGGGGCCCACGTGGTTGGGGGCGCGCCCAGGAGGGGGGGGGGCCACCCTCGTGGACAGGGTGTGGGCCCCCTGGTCTTCATGTTTGGCGAGGATTTTTTATTATTTATTCTAAGATATTCCGTGGAGTTTCAGGTCATCCCGAGAACTTTTGTTTTGTGCACATAAAATGACATCATGGCAATTCTGTTGAAAACAGCATCAGTCCGGGTTAGTTCCATTCAAATCATACAAGTTAGAGTCAAAAACAAGGGCAAAAGTGTTTGGAAAAGTAGATACGACGGAGACGTATCAACTCCCCTAAGCTTAAACCCTTGCATGACCTCAATAAATTCATTAGACAAACTGAAAGAGAAAAAGAAAAACTTTTACAAACTCTGTTTGCTCTTGTTGTTGTAATTATGTCAAGCCAAAGATTCAGATTTTCAAGCAAAGATCATAACTAACCACATTTGCAATAATTCTCGTGTCTCATGTTTACTCATATCAATAACATAATCAGCTAGCAAGCCATAATAATAAATCTCGGATGACAACACTTTCTCAAAACAATCGTAATATGATATAACAAGATGGTATCTCGCTAGCCCTTTCTGAGACCGCAAAACATAAATGCAGAGCACCTTCAAAGATCAAGGACTGACTAGACACTGTAATTCATGGTAAAAGAGATCCAATCATAGTCATACCCGATATAAATTAATAGTAATGAATGCAAATGACAGCTGTGCTCTCCAGCTAGTGCTTTTAATAAGAGGGTGATGACTCAACATAAAAGTAAATAGATAGGCCCTTCGCAGAGGGAAGCAGGGATTTGTAGAGGTGCCGAGCTCAATTTTGAAATAGAGATAAATTATATTTTGAGCAGCATACTTTCATTGTCAACATAACAACTAAGAGATGACGATATCTTCCATGCTAAACAAATTATAGGTGGTTCCCAAACAGAATAGTAAAGTTTATACTCCCCCTCCTCCACAAGCATCAATCCATGGATTGCTCAAAACAACGAGGCCTCCAACATTCATCGGGTCCCAGGGGGAGTTTTGTTTGCAATTATTTTGATTTAGTTTGCATAAAGCATGGAACTGGGCATCCCGGTGACCAGTCATTTTTTCGTGAGTGAGGAGCGGAGTCCACTCCTCTTGAGAATAACCCGCCTAACACGGAAGATAAGGGCAGCACTAGTTGATATATGAGCTATTCGAGCATGCAAAACAGAATGTTTATTTGAAGGTTTAGAGTTTGGCACTTACAAATTTACTTGGAACGGCAGGTAGATACCGCATATAGGAAGGTATAGTGGACTCATATGGAATAACTTTGGGGTTTAAGGAGTTGGATGCACAAGCAGTATTCCCGCTTAGTACAAGTGAAGGCTAGCAAAAGACTGGGAAGCGACCAACTAGAGAGCGACAACAGTTATGAACATGCATTAAAATTAATAAACGTTGAATACAAGCATGAGTAGGATATAATCCACCATGAACATAAATATCGTGAAGGCTATGTTGATTTGTTTCAACTACATGCGTGAACATGTGCCAAGTCAAGTCACTTAAATCATTCAAAGGAGGATACCACCCCATCATACCACATCACAACCATTTTAATAGCATGTTGGCACGCAAGGTAAACCATTATAACTCATAGCTAATCAAGCATGGCACAAGCAACTATGATCTCTAATTGTTATTGCAAACATGTTTATTCATAATAAGCTGAATCAAGAACAATGAACTCATCATATTTACAAAAAAAAAGAGGTCGAGTTCATACCAGTTTTTCCCATCTCAGTCAGTCCATCATATATATCATCATAATTGCTTTTCACTTGCATGACCGAACGATGTGAATAATAATAAGAGTGCACGTGCATTGGACTAAGCTGGAATCTGCAAGCATTCAATAAACAGGAGAAGACCAGGCAATATGGGCTCTTGGTTAAATCAACAATGATGCATATAAGAGCCACTTCAACAATTTAATCATGGTCTTCTCCTACTGACCCCCAAAGAAAAGAAAAGAAATAAAAAATAATTACACGGGAAAGCTCCCAACAAGCAAAAGAAGAACAGGAAATTTTTTTGGGTTTTCTTTTTAATTATTACTACTACAGCAGGAAAAATAAACTTCTACTAATTTTTTGGTTTTTTCTTAAGGTTTATTAAACACACAAGAAGAAAGCAGGAAAAAGAAAATAAACTAGCATGGATATTACAGTGAAAGAGTATGAGCACCGACATGTAGCAATGAGTGTGTGTGAGCATAAATGTAATGTCGGTGAGAAATACGTACTCCGCCAAGCTTAGGATTTTGGCCTAAGTTGGTCTATTGCCAGGGGTAGCCTGGCGGATACCCGTAGGTGTAGCTGGGGTCGTACTGCGATGCAGCCGCTATCGCCTCCTGAGCTGCAGCGTGGCATCGAGCCGCCTCCGCTCTCCTCCCGTACTCATCTACCTCCTCTCTGGTAATAATATATCTCCCTTTTGTCTGAAAATCAAAGAAGGCAGGAGCAGGAAGAGTAACATGGACAACATGCCGTTTGTTAAAGATTAGTCGATCTTTGGAGAGGTGATTCAGTCCTCTCAACAAACTGGTGGGAAACCATAGAATCAAAATCTAAATAAGAAGGGGGTAACTCCATGTCACCCTCACGAATGTCTATCTCAAGAAAATTAGCTAAGCGGGTTGCATAAATTCCTCCAAAGAAATCTCCGGTATGTCTATTATGATGCAACCTACGAGCTACAATGGCTCCCATATGATAAGATTGGTCCCCTAACACAGCACTTCTGAGAATGCTGAGATCAGGGGCACACATGTGACAAGCAACATCCTTAGCATTTATGCATCTACCTATGAAGAGAGCAAAATAATGTAAAGCAGGAAAGTGAATGCTCCCTATAGTGGCTTGTGTTATATCTCTAGATTCCCCCACAGTTATTCTAGCAAGAAAGTCTCTATATTCAGATTTAGGGGGATCCCTGATACTACCCCAAGATGGAATTTTGCAAGCAAAAGTGAAATCCTCTAAGTCCATGGTATAAGATTTGTCATAAAGGTCAAACATGACTGAAGGAGAATTACACAAAGATGAAAACTCAAACCTCCCCACAAATGAACTTATGAGATCATGATACTGGGGGCATTTGTCAGCTTCAAAGTCCCCAAGACCGGCATTACGCAAATATGTGTTAAATTCTTCTTTGATTCCCGCTTGATCCATAAAATTTTCCGAAGGCCATTCACAGGGCCTCACAAGAGCGTCTCTTGGTGGTTCCTCGTCAGCATCACGCATTGCAAGCCTGGGACCTTGCTTCCTTGAAGAACCACCTTGGAACATCTTCCTAAACATATTGTTTTCTCTGAAAAAATTCTGAATTTTTTAGTAACTTCAAAAAAAGTGAACCAACTTCAATAAAATTGATAGCAACTACTCCTACAAGTGCCTAGAGCATATATCAAGTTTTAGAACTACTTGTAACCATATAAATTTGACATGCAAGCTCAAGAACATGGTCACCTATGCAGCACAAATTTGCAAAGAATAAAGCACTATAACAAAAACTAATTGGACCAATGGAGGAGTCACATACCAAGGAACAATCTCCCCAAGCAGTTTTGCGAGAGGTGCTTTGAGCAAGGAGATCGAAAATTTTGCATCAAAAGTGGCTGGAACATGAGCTTGTGTTGGTTTTTCGGGTTTGTGTGAGGCAGAGGAAGAAGATGGGTGCAGGGATAAGTGGAGGAGGGCCACCGTGGGCCCACGAGGAAGAGGCGCGCCAGGGGGTGAGGCGCCCTCCACCCTCGTGGCAGTGGCAGCTCCCCACAGTAATTTTTGCACTAAAAATCCTCAAATATTCTCGAAAAAATCATATTAAATTGGCATGGCATTACGAGGACTTTTATTTTCGGGATATTTTTTATATTGCACGGATAAATCGAGAAGCAGACGGAAATACTATTTTACTTTATTTCTACTAAAAAACAGAAAATATATAGAGGGTGCAGAAGGTTGTGCTTCTAGTTTCATCCATCTCATGCTCATCAAAAAGAATCCACTAACAAGGTTGATCAAGTCTTGTTAACAAACTCATTCCGATTAACATGGAACCGGAGAAATTTCGAATAACACTATGTTACCTCAACGGGATATGGACATCCCCAATAATAAGTATATCATATTTCTTCTTGACAGTAGGGAGAGGAAATTCAAAACCTCCAAATATAATCGATGGAATTTTTCCAATAGAGTTGATACTATGAACTTGAGGTTTTTCCTCGGAAAGTGTACCGTATGCTCATTACCATTAACATGAAAAGTTACATTGCCTTTGTTGCGATCAATAACAGCCCCTGCAGTGTTAAGGAAAGGTCTTCCAAGAATAATAGACATACTATCGTCCTCGGGAATATAAAGAATAACAAAGTCCGTTAAAATAGTAACGTTTGCAACCACAACAGGCACATCCTCACAAATACCGACAGGTATAGCAGTTGATTTATCAGCCATTTGCAAAGATATTTTAGTAGGTGTCAACTTATTCAAGTCAAGTCTATGATATAAAGAGAGAGGCCTAACACTAACACCCGCTCCAAGATCACATAAAGCAGTTTTAACATAATTTCTCTTAATGGAGCATGGTATAGTAGGTACTCCTGGATCTACAAGTTTCTTTGGTATTCCACCCTTAAAAGTATAATTAGCAAGCATGGTGGAAATTCCAGCTTCTGGTATCTTTCTTTTATTTGTAACAATATCTTTCATATATTTAGCATAAGGATTCATTTTGAGCATATCAGTCAAACGCATACGCAAAAAGATAGGTCTAATCATTTCAGCAAAGCGCTCAAAATCCTCATCATCCTTTTTCTTGGATGGTTTGGGAGGAAAAGGCATGGTTCTGGACCCAAGGTTCTCTTTCTTTACCATGTTTTCTAGCAACAAAGTCTCTTTTATCATAATGTTGATTCTTTGATTGCGGGTTATCAAGATCAACAGCAGGTTCAACTTCTACATCATTATCATTACTAGGTTGAGCATCATCATGAACATCATCATTAACATTTTCACTAGGTTCATGTTCATTACCGATTGTGTTTCAAAGATCGGACATAGAGATATCATTTGGATTATCGGTGGTTCCATAACAGGTTCACTAGAAGTTTGCAAAGTCCTATCATTTTTCTTTTCTTCCTTTTAGAAGAACTAGGTACATCAATATTATTTCTCTGAGAATCTTGCTCGATTCTCTTAGGGTGGCCTTTAGGATACAAAGGTTCTGAGTCATTCTACCAGTTCTAGTAGCCACTCTAAGATAATCATTTTTCTTACTATTCATTTCATCAAGCACTTCTTTACGAGCTTTAAGTACATTCTACTTGAGTGGTAACCATAGAAGCATGTTTGCTAACAAGTTTAAGTTCACCTCTAATATTAGCCATATAATCACTCAAGCATTTAATCATAAAGGTATTATGTTTCAATTGTCTACCAAAATAAGCATTAAAGTCATCTTGCTTAAACATAAAATTATCAAACTCATCCAAGCACTGACTAGCAATTTTAGTAGGAGGGACTTGACTTTATCATATCTCAGAGAGAGAATTTACCTTTACTACATGTGTCGGGATATCGGGATCAGGAGGTTCTTCAGTGAATAAAGAATTGAGATCATATACTTCTTCAACAGGCGGTAGATTAAGACCATGTATTTCTTCAATACGAGGTAAATTTTTAACATCTTCATCTTTAATACCTTTTTCTTTCATAGATTTCTTTGCCTCTTGCATATCTTCGGGACTGAGAAATAGAACACCTCTCTTCTTCGGAGTTGGTTTAAGAATAGGCTCAGGAATTGGCTCTAGAGCTGGCTCGGGAGTTGGCTCAGGAGGTTCCCAATTATTTTCATTTGTCAACATATTATTCAATAAAATTTCAGCTTCATCCGGCGTTCTTTCCCTGAAAAGAGAACCAGCACAACTATCCAGGTAATCTCTGGAAGCATCGGTTAGTCCATTATAAAAGATATCAAGTATTTCATGTTTCTTAAGAGGATGATCAGGCAAAGCGTTAAGTAACTTGAGAAGCCTCCCCCAAGCTTGTGGGAGACTCTCTTCTTCAATTTGCACAAAATTATATATATCCCTCAAAGCAGTTTGTTTCTTATGAGCAGGGAAATATTTAGCGAGAAGTAATAAATCATATCACAGGGACTACGCACACAATCAGGATCAAGAGAATTAAACCATATCTTAGCATCACCCTTTAATGAGAACGGAAATATTTTGAGTATATAAAAGTAGCACAATCTCTCATCATTAGTAAACAGGCAGCTATATCATTTAACTTAGTAAGATGTGCCTAACAGTTTGATTCATAGCCATAAAAAGGATCAGATTCAACCAAAGTAATTATATTAGGATCAACAGAGAATTCATAATCCTTATCAGGAACACAGATAGGTGAAGTAGAAAAAGCAGGGTCAGGTTTCATCCTATCTCTAAGAGATTCTTTACTCCATTTAACTAGCAGCCTCTTAAGTTCGTATCTATCCTGGCAAGCAAAAATAACTGCAGAAGATTCCGCATCAAAAAGATAACCCTCAGGAATAGCAGGCATATTTTCATCATCACTTTGATCATTGTATTTAGTTTCAATAATTTCTCTTTCTCTATACCTAGAAATTTGTTCATCTAGAAATTCACCAAGGGGCACAGTAGTATCAGGCATAGAAGTAGTTTCATCATAAGTATCATGCATAGCAGAAGTGGCATCATCAATAACATGCGACATATCAGAACGAATAGCAGAAGCAGGTTTAGGTGTCGCTAGCTTACTCATAATGAAGGTGAATCAAGTGAAGAGCTAGATGGCAGTTCCTTACCTCCCCTCGTAGTTGAGGGATAAATTGTTGTCTTAGCGTCTTTCAAGTTCTTCATAGTGTCCAGCAGATATAAATCCCAAGTGACTCGAAGAATAGAGCTATGCTCCCCGGCAACGGCGCCAGGAAAAGGTCTTGATAACCCACAAGTATAGGGGATCGCAACAGTGTTCGAGGGTAGAGTATTCAACCCAAATTTATTGATTCGACACAAGGGGAGCCAAAGAATATTATCAAGTATTAGCAGCTGAGTTGTCAATTCAACCACACACGGAAACTTAATATCTGCAGCAAAGTGTTTAGTAGCAAAGTAATATGATAGTGGCGATAACGGTAACAAAAGTAAAGACAGCAAAAGTAATGTTTTTGGTATTTTTGTAGTGATTATACTGATAGCAACGGAAAAGTAAATAAGCGAGAACCGATTATATGGAAAGCTTCGTAGGCACCGGATCGATGATGGATAATTATGCTTGGGATGTGGTTCGTCATGTAACAGTTATAACATAGGGTGACACAGAACTAGCTCCAATTCATAAATGTAATGTAGGCATGTATTCCGTAAATAGTCATACGTGCTTATGGAAAAGAACTTGCATGACATCTTTTGTCCTACCCTCCCGTGGCAACAGGGTCCTATTGGAAACTAAGGGATATTAATGCCTCCTTTTAATAGAGTACCGGACCAAAGCATTAACACTTAATGAATACATGAACTCCTCAAACTATGGTCATCACCGAGAAGTATCCCGATTATTGTCACTTCGGGGTTGTCGGATCATAACACATAATAGGTGACTATAAACTTGCAAGATAGGATCCAGAACTCACATATATTCATGGAAACATAATAGGTTCAGATCTGAAATCATGGCACTCGGGCCCTAGTGACAAGCATTAAGCATAGCAAAGTCATAGCAACATCAATCTCAGAACATAGTGGATACTAGGGATCAAACCATAACAAATCTAACTCGATTACATGATAAATCTCATCCAACCCATCACCGTCCGGCAAGCCTACGATGGAATTACTCACGCTGGCGGTGAGCATCATGAAATTGGTGATGGAGGATGGTTGATGATGACGACAGCGACGAATCCCCCTCTCCGGAGCCCCGAACGGACTCCAGATCAGCCCTCCCGAGAGAGATTAGGGCTTGGCGGCGGCTCCGTATCGTAAAACACGATGATTCTTCTCTCTGATTTTTTTCTCCAGGGGGCCCACGAGGTAGGGGGCGCGCCCAGGAGGGGGGGCGCCCCCACCCTCGTGGACAGGGTGTGGGGCCCCTGGTCTTCATCTTTGGCGAGGATTTTTTATTATTTATTCTTAGATATTCCGTGGAGTTTCAGGTCATTCCGAGAACTTTTGTTTTCTGCACATAAAACGTTATCATGGCAATTTTGCTGAAAACAGCGTCAGTCCGGGTTAGTTCCATTCAAATCATACAAGTTAGAGTCCAAAACAAGGGCAAAAGTGTTTGGAAAAGTAGATACGACGGAGACGTATCAGCGTGCCACCGTCTTCATCGCCATGAGCAAGAGCATCGGCTAGTATCTTCAGAATGTGCAGGGTGAGGTAGACGCTGCGGCGTGTATATAATAGCCAGAGCTCCGTCATCTCTCTTACCAGAACGAGTAAGTAGAGATTTAGGAAACATACCAAGTCATGGCGGTTAGCAGCGCAGGCTAGGTAGGCAAAAGTGGTACCTAGGTGAACTAGAGGCCAATCCAGCATCACATTAAGCCACCTCCAACTTGTCTCGGGGCCAGGTAAAGTTGTGTTCATAGAGTACATTCGATGGAGCGTTCGATGGAGCACATTTGATGTCCTTGCACACATACTCAGGGATCTAAAACGAACTTGGTAGCATTAGTTCCGTGTCCATAGAAAGACGCCAGAGGACGCGTTTGCTTCAACACTGGGTAACGAAATAACACGTGCTTGTAATTGTTGTAAATGTAGTAATAGTACACTACTGTGCAGTTCTTTGACTGATGGTCATCAACCCGACACTTGCAACAATGTCGTGCTTGAGGCTGCAAATTGTTGAGCCCATGTTGACGGTTGAGAATTCTTCAGATTTGGAATGCCAAAGGTGGCACATCCACTGAATATGTCGCCCCTATCAAAGCTACTAGCACGTGGCAAGAAATGGAAAGGGCACTCTCACAAGCTAGTATGGGTAATATGGATAGTGACATGATATTAGTTGAATTTTGATTTATTATAGTACATGTTTAGAGCCTGCTAGGCAACCCACATTTTAAATAACTTATTTTCGCGAATATGCAACGATTGCGTATCATTTCATTGATAGATAGGATAGAGAACTGGGGGGAGGGGGAGGGAGGGGCTTAGCTGTGTACACAAGATGGCGCGGATAAGGGTAGCATAGAGCATAGGGGGAGGATGCTCGGCCTCGATACAATGGGTCCATACAACGGGTTCATTTCAAATAACTTATGACTGACTTTCTCTTAATCTTTGAAATCGTATTATTATTAGCAGCAACTTAAAATGAATCTTTGAACATGGCCACAGAGCTTTTGAGTGACTTTCTTTTCCTTTCAAGAACACGCGAGAATCGCATGTCTTTTGTGTACAGACGAAAAGGAGTTCATCATACTACAGAATTTCCTGGGTCGTCGGGCTGCGGCCATGGCGTCGAGGTCTTTTCCTCGCGTGGGGCAACGGATCCGAGCTCCTCGCGCTCGGATCTGGTGTGGGGGCAGTGGACGACTGTGGTGTCTGCTCGGCGGTGCCGCCGTGCGCCCTGGGTCGTCGGGCAGCGGGGAGGCGGCACGAGGTGCGTGGGGAGGCGTTGTTCTACGTGCTGATGAGCTTGCTGCATGGTGTTGTGCGGCGGGTCCCGACAGCGTCCGTGTCGCTAATCCAGGTCGGGCAGCCTCGGGTCTGGTACGTGGTGGGCTGCTTCGAATCGGCTGGCAGCGGTGGCGTTGTGCATGGTTTGGCTGCGTGTGTGCTCCGGCTGCGAGGCCGCACACTCGCACGGGACTGGAGCCGCCCTCCCTTCCTACCCAAGAAAAAAGATGTCCCATCCAAAGGGAGCCGGAGCGGGAAAAGAAGTCGGAACACTGGCACGAACCAAGTACGAATGGGACATTTTTTGAGGGTAAACCGCAACTTTATTTATCTAAACAAGGTCTGGGATCTCATCCGCTACAATATGCAGAATACACTCAGGTGGCATGGCACCTCATACCAAATGACACTACTCTCATTGCTAACCCCCTCTCTAGCTAAGACCTGAGCTGCAGAATTGGCTGTCCGCCGAGCCCAAGTGACCATATAGTCTTGCCGCGAACGAAGCATCTCCTTAGAGCATCTCCAACGGCTGCACAAAAATTCCGCGCCCAATAAAAGTTATAGTGCGTCACTATAGCACTTTTAATGCGCCGGGACCAACATTGCTTTAGCAGACGCTCAAAAACGCGCGCCCAAAAAACACATGTTGCAAATTATGAAGTGTGCGCAATCCGGAGCCCAAAATATGCTGCGCGCGATAGCGTTTTTCATGTGGCCAAAATTGTTTAAGCGCTACATCATCTGCTGAGCTGTTCGGCGCCAAAGAATCGATTTTAGTCTTGGCGGAGCTCTTTTTGGGCGCCTGTTCTAGATGCTCTTAATATCTTCAATATACGGTCCAAATGCTGGCATGTTCTTGGCCCCATCTTTCAGCATAGAAACTACACCTTTGTTGTCTAACTCTACATGAGCTTGCTGAACATCAAATTCAATCGCCATTTGCACTGCATGTCTTGTTGCTAAAATCTCCCACAGTTCAGGATTGGTGATGTATGGGAAGAACACCGCTGCCCCTCCTCCAGAAGCACCATCATGGTCCCTTAGGATCACTCCCCCTCCCCTTTTATCTTGCATCCTCACCATAGCTCCGTCAGCATTGATCTTGATCCATCCCGGCTCTGGTGGTTTCCACTTCTCAACTTGTTTTGCATCCTTGGTCACCTTAGCTTTATCATGCACCGAGCGCCACTGCAGCATATGACTATGAACCCTATCCGCCACCACTCTAGCATCCGGGATTCTCTTACCATATCTTGCCTCATTGCGAGCACACCATAGCCCGTACAACCCCTGGATCATCATTTCTTTCTCCGTGTCTCCTGCGTCCGAAAGCCATCCCTTCATCCATGTTGAAACTGCACTCAGAGACCCATCCATGCGTGGCGGGAGCACCACAGGTGCTCCTTTCTCCTCACACAAATATTTCCAAAACAATACAAAGTGCAGACAGGCCCAGAATCTGTGATGGGATGTCTTTTCGCGTCCACAAGCGACACAAAAATGCCAGGCTTGATCCTTCATCGGTGCAGCTCCCTGCCCACAGCCAGTCTGATCTTCAGCATCCTCCAAACGTAGATGATTTTGAACTGCCAATGATATAAGTTATCGGAATGAGATTCCACCTCTGGAGAATAGTTGGGTATCTGCGTGAACCCTTGTGCTACAATACTTGCTCTTTGTTTCACCACCTCATTGTTCTCAATTCTGTTTCCAGAAGAAAACTGGTGTAGGTATTTCTTATGAATACCTTCTCATTAGTAAGCAAGATCATCTCTACCTAGATCATACCCTTTGCTTGAGTTCAGTCCGAGTGTTGTTCACACTTTGCCATGGCCATGGTCTTTGGATCCGAATCATTTGAAAGGTTTTTGCAATCTAGTTGAGAAATGTATGTCAACAATTGTAGACTTCCGGTTATATGATTCTCCAGAATCTATATATCAATATATATAGTTGATGGAAATATCGTTACCCATGGTGACTGCTCGCGATTTCCCAATGCGATTGAGTCGGGTATTCCGATGTCCCGGTCATTGCGTGCACTATGACCTGGGTTGGTGGAGGTTTCCCGTCCACTAGGTGTATACTACCCATTAGGTGTCTGTCAACGTGAAGTTGACTTGCATTTACTGATTCACAGGCCTTGATATCCTTACTTGCGAGAAGCTGAATCCTGATGTACTTCTGCCATACATCTCCCCCTGTTGCTTTGAACTGGGAGTGGAGTGGATTTTGCTGGTACCTGCACTCTTTCAGGCGTACTTTTGCAGAATTGTAGGATGTGACACCTTTATAGTCAGTAAATGAATCTGGCAGGTTATTTGCAATGTGTTCAAATCTTCTGAACGCATGGTTCAGATCTTTGAGTACGTGGATTTGAGGCAGAAATGTGTTGAACATTCCACTAATTTCCTGGCTTTCTTTATGGTTCTTGAAATCTCCCCCTAATGCCTGAAAATGTTCCTCGTTGAATTAGCACTGACCTTGAATAACTCCCCATGCGAGGGGCTTGAGGTATTGATGGAAATACAGCTATTCCTCACATAGATCCCAACTATATGTTGAGGGGCCAATGATGTATGTCGGGTGATGATAGCAGTATGCAACCGAATTACCACAGATAGGAAATACTTGGCAGATATCCACATATCAAAGATAGAGGGAAATAATATTATGCAGTTCTGTCATGAGCGTGTAAAACTGCACGACTCCAACGTAAAGTTGGCAAGTTGCAATTCCAAAGTAAAGATAATGCAATGAGCTTAACTCTTTGGATAGGATTCTACCAAACCATTTAGAGTCTAGACATTAGGACAAATTGCTAAACTTCAATCCAAGGGCCATAGAGAAGGCACTCAAGGAGAATTCTGCAATATTATCCATTCGATTTGCTTGAAATCGATGTAAGGATAATGAGCCAATGGTTTCGTGTGAATAAATCACATACTTAAGACCATCATGTAGATATGTCTTTTATAACCATGGAATACCTAAATAGTCTAGTCAATGGATGGGAAGAGCCACTTACCTCAACTTGATGCATTCAAGGAGTCTGAGTGGTTCGGAATAGACTTTAAGGTGTGTGAGCCTTAAAATTAGCTTCCCTGTGTCACTTGTAGTGCACATAAAATCCAAATGGTGTTAGAATTTAGAATCATAATAATCATAAACTATTGGAATTGTTGATAGTTTCGGTTTCAACCCAATGTCTCGATGACCAAGGCGAGTATGCCAAGTTTTTCATGTAGAAGACATTTTGGAAAACTATCTTGGGCGCAACATGTGCTACGGGTTTTGTAGTATGTGTAGTACAATCCAGATGATACATAGAGAATGTGCTTGCCAAATCCATTACATATGGTAAAGAGAATATATTTCTCTTTCTTATCAGTATAAGTTTCGCTATGGAAACCATTTTGATGAATATCTCTTTAGCTTAGTAGGGTACGAGTTAAACTTGGGAAACAAT
Organism: Aegilops bicornis; assembly: GCA_021605145.1. NCBI lineage: Eukaryota > Viridiplantae > Streptophyta > Magnoliopsida > Poales > Poaceae > Aegilops > Aegilops bicornis. The sequence continues at coordinate 189,431,888 of CM038674.1, forward strand.
GAAGCATCCCGACGTTACTCTAGTACCCACAGGGATAGTATATATGACTCGAGTTGAGCCAACAAATACCTCATCGCATCTAGCGATTTTAAAATATCTCCTTTCTCTCAATGAGAGTGGAAACATTGGACTTCCCTGAGTATAGAGTTTGTGGTGCATATGTCCACAAGGCACATATCATTTTTCATCGGATTGACTCCCGTAGAAATCTATATATAGACATGAAGATTCTCAAAAAAATCACTGTCAGATATATAGAATACATACAAATGGATTTGTATCAAAGTGCTGATACGATATATTGTGTATAGAATATATGATGACAACAATAATCATGTTCTTATTAGAACATCATAAATGTGTTGGGGAACGCAGTAATTTCAAAAAATTTCCTACGATCACGCAAGACCATGGTGATGGCATAGCAACGAGAGGGGAGAGTGTCCGTCCACGTACCCTCGTAGACCGAAAGCGGAAGCGTTATAACAACGCGGTTGATGTAGTCGTTCGTCTTCACGATCCGACCGATCCAAGCACCGAGCGTCACGGCACCTCCGAGTTACGCACACGTTCATTTCGATGGCGATCCCGGACTCCGATCCGGCAAAGTGTCGGGATGAGTTCCGTCGGCCTGACGGCGTGGTGGCGATGTTGATGTTCCACCGGCGCGGGGCTTCGCCTAAGCTCATGACGATATGACTTCTCCGGCGCGAGGCTTCGCCTAAGCTCTACGACGATATGACCGAAGTGGAATATGGTGGAGGGGGGCACCGCACACGGCTAAGGAACGATCCGTAGATCAACTTGTGTGTTCTGGGGTGCCCCCTGCCCCCGTATATAAAGGAGCCAAGGGGGAGGTGGCCGGCCCAAGGGGGGAGGCGCACCAAGGAGTCCTACTCCCTCCGGGAGTAGGACTCCCCCTCCAATCCTAGTTGGATTAGGATTCCCGGAGGGGGAAAGAGAGAGAGAGGGGGGCCGGCCCACCTTTCCTAGTCCTAATAGGACTAGGGGAAGGCGCGCGACCACCTAGGGCTGGCCCTCTCTCCTTTCCACTAAGGCCCACTATGGCCCATGTAGTTCCCGGGGTTCGGTAACCTCCGGTACTCGGTAAATTCGATTTCACTCGGAACCCTTCGAAGTCCAAACATAGGCTTCCAATATATCAATCTTTATGTCTCGACCATTTCGAGACTCCTCGTCATGTCCGTGATCACATCCGGGACTCGAACAAACTTGATTGCATCAATACTTATAAACTCATTATGAGCTGTCATCGAAGCGTTAAGCGTCACGGACCCTACGGGTTCGAGAACTATGTAGACATGACCTAGAACCATTCTCGGTCAATAACCAATAGCGGAACCTGGATGCCCATATTGGTTCCTACATATTCTCTGAAGATCTTTATCGGTCAAACCGCATAACGACATCGTTGTTCCCTTTGTCATCGGTATGTTACTTACCCGAGATTCGATCGTCGGTATCCAATACCTAGTTCAATCTCGTTGCGGTAAGTCTCTTTACTCGTTCCGTAATACATCATCTCACAACTAACTTATTAGTTGTAATGCTTGCAAGGCTTAAGTGATGTGCATTACCGAGAAGGCACGGAGATACCTCTCCAGACAATCGGAGTGACAAAACCTAATCTCAAAATCGCCAACCCAACAAGTACCTTTGGAGACACACCTGTAGTACTCCTTTATAATCACCCGATTCGTTGTGACGTTTGGTAGTACCAAAGTGTTCCTCCGTAAGCAGGAGTTGCATAATCTCATAGTTATAGGAACATGTATAGGTCATGAAGAAAGCATTAACATACTAAACGATCAAGTGTTAAGCTAACGGGATGGGTCATGTCAATCAAATCATTCTACTAATGATGTGACCTTGTTAATCAAATAACAACTCCTTGTTCATGGTTAGGAAACATAACCATCTTTGATTAACAAGCTAGTCAAATAGAGGCATACTAGTGACATCTTTGTTTGTCTATATATTCACACATGTATTATGTTTCCGGTTAATACAATTCTAGCATGAATAATAAACCTTTATCATGATATAAGGAAATAAATAATAACTTTATTATTGCCTCTAGGGCATATTTCCTTGATCTCCCACTTGCACTAGAGTCAATAATCTAGATTACAAAGTAATGATCCTAACACCCATGGAGTCTTGGTGCTGATCATGTTTTGCTCGTGGAAGAGGCTTAGTCAGCAGTGCGCAACATTCAGATCCGTATGTATTTTGCAAATCTCTATGTCTCCCACTTGGACTTGGTCCCGAATGGAATTGAAGCGTCTCTTGATGTGCTTGGTCCTCTTGTGAAATCTGGATTCCTTTGCCAAGGCAATTGCACGATATTGTCACAGAAGATCTTCATCGGTCCCGATGCACTAGGTATAACACCTAGATCGGAAATGAACTCTTTCATCCAGACTCCTTCATTTGCTGCTTCGAAGCAGCTATGTACTCCGCTTCACATGTAGATCCCGCCACGGCGCTTTGTTTAGAACTGCACCAACCGACAGCTCCACCGTTTAATAAGAACACGTATCCGGTTTGCGATTTAGAATCGTCCGGATCGATGTCAAAACTTCGTCGGCGTAACCATTTACGACTAGCTCTTTGTCACCTCCATATCTGAGAAACATATCCTTAGTCCTTTTCGGGTATTTCGGGATGTTCTTGACGCTGTCCGATGATCCATTCCTGGATTACTTTGGTACCTTCCTGCCAAGCTTATAGCTAAGCATACGTCAGTGCGGTACACAACATTGCATACATGATAGAGCCTATGGCTGAAGCATAGGAACATCTTTCATTTTCTCTCTATCTTCTGCTGTGGTCGGGCATTGAGTCTTACTCAATCTTACACCTTGCAACACAGGCAAAAACCTTTCTTTGCTTGATCCATTTTGAACTTTTTCAAAATTTTATCAAGGTATGTGCTTTGTGAAAGTCCAATTAAGCGTCTTGATCTATCTCTATAGATCTTGATGCCCAATATGTAAGCAGCTTCACCGAGGTCTTTCATTGAAAAACTTTTATTCAAGTATCCTTTTATGCCATCCAGAAATTCTATATCATTTCCAATTAATAATATGTCGTCCACATATAATATCGTAAATGCTACTGAGCTCCCACTCACTTTCTTGTAAATACAGGCTTCTCCAAAAGTGCAGCAAAACCCATATGCTTTGATCACACTATCAAAGCGTTTATTCTAACTCGAGAGGCTTGCACGGACCATAAATTGATCGTTGGAGCTTGCACACTTTGTTAGCACCTTTTGGATCGACAAAACCTTCTGGTTGCATCATATACAACTCTTCTTCTAGAAATCCATTCAAGAATGCAGTTTTACATCCATTTGCCAAATTTCATAATCATAAAATGCGGCAATTGCTAACATGATTCGGACAGACTTAAGCATCGCTACGGGTGAGAAAGTCTCATCGTAGTCAACCCCTTGAACTTGTCGAAAACCTTTCGCAACAAGTCGAGCTTTATAGACGGTTATATTACCATCGGCGTCAGTCTTCTTCTTAAAGATCCATTTATTTTCAATGGCTTGCCGATCATCGGGCAAGTCAACCAAAGAATCCATACTTTGTTCTCATACATGGATCCCATCTCAGATTTCATGGCTTCCGGCCATTTTGCGAATCTGGGCTCACCATCGCTTCTTCATAGTTTGTAGGTTCGCCATGGTCAAGTAACATGACTTCCGAATAGGATTACCGTACCACTCTCAGTGCGTATTTTACTCTGGTTGACCTCACGAGGTTCGATAGTAACTTGATCTGAAACTTCATGATCATCATCATTAGTTTCCTCACTAATTGGTGTAGTTGTCATAGGAACCATTTCTTGTGATGAACTACTTTCCAATAAGGGAGTAGATCTGATTATCTCATCAAGTTCCACTTTCCTCCCACTCACTTCTTTCGAGAGAAACTCCTTCTCTAGAAAGGATCCGAATTTAGCAACAAAAATCTTGCCTTGGATCTGTGATAGAAGGTGTACCCAACAGTCTCCTTTGGGTATCCTATGAAGACACATTTTTCCGATTTGGGTTCGAGCTTATCTGGTTGAAGTTTCTTTACATAAGCATCGCAGCCCCAAACTTTAAGAAACGACAACTTTGGTTTCTTGCCAAACCCACAGTTCATAAGGCATTGTCTCAGCAGATTTTGACGGTGTCCTATTTAACGTGAATGCGGCCGTCTCTAAAGCATAACCCCAAAGCGATAGCGGTAAATCGGAAATCGACATCATAGATCGCACCATATCTAGTAAAATACGATTCTGACGTTCGGACACACCATTTCTCTGTGGTGTTCCGGGTGGCGTGAGTTGTGAAACTATTCCATATTGTTTCAAATGTAAACCAAACTCGTAACTCAAATATTCTCCTCCACGATCAGATCGTAGAAACTTTATTTTCTTGTTACGATGATTTTCCACTTCACTCTGAAATTCTTTGAACTTTTCAAATGTTTCAGATTTGTGTTTCATTAAGTAGATATACCCATATCTGCTCAAATCATCTGTGAAGGTGAGAAAATAACGATACCATAGCGTGCCTCAACATTCATTGGACCACAAACATCGGTATGTATGATTTCCAACAAATCGGTTGCACGCTCCATAGTTCGAGAACGGCGTTTTGGTCATCTTGCCCATGAGGCACGGTTCGCAAGTACCAAGTGATTCATAATCAAGTGATTCCGAAGCCCATCGGTATGGAGTTTCTTCATGCGTTTTACACCGATATGACCTAAGCGGCGATTGCCACAAATAAGTTGCACTATCATTATCAACTCTGCATCTTTTGGCTTCAACATTATGAATATGTGTATCACTCTTTGTCGAGATTCAACAAGAATAGACCATTCTTCAAGGGTGCATGACCATAAAAGATATTACTCATATAAATAGAACAACCATTATTCTCTGATTTAAATGAATAACCGTCTACTTAATAAACAAGATCCAGATATAATGTTCATGCTCAACGCCGGCACCAAATAACAATTATTTAGGTCTAAAACTAATCCCGAAGGTAGATGTAGAGGTAGTGTGCCGATTGCGATCACATCGACTTTGGAACCATTTCCAACAGCGCATCGTCACCTCGTCCTTAGCCAATCTTAAGCAATCCGTAGTTCTGTTTGAGTTGCATATATTAGCAGCGAACCAGTATCAAATACCGTGTACTACTGCGAGTATTAGTAAGGTACACATCAATAACATGTATATCACATATACCTTTGTTCACCTTGCCATCCTTTTATCCGCCAAATACTTGGGGCAGTTCCGCTTCGATGTCGATCTGCTTGCGGTAAAAACACTCGATTTCGGGCTTAGGTCCAGACTTGGGTTTCTTCTCTTGATCAGCAACTTTCTTGCTGTTCTTTTTGAAGTTTCCTTCTTCTTCCCTTTGCCCTTTTTCTTGAAACTAGTGGTCTTGCTGACCATCAACACTTGATGCTCTTTCTTGATTTCTACCTCCATGACTTTCGGCATCGCGAAGAGCTCAGGAATTGTCTTAGTCATCCCTTGCATATTATAGTTCATCACGAAGCTCTTGTAGCTTGGTGGCGATGATTGGAGAATTACATCAATGACACTATCATCGGAAGATTAACTCGGCTGAATTAAGTGTTTGTTATTCCCTGACATTTTGAGTATGTGCTCACTGACAGAACTATTCTCTTCCATCTTGCAGCTATAGAACTTATTGGAGACTTCATATCTCTCAATCCGGGCATTTGCTTGAAATATTAACTTCAACTCCTGGAACATCTCATATGCTCCATGACGTTCAAAACGTCGTTGAAGCGGTTCTAAGCCGTAAAGCATGGCTGCTTGAACTATAGAGTAGTCATCATTTCTGCTTTGCGAGACGTTCATAACCACGGCTCGGCATCTGCCAGGCACATCACCCGGCGGTGCTTCCAGGGCGTAATTTTTTACGTGCAGCAATGAGGATAATCCTCAGGTTCTGGACCCGATCCGTGTAATTGCTACCATCATCTTTCAACTTTGCTTTCTCAAGGAACGCATTAAAATTCAACGGAACAACGGCCACGAGCCATCTATCTACATCAAACATAGACAAGCAAAATACTATCGGTACTAAGTTCATGATAAATTTAAGTTTGATTAATCATATTAAAAACCTCCCACTTAGACAGACATCTCTCTAGTCATCTAAGTGATCACGTGATCCAAATCAACTAAACCATGTCCGATCATCACGTGAGATGGAGTAGTTTCAATGGTGAACATCACTATGTTGATCATATCTACTATATGATTCACGCTCGACCTTTCGGTCTCTGTGTTCCGAGGCCATATCTGTTATATGCTAGGCTCGTCAAGTTTAACCTGAGTATTCTGCGTGTGCAACTGTTTTGCACCCGTTGTATTTGATCGTAGAGCCTATCACACCCGATCATCACGTGGTGTCTCGGCCACGAAGAACTTTCGCATAGCGGTGCATACTCGGGGAGAACACTTCTTGATAATTTTAGTGAGAGATCATCTTATAATGCTACCGTCAATCAAAGCAAGATAAGATGCATAAAGGATAAACATCACATGCAATCAATATAAGTGATATGATATGGCCATCATCATCTTGTGCTTGTGATCTCCATCGCCAAGCACCGTCATGATCACCATCGTCACCGTAGCGACACCTTGATCTCCATCGTAGCATCGTTGTCGTCTCGCCAATCTTATGCTTCCACGACTATCACTACCGCTTAGTAATAAAGTAAAGCATTACATCGCGATTGCATTGCATACAATAGCGACAACCATATGGCTCCTGCCGATTGCCGATAACTTCGGTTACAAAACATGATCATCTCATACAATAAAATATAGCATCACGTCTTGACCATATCACATCACAACATGCCCTGCAAAAACAAGTTAGGCGTCCTCTACTTTGTTGTTGCAAGTTTTACGTGGCTGCTACGGGCTGAGCAAGAACCGTTCTTACCTCGCATCAAAACCACAACGATAGTTTGTCAAATAGACTCCGTTTTAACCTTCTCAAGGACGGGCGTAGCCACTTTCAGTTCAACTAAAGTTGGAGAGACAGGTCTTCCGCAAGCCATCTATGTGCAAAGCACGTCGAGAACCGGTCTCGCGTAAGCGTCTGGCGTAAGGTTGGTCCGGATCGTCTCGTCCAACAATACCGCTGAACCAAAGTATGACATGCTGGTAGGCGGTATGACTTGTATCGTCCACAACTCACTTGTGTTCTACTCGTGCATATGACATCAACGCATAAAACCAGGCTCGGATGCCACTTTGTTGGGGAACGCAGTAATTTCAAAAATTTCCTCACGATCACGCAAGACCATGGTGATGGCATAGCAACGAGAGGGAGAGTGTCCGTCCACGTACCCTCGTGAGACCGAAAGCGGAAGCGTTATAACAACGCGGTTGATGTAGTCGTGCGTCTTCACGATCCGACCGATCCAAGCACCGAGCGTCACGGCACCTCCGAGTTACGCACACGTTCAGCTCGATGGCGATCCCGGACTCCGATCCAGCAAAGTGTCGGGATGAGTTCCGTCGGCCTGACGGCGTGGTGACGATGTTGATGTTCCACCGACGCGGGGCTTCGCCTAAGCTCATGACGATATGACTTCTCCGTAGCGGGGCTTCGCCTAAGCTCTCTGACGATATGACGAAGTGGAATATGGTGGAGGGGGCACCGCACGGCTAAGGAGCGATCCGTAGATCAACTTGTGTGTTACAGGGTGCCCCTTGCCCCGTATATAAAGGAGCCAAGGGAGGTGGCCGGCCCAAGGGGGGCGCGCAAGGAGTCCTACTCCCTCCGGGCGTAGGACACCCCCTCAACTCCTAGTTGGATAAGGATTCCCGGAGGAAGAGAGAGAGGGGGCGGCCCACCTTTCCTAGTCCTAATAGGACTAGGGGAAGAGGCGTAGCGACCACCTAGGGCTGGCCCTCTCTCCTTTCCACTAAGGCCCACTATGGCCCATGTAGTTCCCGGGGGTTCGGTAACCTCCCGGTACTCCGGTAAATTCCGATTTCACTCGGAACCCTTCCGAATTCCAAACATAGGCTTACAATATATCAATCTTTATGTCTCGACCATTTAGAGACTCCTCGTCATGTCCGTGATCATATCCGGGACTCCGAACAAACTTGATTGCATCAATACTTATAAACTCATTATGAGCTGTCATCGAAGCGTTAAGCGTGCGGACCCTACGGGTTCGAGAACTATGTAGACATGACCTAGAACCATTCTCGGTCAATAACCAATAAGCGGAACCTGGATGCCCATATTGGTTCCTACATATTCTCTGAAGATCTTTATCGGTCAAACCGCATAACGACATCGTTGTTCCCTTTGTCATCGGTATGTTACTTACCCGAGATTCGATCGTCGGTATCCAATACCTAGTTCAATCTAATTGCAGTAAGTCTCTTTACTCGTTCCGTAATACATCATCTCACAACTAACTTATTAGTTGTAATGCTTGCAAGGCTTAAGTGATGTGCATTACCGAGAAGGCACGGAGATACCTCTCCGAGCAATCGGAGTGACAAAACCTAATCTCGAAATACGCCAACCCAACAAGTACCTTTGGAGACACACCTGTAGTACTCCTTTATAATCACCCGATTCACGTTGTGACGTTTGGTAGTACCAAAGTGTTCCTCCGATAAGCAGGAGTTGCATAATCTAATAGTTATAGGAACATGTATAGGTCATGAAGAAAGCATTAACATACTAAACGATCAAGTGTTAAGCTAACGGGATGGGTCATGTCAATCAAATCATTCTACTAATGATGTGACCTTGTTAATCAAATAACAACTCCTTGTTCATGGTTAGGAAACATAACCATCTTTGATTAACAAGCTAGTCAAGTAGAGGCATACTAGTGACATACTGTTTGTCTATATATTCACACATGTATTATGTTTCCGGTTAATACAATTCTAGCATGAATAATAAACCTTTATCATGATATAAGGAAATAAATAATAACTTTATTATTGCCTCTAGGGCATATTTCCTTCAAAATGGACATAAATAAATAGATCACTAAGGAGACTAAGGGACTAAATGTATAGTCTCCAAACATGTCAGTTGATGCATATTCAACCATCATGCTCTCCATGCTCATAAGGTCTCGTGACAACTTGATGGTGTCAGGTTGAGGGTTTGAAGTGAGTTTAAAACCATTACCCTTGAGGTCCTTTGCGTCTCGGTGGCGTGGCTTGGATTGCACGCGCTATCCCATGGGATGCAAGACTGATCTTGATGTCCATGATCCGCTTAAGTAAGTTGTGGCCATTGAGGACAAGTGCCTCAAATTGTTAGCCATCAATTACTTATAGGGGCAAGCCAGAGATAATAAATTTACGAGAAGTAAATTAAAAACCATCATGGTTTTGTAATAAGAATGCAAAAATTTGACTCAAGTGTATAACTTGAAAATGCTCAACCTAAATTGTGAGAACATAACATTGAAGATCATACAGATCTCAGAGTAATAGAGATAGTCTGCACATGGGCAGTAGATCCAACTCATTACCTTATGTTTTCCTAATATAATGAGGGAAATGTTATTGTCAAAAATTTACAAGTTTGTTGTGCGGGAGAAATCAATCTCGACCGCTGTGGATGTGGTAAACACATAGAACATATCATCCTCGATGAAAAACCGGTTATTTATTTATATTACAGATTGCATAATATAAATACATTTTAATGTTGCAAAATTAATAGATTTCAAGAAGGTGGCTCGAAATCATTAGTGTGAATCTCAAATTGCTAAGGATGACACCTTGAATTTTGCATATGTATTTGCAAGAAATTGAAAATCTCAATTGCAAATAGACGTATTAATCTCGACATGTAGCGAACATGGAGATACATGATACGTCTCCATCGTATCTAATTTTCCAAACACTTTTTCCCTTGTTTTGGACTCTAACTTGCATGATTTGAATGGAACTAACCCGGAATGACACTGTTTTCAGCAGAATTGCCATGATGTTATTTTTGTGCAGAAATAAACGTTCTCGGAATGACCTGAAACTTCACGGAGAATATTTTTGGAATTAATAAAAAATACTAGCGAAAGAATCAAGGCCAGGGGGCCTACACCCTGTCCACGAGGGTGGGGGCGCGCCCCGTGCCTCATGGGCCCCCTCGAGCTCCACCGACCTCAACTCCAACTTTATATATTCACGTTCGGGGAGAAAAAATCAGAGAGAAGGATTCATCACGTTTTACGATACGGAGCCGCCGTCAAGCCCTAATCGCTCTCGGGAGGGCTGATCTGGAGTCCGTTCGGGGCTCCAGAGAGGGGAATCCGTCACCATCGTCATCATCAACCTTCCTCCATCACCAATTTCATGATGCTCATCGCCGTGCGTGAGTAATTCCATCGTAGGCTTGCTGGACGGTGATGGGTTGGATGAGATTTACCATGTAATCGAGTTAGTTTTGTTAGGGTTTGATCCCTAGTATCCTTTATGTTCTGAGATTGATGTTGCTATGACTTTGCTATGCTTAATTCTGGTCACTAGGGCCCGAGTGCCATGATTTTAGATCTGAACCTATTATGTTTTCATGAATATATGTGAGTTCTTGATCCTATCTTGCAAGTCTATAGTCACCTACTATGTATTATGATCCGGCAACCCCGAAGTGACAATAATCAGGACCACTCCCGGTGATGACTGTGGTTTGAGGAGGTCATGTATTCATTAAGTGTTAATGCTTTGGTCCGGTACTCTATTAAAAGGAGGCATTAATATCCCTTAGTTTCCAATAGGACCCTGTTGCCACGGGAGGGTAGGACAAAAGATGTCATGCAAGTTCTTTTCCATAAGCACGTATGACTATATTCGGAATACATGCCTACATTACATTGATGAATTGGAGATAGTTCTGTATCACCCTATGTTATAACTATTGCATAAGGAATCGGATCTGACAAAATTCTCCATCACCGATCCAATGCCTACGAGCTTTTCACATATTGCTCTTTGCTTAGTTACTTTTCCGTTGCCACTGTTACGCTTGCTACAAAACTACCACTGTTACTTTTGCCACCGTTACCGCTACTTCCATACTACTTTGCTACTAAATACTTTGCTGTAGATATTAAGTTATCCAGGTGTGGTTGAATTGACAACTCAACTGCTAATACTTGAGAATATTCTTTGGCTCCCCTTGTGTCGAATCAATAAATTTGGGTTGAATACTCTACCCTCAAAAACTGTTGCGATCCCCTATACTTGTGGGTTATCAAGACTATTTTCTGGCACCGTTGTCGGGGAGCATAGCTCTATTCTTTGAGTCACTTGGAATTTATATCTGCTGATCACTATGAGGAACTTGAAAGAAGAAAGAACTAAGATTTTTCCCTCAACTACAAGGGGAGGTAAGGAACTGCCATCTAGCTCTGCACTTGATTCACCTTCTGTTTTGAGTAAGCTTGCGACACCTAAACCTACTTCTGCTATTACTTCTGATATGTCGCATGTTATTGATGATGCCACTTCTGCTATGCATGATACTTATGATGAAACTACTTCTATGCTTGATACTACTGTGTCATTGGGTGAATTTCTTGATGAACAACTTGCTAGGGCTAGAGAGAATGAAATTATTGAAACTGATAATATTGATGAAAGTGATGATGAAGATTCTCCCCCTAGATATGAGGTTCCTGTTGTGCCTGAGGGTTATTGTCGGTGTCAAAACTGGCGGTTCTCGGGTAGGGGGTCCCGAACTGTGCGTCTAGGCGGATGGTAACAAGAGACAAGGGACACGATGTTTTACCCAGGTTCGCACTACTAGGAAAAGGGCTATAGATGGAATTGACACTAATGGCGCACCAGACATGTGGTGCGCCATTAGTATATACTAATGGCGCACCACCATATGATGCGCCATTAGTGTTGAAACTACTAATGGCGCACCCTGCCCACGGTGCGCCATTAGTACCAATTTTTTTGAACTAGTGCTTTGTCCAAACATACTAATGGCGCATCCACTGGTGGTGCGCCATTACTAGTTGTAACTAGTAATGGCGCACCAGCCGGAAAATCGCCACTAATATTTTTTATTATTATTGTTTTATTCCTTTTTTTGCAAAAGTACTAATGGCGCACCACCAAGGGGTGCGCCATTAGTAACCTGGATTACTAATGGCGCATTTGTTCTTTGAGTGCGCCATTAGTAAGTGGGCAACAACAAGATATTTTGGACAGTCTCTCCTCCCACACTCACTTTCTCCCCACTTCATTCTCTCCACCGCCTCCTCCTTGTCTCGGTGCCTCCTCTTTTTCACCTCATTTCCACCATAGATTCATTCAAATTAAGTGGTTAAGTTACCTTGTTTTGCTAGGTAAGTAAGGGGAAGCTATATTTATGTTGTTCTCCCTACAACAATGTGCACATGCACTTTTTATGGCCTAGCTAGATCTATGTATGTTAAGTGGTGTTGCATATGTTTGTGGTGTTGCATATGTGTTTGTGTTTGGAGGTGTACCGTATTTGAAATGCGATAGTTGCCAATATTTTGCGGAATGTTGATTCATTTCCTTTTCATGAGAATTTTGGCGTTAAGCATTCTTTTGGTCCTATTTTAGGGAAAGTCATGCCAAATTTTTCTTGGTTCTAAAATATCGCTTTTGCTCTACCCATGACGACCATAGTCCGCATACGATGACCGAAGGCATCGTGAATAGGTTTTGAGGTCCGCGAAGGCCGAGATGCTTCAAAAGAACGAGGCGGAGATAAGATGTCCGTGTCGAAGATGCAAGCTGAATAGCCTTATTGCGGAACGGATTAAGGCAGGTGCGGGACCACCTGCTCTTGCGTGGTTTCATGGATGGCTATCGGTGGCAAGGTGATGAAGATGACTACGAAGTCGTCCATGGGGGCCGCAAGAAATGAGGAAGGGCAGCAAGACAACCACCGCGGCTCGGGGCGAGAAGGCGAAGAATCCCGAGGAGATGATCACGACGGTGATGCTGTACACGATCATCATGTAGAAGATGCAGGACATGATGATGATGCGGCGGAGCGCACGACGCCGGACCATCGATGGGCTGGGTGCAGGACCCTCATATTCAAGAGCTGCTTCTCAAGCTGCACGGATAACGCAAGAGCTGCCGCCCGAGAGAAAGCCAAGATGGATCAACTTGAGTTAGACGCGGTTACTCCATTGTATGAAGGATGCAGGCCGAGGATACCGCTGAAAGTAACGCTCATGGCTCGAGATGAAGGTAAAACACAAAATGACCGACGCGTGCTTCGATGAGAACATGTCATTACAGCACGACGTCTTCCCAAGGGGAACAAGTGCCCGACCAGTTTGGAGGAGGCGAATAAAATCGTGTGTCCTCTGGATTTACCGCACGTGAAATACCATGTGTGCATGAACAATTGCATCATTTATCGGGACGAGCACGCTGGAGTCTACCATATGTCCGGTGTGCGGTGTCACTCGATACAAGAAGAGGAAGAAAGCTCCTCGAAAAGTGGTGTGATACTTTTCGATCACTCCTCGTCTGCAACGGTATTTTGCGGAGCCTAAGCTAGCAAAGCTCCTGCGTTAGCACGCCGGATAGGGAGGAGAAGAAGCGAAGATGACGCAAATGATCCGGAGATAGATAAAAAGACAAGATGCTGAGTCACCCTAAGGATGCGAGCCAGTGGCAAGCGTTGAACTTCGAATACCCGAATTTGGGAGCGATCCAAGGAACATCATGCTGGTAGCGAGCACCGATGGAGTCAATCCGTTTGGCAGCCGAGAAGCACACATAGCACATGGCCTGTGTTTGTGTGGATGTACAACCTTCCCCCACAGTTTGTGCATGAAGAGGAAGTACATTCACATGAGTATGCTAATTGAAGGGCGAAACAACCAGGAACGACATCAATGCATGTCTGGGGCTGTTGAAAGAGGAGCTTGACACCTGTGGAAAACGCCACCAATACGTGGGACGCCTTGCGAGAAAGAATATTTCCCTATGAGAGCCGCCTTTGCTCACGGCGGTGCACGACTATCTCGATTCTGGATATCTTGCGGGCGGGTAGTCCACGGATTTTACGGATGCGTAAGGTGCATGGATGACACAACGTACGCCCGACTAGATAGAGATCCCGGGTCTTCAAAAACCGTGTTCATGGGACATCGAAGGTGGCTTCGCGGCGATGACCCGTGGAGGAAACGCAAGGATCTGTTCGATGGTGAAACCGAACCCGAAAACGCCTGTACGAGGAGCGGCGAGGAAATAGACAAGCTGTTGAAAAATTGGAAAGACTGCCTTTGCCGGAAATAAGCAAAAGGCGCCAGAGCCGGGAAAAGCGAAAGCGCGAGCCGCTCTTGAAGGTATGGAAAAGCGAGGTCTGTTTTACGGGACTTGCCGTCTTGGAAGATCCACCGTGTGCCTCACAGCCTTGATGTCATGCATATCCACGAAGAACGTGTGCGAGTCTGCTTGGTACCCTGCTCAACATGCCGGAGAGGACCAAAGATGGGCGAAAGCAAGGCGGACTTGAAATCAATGGGCATCGTGCGGAGCTTCACGCTATATATGATGATGATGATGATGATGATGATGATGGTGAGGCGAAGCGGGACCACGTAAAGTCGTCGCAAAGGCAAAAAGGCCAAGAAGACCGGAAATGACTACCCTCCCGTGCTTCACTCTAAGTGAGGAGGAGATCGAGCAGTTTTTCACCTGCCTCCTAGGAGTAATAATTCCTTACGGTTACGCTGGGAAGATAAGCGGATACCTAGACCCAGTGACGAAGTTCAGCGGGATGAAGTCTCCACGGTATCACGCGTCGATGACGCAGATACTTCCAGTTGCAATCCGTGGGATCATGGGCCAGCGCACGTCGGTGAAAAGATTTTTGGCCTTTTAAATTTCTTCGACGTCATCTATCGGAAGTCTATTGGCGTGAGGCAACTCGAAGGCTACAGAAGAGATCGTGGTGATACTATGCGAGCTTGAGATGTACTTCCCGCCCGCATTCTTCGACGTTATGGTGCATCTGCTGGTCCCTATCGTGGAGGATATCATCCAACTCGGGCCGACGTTCCAACACAGGATGATGCCGTTCGAAAGGATGAATGGTGTCATCAAAGGATACGTTTGCAACATGTCACGTCCAGAGGGAAGCATAGCCAGGGGCTTTCTGACCGAAGAGTGCATCTCCTACTGCATGAATTATCTAGGCATCGAGAACCCCGTTGGTCTGCCCGTCAGCGAGCACCTCGGCAGGCTCGCTGGATGGGGTCACCGTGAGGGTCGCCGCGAAATGCATGTCGACTTCGAGGGTCGACTTGCCGACTTTGAAAGAGCAAACCTAGTCGCGCTACAACACATAGACGTGGTCGATCCTTTGGTGGTAGAGCACAAAACCTTTATTAAGAAGACGTACAATGACCGAGGCCAACAAAGGACGGACGGAGATACACTCAAAGATCACAACTCATGTTTCACGCGTTGGTTCAAGCAGAAGCTTCTGTCGTACCCTTTACATGAGGATTCTTCCGCGGAAGAACAACTCATATTCGCCTTGTCACAGGGCGCCGAGCACAACCTGATGACCTATGAGGCGTATGATATCAACGGCTACACATTCTACACCGAGGCCAAGGACATGAAGAGCGATGGTTATCGTAACTCCGGGTAACGATGGAATCCTACACGGTAACGACAAGGACAGATACTACGGAAGGATCGAGGAGATCTGGGAGCTGAGCTATGTTGGAGAGAAGGTCCCGATGTTCCGTGTCGATGGGCCAAGAACTTCATAAAAGAAGACCGGTATTTCACCACCATGGTTATACCCGAAGCCAAATCAAGACCCGCGCATAAGCGTCACCGCGAAAAATGAGCCATGGCTACTGGCTTCCCAAGTGGACCAATGCTTCTTCATTACCGACCCGCCAAAGCCCAGTCGTGTTGTCGTGAGGAGAGGCAAAAGGAAGATCATCGGAATGGATGGAGTAGCCAATGAGCAAGACTTCGACAAGTACGGTGACCCGAAGATCGAACATGACGGCGATGATGAAGTAGCAAGATACACCACAAGAAGAAGCAGACCACCCTACCTAAAGGACGTCTGCTCCACGGAAGAACTCCATTTGCGAAAAAGAAGGGCAAGAAGATTGTGAACAGATAGCTAGCTAAGATCGATTGTATTTAAATCGTAGCCTTCATTTCTCGATTGTATTTCATGGGTACTTTTGAACTATCCTTCTCCATACTCGATCTCGATTGTATTTCATGATTGTACTCGATCTCGATCCCCTCCATCTCGATCGCTATCCCACCTCTCCAGATCCGTCCCCTCGCCGAAAGCACCCCCGATCCACCGGCCACCGCCGCCGACCCCCGCACCTCGATTCCCCTACTCAACCGCCACGACCCCCGCACCTCACACCTCCCCGCTCCACCGGCATTACTGTTTGATGATATTTTTAAAAAAATTATTACTGTCTTATAAAAAAAATATTACTGTTATGATTTAAACAAGTTTGAACATATTACTGTCTTATAAAAAAAATATTACTAGGTGCGCCATTAGTAGGGGTTTTTCTAGTAGTGTCGGGCCCTCTCGATGGAGGCAAAACCCTGCGTCCTGCTAGATTAATATTGATGATGTGTGTTAGAAGAGCAGATCTACCACGAGATCAAAGAGGCTAAACCCTAGAAGCTAGCCTATGGTATGCTTGTTGTTCGTCCTACGGACTAAAACCCTCCGGTTTATATAGACTCCGGATAGGGTTAGGGTTACACAGTCGGTTACAATGGTAGGAGATCTACATATCCAGACGCCAAGCTTGCCTTCCACGCCAAGGAAAGTCCCATCCGGACACAGGACGAAGTCTTCAATCTTCTATCTTCATAGTCTTGGAGTCCGTCCGATGATGATAGTTCGGCTATCCGGACACCCCCTAGTCCGGAACTCCCTCAGTAGCCCCTGAACCAGGCTTCAATGACGATGAGTCTGGCGCGTATATTGTCTTCGGCGTTGCAAGGCGGGTTCTTCCTCTGAATATAAGATTGTGAACACCAGGATAGTGTCCGGCTCTGCAAAAATAAATTCCACATACCACCGTAGAGAGAATAATGTCACACAAGATCAATCTGCTGACATATTTTGTGGCGTGACATCGCACCACTACCAAGCCTTTATTCAAATCGTTTTCTTTGTTCCACCTCGGTAGCGTTTAGCGAAGCGGTTTCCTTGGCACGTCTTGTCGAAGCGGAGATCGTGTTCCCCTTATTCCGGGATTCCCATCAATACGGACGTGGGTAACCCAACCGCGCCATTGATTGTGGCGCTTGGGAGATAAGCGAGTTTTACCAGGCCGGTGGGGACATATGTTTTTGTCCGCCCATATAAGGGGATAAGGATCCACCCTTTCACCTACGCCTTCTTCCTCCTTTGCTTATCCATTCCCGTGCACTCGAGCTCTAGCGCCCAAGTCCACACTTTACTCCTCAACCTTCTCCAACCATGTCAGGAGCGGGAGGCAGATGGATGGCCTCCTCCATCACGGAGGGGCACATCACAAGGCTGGGAGGCCGGATACTTGTCCGGCGATATCGCCAGACAAAGCTGCCCGACGCGGGGCAGCTTATTCCAACCCCCAGCCCCCATGAGAGGGGGGTATTTCTCCCCCACTTCCTCCCCGGACTAGGTTTTCCACTTCACCCATTTGTCCGGGGGCTCATGTTCTACTACGTCCTGGACTTCCATGACCTGGCCCAATTTCGTCCTCAACGTCTCGGCGTTTATAAATGCGTGTCTGAGGCCTTCCTTCGCATCCAGCCCCACTTGACTTGTGGCTCAAGACCTTGATGTCAATCCGAAGGTTGTGAAGGGCAGCCAAGCGGAGTCGGAGGCGCCATGGTCGGCAAAATGGCCAAAGTCCTATGGCTCGAGGGCTCCTTTGTGGAGACAATAAAGGGGTGGCAATCGGGTGGTTCTACATCATCGAGCCACACGACCACGAATGGGTGGCGGCCCCGAATTCAGATCTGGATTCCCACACGGCTCTCGTCATGGAAAGAGACGGGCCTGAAGTGGGGGATTCAGACGAGCTATCCGGACTCCAAACACGCGTCACGGAACACGGTGGACAAGAATCGCAGGCTTGTCGACGTAATCCAGGTGATGCTCATCCGCCGGATTCTCCCATGCCACCAACGGGACTTCAACCTGTGGGAGTTCGATCCGGCACAACAACGAACCTTGAGCCGGCTCTTCGGTACCACGTACGAAGATGCCTGGAAGGTGCTGTTCAAGGGCGCCGAAGCCCCCGTATCCGCTAAGAAAGATCGCGGATACAGCTCGCGGCGTCAAGCCAGCGAGGTAAGTTATTTTACCCTTTACGGGACTCCTTTTCCATAGTCGACTCTCGTGGGTTACGAAAACTCCCTATTCTTCGGCTGTGTCTGGCTGAAGACGTCCGGACAGATTAACTGTCGGCTCCTTTGCCGAAGACCCAGCGGACGCCCGATTGACGGGGCTGCTGGCTCCGGCACCCCATGTGGTGCTGGAGAAGAAGGCCAAGAAGGAGGCCACGGTAACTCGAAGGAGCTCCCGACACCAGGTGCTGTCAGATTCCGAAGTAGAATCTTCTCCTGAAGACGAGGAGGAAGAAGAAGCTTCTCCCCCAGCAGGGGAGGAAAGGAAAAGGAAGGCCGCCCCAACTGGGGAGGCCGGAGGGTCCAAGAAGGGAAGATCCCTTCCTCCGGACTTCTCCACCAACGTCGACGACGACGAGGGGGATTGGCCTACAAGGGCCAAGCCCCTGGCGAGATCATAAGTGTCCGGACATCCATGGCGTTTTATTATTGCAGAGGGTTCTCTGATGTCGAACAATCGTGCAGCCCGCCCAAAGGCGAGTTCGCCGATTCATCGAGCGGGTCCCTGGGCTCGTCGGAAATGGAGAGTACTTCGCTTCTGACCGCCTCCTCACCTCATGCTGCGGACAACACCGCGGCGGGGCCCCAAAGGGGTCTTGGTCCCGAGGAGGTGGCGCAGGAGGTGCCACAAGGCAACCCCCCGGACTCCAGGCGCGTGGGGGGCAAGACCCCCAGGGGCTCTAAGGCCGACCCTTGTTCGGACTCAATGCTGGAACCTTAAGTGGTTCCGGAGTCTGGCAAATGATCCCTTCGCAAGGAGGGTAAGACGCCGGTATCCTTCGTCCAACCGGAGGCACCGGATAGCTTACTGGAGGTGCTCAACGGCGCCTCCATCGAGGAGGAGCACCGCCTGTATGAGTCACGGTGATCCGACAGTTCGATCCGCCAAGAGCGGGCTGGCCAAAGCTTATATACCGACCTTCTATCAGGCTTTGAGGTAAGAAGTTTTAATATATGTAAAATGGTACCGCATAGACAGTAGCCCCTAATGCTCGGTTCGGTGTTCGGAAAGAAAAGCCGGAATGAGGATCTTTAGAAAGATAAATGCAGGAGTCATAAAAAATATGTCAATATGGGATTGCGGTGTCTTTGCTGACCTCCGCCACTTATTGCGGAGGTCAATAATTTGAAGAAAAACCTCGGCGGTCCGAGAACGAGCTCGGTCATGCCAGAAGCGGCTCGAGGAAAAAGAAGGTGAGTATTACCTTATGAAAATTGTACCTTATAGAAAAGGATTTGGTTGCAAGAAAAATGACAAGGATAACGTGGGTATTGTAGGGGCCACTAACGAGGTGGCGACCACAGAAGGAGGCGGTGGCAGCCCGAACGTAATCTTGACATGGGATGCACCGAGCGAGAAGCGAGGCGCGGGTGGCGGAGGTACAGCAAGAGCTCCGGGATCTCGTGAAAAACATGAGAACTTGGGCGTGACTCAAGACTCGAGAGTCTGAGCTTACAGCAACTCATGAGAGTGCCAAAGCCGCTAAGGCTGAAGCCTACAAGGCCCTCCAGGAGATTGAGGCGGTGAAGAAAATAGCAGCGGTAAGGCATTTTTCATGCGAGTAAGCATGTGAGTGTTAATTACATTGCTTACCCGAATTGGAGCTCTCGAGGCGTTTGCAGATCTTCCTTGCAGCGTGTCCGATGCTGCCGCATTCTACCGGGCCGAGGAGGGGAGCTCAATGGAGAAGGTCTTCTGGTCTCAGTATGCTGAGGCCGGACATCCGGTGCCCATTAGCGATCAGCTGAAGCAGCTAGTCGAGTTCCACAAGGCGGCCGAACAGGCCATGAAGGGCCTCATAGTTCGGCTGTGGCCTAAGGAGGCCATGCCTGGGAGCTACTTGACTGGTCTGCGGCGGTGGTGGATGCGTGCCCGTGGGTTGAAGTTATCAAGCATTCCGCTTGTATCGAGGGTGCCCGTCGGGCCTTGCCTGTAAAGGTGCACTTTGGGGCAAGATGGATGCCCGTAAGCTTGTGACGGACCCACCACCGGAGGGCAAGGAGCATCGCCGCCCGAGATGTATTATAAGAGTGTCTTTGAAGGGCACCCGCACTATTATGGTGAGTGCTCCAAAGATGTAATATTTGAGCAGACTCGCATTTTGTTATCCTGTCGCTGAAAACTTAGTTCATATGCGCTAAGCAACGCTTGTTAATTTAAAATATTACCTTACATGCAGCTGTTTATCAAATCGAGAGATGGCAAGTCGTCGGCTTCAGCCCCCATGCCACGAAGTCTTTGGGGTGTTCGGGATAAACTTGAGCGCTCTTGTTCCCATTTTGGGTCCATCTAGGAGGCGCTCAACACAGTGAAAAGGGCAACCGGACTTATAATGCTTGAACACTCTCACTTAGCCATAGAATTCTATA
Source organism: Aegilops bicornis (assembly GCA_021605145.1). Lineage (NCBI taxonomy): Eukaryota > Viridiplantae > Streptophyta > Magnoliopsida > Poales > Poaceae > Aegilops > Aegilops bicornis. The sequence goes on from CM038674.1 coordinate 189,452,744, forward strand.
ATTTTAAATTTTGGCGAAGCCCTAGTCTTCGGAAGGCGAATTTGGGGCGCTATCACGCCTTGGCCGGACAGTATCCGGCTCCTCGCTCTAAGCGGCATAAGTCTTTAAGGACTCGCAAAACCTCTCGAACAGCGACCGGTCTCGCCTCATCATGACGGTCAGTTTTAGCTTTCTCCATCGAGGCGTTAACCCAGCCCAGGCTGAGGCGGAATCGCAGTGGTTCTCCCGGTGCTACCTTAGCCGATATAACGGGCGTAAGGTACAAAAACACGGAGCCGGGCAAACCCAACTATTGACCCAAGACATGATTCGGAGCTGATGCATATAGTGCTATAAGTTCGGGGTGCCGCACTTGTGAAAGTGTTCGGACTCATCACACCATAACGCGGGAAACATAAGCCCCTGGTGTATATTAGCCGTACCATAGTGTACGGATGCAGCATGTCGTAAATGAACATATGTATGAAAAAGAAATGCAATTATAAGCAAAAAGGTGTTGCATTGTTTTAATCAATAAGTGCTGCTACGAATGCAGAACGATACAAATAGTGCGATAAGCAAGGTAGGAGACTGTTAAACATGTCCCCTTCCGGTAGGCTGCAGATTGGTGTATGAAAATGCTCGTAATGGAGACCACCTGTATATTCGTTGTAGCCTTTATCCTTCCCTGGCTGTTGCATCGTGAGTTTGGCAGGTCTGCTTTGCGACGGGGCTTCGACAAACGGAGTCTGTGGGGAAAAAGTAGAAGGTAAAAAGAAAAGAAAAAGGGCGACACACTTGAGAGCCCCTGGTGTGGTTGAGCCGCAGCCTGGGTTTATCGTGGTCGTGCCCTCTCCCCATGCCCATGGTATCATCGGAGCGTCTTGGTGTCTGCGAAGGACCCTGCTGACGTTTCGCAGAGGCTGGGGTTGGGGCCGCCTTTTCTGGCGTGCTCGGAACGTGCCAGGTGGTCTTGTTGTAAGTTACTCCGGGCGCGCTTGGCTGTGTCCGGCCGCTTAACGGTCGGATTCGATAATTGCCTTAAGAGGCTGCATTGCACTTCTGCCGCGAGAGCCGCTGTATGTTCCTCCGTGCGGAGGGAACGTTCAGTGTTTCCGTTGACCGTAATGACTCCTCGAGGGCTGGCATCTTGAGCTTGAGGTATGCGTGGTGCGGCACGCGTTGAACTTTGCAAGCGGCAGTGCGTCCGAGCAAGGCATGATAGCCGCTGCGGAACGGGACTATGTCAAAGATTAACTCCTCGCTCGGAAGTTATCCGGGATCCGAAGACCACTTCCGGTGTAATTGAGCACATACAATTGGCTTCTACACCTGGTATGGCGCCTTTAAAGGTCGTGGTTGGTAGGTTTAATCCTTGAGGGTCTATGCCCATTTTGCGCATTGTATCACAGTAAAGCAGGTTCAGGCTGCCGCCGTCCATCGAGGACTCGATTAGGTGAAATCCATCGACGATTGGGTCTAGGACCGGTCTGGCGAATCCACCGTGGCGGATGCTGGTGGGGTGGTCCCTTCGGTCAAAAGTGATCGGGCAGGAGGACCATGGATTGAACTTCAGGGCAACTGGCTCCATCGCATAGACATCCCTGAGTGCACGCTTCCGCTCCCTTTTGGGTATGTGCGTTGCGTATATCATGTTCACCGCCCGCACCTGTGGGGGGAAACCCTTCTGTCCTCTATTGTTCGGCGGTCGGGTCTCCTCCTCGTCATCGCTATGCAGCCCCTTGTCATTGTTTTCGGCAATTAACTTGCCTCCCTGCTTGAATACCCAACAGTCCCTATTGGTGTGGTTAAGCTTTTTGAAGTCTTGCCGTGTATCGCACAAGCGGTCGAGTATTCGGTCCAAACCGGCCGGACCCGGAGTAGTTCGTTTGAATGGCTTTTCCGTGGACGGGTTTAGAGCCTTTGAATCCGGCATTGACTGCCGTATCCTCAATATTGTCGCCGTTAGTGCGGCATTTGTTTTGTTACGATGCGGCTGCCGTTTTGGTCCTTGAAGTCCGGACTGCGAATTTTCTTTGAGGTTGTTGCTGCGTGCTAGCCAGCTGTCCTCACCAGCGTAAGCGGGTCATGAGTGATGTGAGGGCTGCCATGGATTTCGGCTTTTCATGTCCTAGGTGCTGGGCAAGCCACTCGTCGCGGATGTTATGCTTGAAGGCCGCGAGGGCCTCCGCATCCGGACAGTCGACGATTTGGTTTTTCTTGGTTAAGAACCGTGTCCAGAATTGTCTGGCCGATTCGTTTGGCTGCTAAATTATGTGGCTTAGGTCATCGGCGGCTGGTGGTCGCACATAAGTGCCCTGGAAGTTATCGAGGAATGCGGCTTCCAGGTCCTCCCAGCTCCCAATTGACTCTGGCGGCAAGCTGTTGAGCCAATGCCGGGCTGGTCCTTTAAGCTTGAGGGGAGGTATTTGATGGCGTGAAGATCGTCACCGCGGGCCATGTGGATGTGAAGGAGATAGTCTTGATCCAAACCGCGGGTCTGTTGTGCCATCATAGGATTCAATATTGACGGGTTTAAACCCTTGAGATTTGATGATCCATTACTTGCCGTCTGTGAAGCATAGTGGGTGTCTTGGCGCCTCAGATCTTTGGCGATATCACGGCCAGAGCTCAAAAGAGCTTGGTCTGTTTTGTTCGCCCGGCCGGACTTCTCAGTCCGGCGACGGTTGTAAATCACGCATCTTGTGGGCGCCCACGCGATCCATAGATCGATCTTGATTGTCTTGCCTTGTCCTCCAATATATCTTGCAGGTCGGGCGTTCCCCTTTGGCCATGTGCTTTTTGAGCAATGCCGGGGTACGGTTCTAGTGAAGGGCCTAGAGGCCTCTCTGTCGCGGCCACGGGGTGGTCGGTCAGCCGTATTGTCTCCTGGTGATGCGGGTTCGTAAGCCTCCTCCTCTAATCGGGGGAGCAGCTTGCGTTTAGGGTAGCTTTTGGAGGGGCGTTCGAGCTCATGCTCTTCGGCCACGAGGACTTCGGTCCATCTGTCGGCTAGCAGATCCTGATCAGCTCTAAGCTGTTGCTGCTTTTTCTTTAGGCTGTTCGCCGTGGCCATAAGCCCTCGTCTAAAACGCTCTTGTTCGACGGGATTCTCGAGCACGAGCGAATTCATTGTCGTCGAGGCTTGCTTCGTCTTGAGGAGGAGGCATATAATCCTCTACCTCTTCTTCCGCCGCTCTCTCTTGAGGGCTGGCATCTTCATCCTCTGCGATGGATCTTGCGGAGTGGATTGTCTTCGGCGTTGTCCGGTGTATTGTTATCTCCGGTGCGGAATCTTCATTCTTGTTGTGGCGGGATTTAGAGCGGCGCCACGGCCTTGGCGCTTGGGCTGCTTCTTGGAGGGGTCATCCTCCGTTGTTCCATCGCCGTTCCCATCTTTTGGGATGTCCACCATGTATATTTCGTATGAGGAGGTGGCCTTCCAGTGCCCTGTAGGCGCTGGGTCTTGGTCGTCTCCGGCATCATCGTCCATACCGTCGATGTCTTCGGAGTCGTAGCCTAGCATGTCGGTTAGGTCGTCGACAGCGGCTACCAAGTGGGTGGTGGGTGGGCGTCAATTTCTTCGCGGCCGTATCCCAACCTTCTGACCGTAGTCCGGCCAGGCTCTCCGGATAAAGAGAGAGACTTGATTGAATTCAGGATGTCGCCAAAAGGCGAGTCTTTGAAAGATGTCTGCGGCCGTGAACTCCATAACGGGCGCCCAATCGGATTCGATCGGCAAGGGCGCGGAGGGTTCGGAGTCCGGATAGGAGTCCGGCACCCTGGAGTCGAGGTCTTCGCAAAGGACAGGGATGGAGTTCGTCTCGATCACCGTAGAGATTAAAGCCCCCGAGGCGGTGTCCAACCACTCATCCTCGATAGGGGAATCCGGCTCTGGATTAAGGGTCGGAGAGGATTCTGGTGCGGCCTCCAGGGCCTTTGCTCGCTTCTTGAGCTAGATCATGCCCATCGAGACAAGGCTGGCGCTTGGTGGGGCTCGAATCCGTCGAAGATCAAGTCTCCGCGGATATCGGCCGTATAGTTTAGGCTTCCAAATCTGACTGACGGCCAGGGCATAGCTTTCGATCTGCTCCGGATGGCCAGCTTAATTGGCCCATGATGCAAAGCCGCCGAACACGAAGATCTGTCCGGGGAGAAAACTCTCACCCTGGACCGTGTCGTTGTTGATGATCAAAGGAGCCATCGGGCCTATCGGCAACGACACAGAGGAACTCTCAATGAAAGCACCAATGTCGGTGTCAAAACCGGCGGATCTCGGGTAGGGGTCCCGAATCGCGCGTCTAGGCAGATGGTAACAGGAGACAAGGGACACGACGTTTTACCCAGGTTCGGGCCCTCTCGATGGAGGTAAAACCCTACGTCCTGCTAGATTAATTTTGATGATGTGTGTTACAAGAGTAGATCTACCACGAGATCAAAGAGGCTAAACCCTAGAAGCTAGCCTATGGTATGATTGTTGTTCGTCCTCTGGGACTAAAACCCTCTGGTTTATATAGACACCGGATAGGGTTAGGGTTACCACAGTCGGTTACAATGGTAGGAGATCTACATATCCGTATCGCCAAGCTTGCCTTCCACGCCAAGGAAAGTCCCATCCGGACACGGGACGAAGTCTTCAATCTTCTATCTTCATAGTCTTGGAGTCCGGCCGATGATGATAGTTCGGCTATCCGGACACCCACTAGTCCGGAACTCCCTTAGTTATGTTATGGATGAAGAAACTGCTAGAGACTTTCTTGCTTGCAATGATAGAAATGATCTTAAGAAATTATTAGTTAAGCTGGAAGAAAAATCTTTGAATGCTAGAATGAAATATGACCCTGCTTTTACTACTTCACCTATTTGTGTTACTGATAAGGATTATGATTTCTCTGTTGATCCTGAGATAATTACTTTGGTTGAATCTGATCCTTTTATAGCTATGAATCTGAAACTGTTGTGGCAATTGAAACGAAATGCTTATATGATTGAACACTTGAGTGATTATATGTCTAGAGTTAAACGTGAACTTAAACTCATTAGTAAACATGCTTCTGTGGCTACCACTCAAGTAGAACAATTACTTAAAGCTCAGAATGATTTTCTCAATGAATTAAATAATAAGAAAAATGATAATGATGTTAGAGTTATGACTAGAGGGGGTAGAATGACCGAGGAACCTTTGTATCCTGAGGGCCACCCTAAGAGAATTGAGCAAGATTCTCAGAGAACTAATGTTGATGCACCTAGTCCTTCTAACAAGAAGAAAAAGAAAAGTGATAGGACTTTGCATGCTTCTAGTGAACCTGTTGTTGACACACACGAATCCCAATGATATTTCTATTTACGATCTTTGAGACACAATCTGGTAATGAACATGAACCTAGTGAAAATGTTAATGATGATGTTCATGTTGATGCTCAACCTAGCAATAATAATGATGTAGAAATTGAACCTACTGTTGATCTTGATAACCCACAATCAAAGAATCAACGTTACGATAAACGAGACTTCGTTGCTAGGAAGCACCGTAAAGAAAGAGAACCTTGGGTTCAGAAACCCATGCCTTTTCCTCCTAAACCATCCAAGAAAAAGGATGATGATGATTTTAAGCGCTTTGCTGAAATGATTAGACCTATCTTTTTGCGTATGCGTTTGAATGATATGCTTAAAATGAATCCTTATGCTAAGTATATGAAGGATATTGTTACAAATAAAAGAAATATACCAGAAGCTGAAATTTCCACCATGATTGCTAATTATACTTTTAAGGGTGGAATACCTAAGAAACTAGGAGATCCGGAGTACCAACTATACCAAGGTCCATTGAAAGAAACTATGTTAAAACTGCTTTATGTGATCTTGGAGCCGGTGTTAGTGTTATGCCTCTCTCTTTATATCGTAGACTTGATTTGAGTAAGTTGACACCTACTGAAATATCTTTGCAAATGGCTGATAAACCAACTGCTATACCTGTCGGTATTTGTGAGGATGTGCATGTTGTGGTTGCAAACGTAACTATTTTAACGAACTTTGTTATTCTTGATATTCCCGAGGACGATAGTATGTCGATTATCCTTGGTAGACCTTTTTTGAATACTGCAGGGGCTGTTATTGATTGCAACAAAGGCAATGCCACTTTTCATGTTAATTGTAATGAGCATACGGTACACTTTCCGAGGAAGCAACCTCAAGTCCACAGTATCAATTCTATTGGAAAATTTTCATCGATTACTATTGGAGGTTTTGAATTTCCTCTTCCTACTGTCAAGAAGAAATATGATATTCTTATTATTGGGGACGTGCATATCCCCGTTGAGGTAACCTAGTGTTATTCGAAATTTCTCCGGTTCCATGTTATTCGAAAAGAGTTTGTTAACAAGACTTGATCAACCTTGTTAGTGGATTACTTCTGATGAGCATGAGATGGATGAAGTTAGAAAGCACAACCTTCTGTACCCTCCTTTTACCTTCTATTATTTAGATTAAAAAAAGCAAAAATAGTATTATTCTCTCTGTTTTCTGAATTATCCTTGCAATAAAAAATACCCTGAAAATAAAAGTTCTCCAAATGCCCTGAAAATGAAATATGATTTTTGTCTAGAATATTTGAGAACATTTGGCAATGACAACACATCAGGGGGAGCAAGCACCTGGCCACGAGGATCCAGGGCGCGCCCCCTGCCTCATGGGCCCCTGGTGGCCCCCCTCCACTTATTCCTGCACCCACACACTCCTTCTTCCTCCCAAAAAAATAACCAACCAGCTCAAGCACGAGTTCTAGCTCATCTTGCTGCGATTTTCGATCTCCTTGCTCAAAGCTCCACTCACAAAACTGCTTTGGGAGATTGTTCTTCGGTATGTGACTCCTCCGATGGTCCAATTAGTTTTTGTTCTAGTGCTTTATTCATTGAAAAATTTTGCTGCCTAGGTGACCCTGTTCTTGAGCTTGCATGTCAAATTTATTTGGTCCCAAGTAGTTCTAATGCATGATATAGTCTCTAAGCACTTGTGGGAGTAGTTGCTATCAATTTTGTTGAGTTTGGCTCACTTTTATTTTAAGTTACTAAAAATTTCAGAAATTGATGAAGAGATTTTTGAGGGGCTCTTCGAGCCGAAGCTCGAAGGACAAGCAAAGTGAGGAGAACAAGAGGCCCAAATATAATCTCCCTGACACTACAGAGGTTCGGCCGTGTGAATGGCCTTGCGATGATTTCTTGAGGGCAGCCGGGATTCATGATGATTTTTATTCTTTGGCTGAGAATGCGGGCCTCACATCCATGACCAGCGCGGACATTATCTCCTACTCACTAATATATTTTTGCAAAATTTTCATTTCCATGCTAGGAGATCACCACCCTCGTGGATTTTTATTTATATGATGAGTATAAGGAGATGTCCCTTTTTGACTTTTGTGATGTTTGCAAGTTACCCTTTGTGGGCAGCATAGAGGAGCCACATCGTGATGATGTGGAAGGGTTTATTGATATGATTGTTGTAGGGGAAACGAGGAAATTTTCCGATGCAAGAATTACTAGCATACACTTTCCTGTTCTACGTTACTTTGCAATATTTGCTAGTAGATGTTTAATTGGTCGCTGGAACTGTGGAAACCTTAGTGCCCCTGATATTGTTATTTTGTGCCATGCCTTGTTTCGTGATAACTCTTTTAGTCTAGGCACTATTGTTGCCAATCGGTTAAACTTGAATCGTACGAAGGGCCCCATCTTGGGAGGTATCTTCGCCTCGCGCCTCGCTGCACACTTTAACATACCTATTAGGCATTATGAGAAAGAAGAAAAGTTGCTGCCTCCTGTTTTTCTAGACTATAAGAGTATGGTAGCACATGATTTTATTGTTAAGAATAAGAAAAAGATGCTTAACTATAGACTGATATTTGATAAAAAATTACTTTGAGACTATTGCTTTGCCTGCTCCTTCTTTGTTCAACTTATATTTAGGCAATTATCTTGTTACGCAGGAATACTCATGCCTACGGAACCTCACACCAGCTCGAGCCGGCCGAGCCACAACTTGATCCTCACCATCGATGCATTTATCGGTGGGATCCAAGGAGATCGCCAACCAGTGGCACCCGAGGCACCTTCTCGGACGACCCCAGCTACAACTTTGGATATCCGCCAGGCCAGCCGTGGCCCTAGACCAACTTAGGCCAAAAGCCTAAGCTTGGGGGAGTACGTATCTCTCACCGACATTACATTCATGTTCACACACTCATTCCAGTTGTCGATGCTCATACTTTTTCATTGTAATATCCATGCTAGTTTATTTTTTTCTCGCTTTCTTCTTGTGTGTTTGAATAACCTTAAGAAAAACCAAAAAAAATAGTTGTAGCTTTTAGCTAGTTTAATTTCCATGCCTGTAGTAGTAATAATTAAAAGAAAACCCAAAAAGATTTCTTGTTCTTCTTTTGCTAGTTGGGAGCTTTCCCGTGTAAATAGTTATATTTTATTTCTTTTCTTTGGGGGTCGAGAGGAGAAGACCATGATCAAAATGTTGTAGTGGCTCTTATATGCATTATTGTTGATTTAACAAAGAGCCCATGTTACTTTGTCTTCTCCCTTGTATTAAATGCTTGCAGATTCCAGCTTAGTCCAATGCACGCGCACTATTATTATTATCCACACCGTTCGGTCATGCAAGTGAAAGGCAATAATAACGATATATGATGGACTGATTGAGATGAGAGAAGTTGGTATGAACTCGACCTCTCTTGTTTTCATAAATATGATTAGTTCATCGTTCCTGATTCAGCCTATTATGAATGAAACATGTTTGCAATGAGAATTAGAGATTATAGTTGCTTATGCCATGCTTAATTAGCTAGGAGTTTATAATGGTTCACCTTGCGTGCCAACATGCTATTAAAATGGTTGTGATGTGGTATGATATGGTGGTATCCTCCTTTGAATGATTCGAGTGACTTGACTTGGCACATGTTCACACATGTAGTTGAAACAAAATCAACATATCCTCCACGATATTTATGTTCATGGTGGATTATATCCTACTCATGCTTGCACTCAATGTTTATTAATTTTAATGTATGTTCATGACTGTTGTCGCTCTCTAGTTGGTCGCTTCCCAGTCTCTTTCTAGCCTTCACTTGTACTAAGCAGGAATATTGCTTGTGCATCCACTTCCATAAACCCCAGAGTTATTCCATATGAGTCCACTATACCTTCCTATATGCGGTATCTACCTGCTGTTCCAAGTAAATTTGTATGTGCCAAACTCTAAACCTTCAAATGAAACTCTGTTTTGCATGCTCGAATAGCTCATGTATCAACTAGGGCTGTATGTATCTTCCATGCTAGGCGGGTTATTCTCAAGAGGAGTGGACTCCGTTCCTCACTCACGAGAAAATGGCTGGTCACGGGGATGCCCAGTCCCATGCTCTAAGCAAATCAAATCGAAATAATTGCAAACAAAACTCCCCAGGGCAGTTGCTAATTGGAGGCACTTGTTGTTTCGAGCAAGCCATGGATTGATGCTTGTTGGTGGTGGGGGAGTATAAATTTTACCATTCTGCTTGGGAACCGCCTATAATGTGTGTAGCATGGAAGATATCGAGATCTCTCGGTTGTTATGTTGACAATGAAAGTATGCCACTCAAAATATTATTTATCTCTGCTTTAAAATCGAGCTCTGGCACCTCTACAAATCCCTGCTTCCCTATGCGAAGGGCCTATCTATTTACTTTTATGTTGAGTTGTCACCTCTTATTAAAAAGCACCAGTTAGAGAGCACCGTTGTCATTTGCGTCCATTACTATTAATTTATATTGGGTATGACTATGACTGGATCTCTTTTACCATGAATTACAATGTTTAGTTAGTCCTTGATCTTCAGAGGTGCTCTGCATTTATGTTTCTTGGTCTCGTAAAGGGCTAGCGAGATACCATCTTGTTATATCATATTATGATTGTTTTGAGAAAGTGTTGTCATCCGAGATATTATTGCTCGCTAGTTGATTATGCCATTGATATGAGTAAACATGAGACCTAAATGTTATTGTGAATATGGTTAGTTCATAATCTTTACTGAAAACTTGAATGCTGGCTTTACATATTTACAACAACAAGAGCAAACAGAGTTTGTAAAAGTTTTTCTTTATCACTTTCAGTTAATCAACTGAATTGCTTAAGCACAAGCAAAGGTTTAAGCTTGGGGGAGTTGATACATCTGCATCGTATCTACTTTTCCAAACACTTTTGCCCTTGTTTTGGACTCTAACTTGCATGATTTGAATGGAACTAACCCGGATTGACGCTGTTTTCAGCAGAATTGACATGGTGTTATTTTTGTGCAGAAATAAAAGTTCTCGGAATGACCTGAAACTTCACGGAGAATATTTTTAGAATTAATAAAAAATACTGGCGAAATAATCAAGGCCAGAGGGCCCACACCCTGTCCACGAGGGTGGGGGCGCGCCCCACTGCCTCATGGTCCCCCTGGAGCTCGACTGACCTCAACTTCAACTCTATATATTCACGTTCGGGGAGAAAAAGAAATCAGAGAGAAGGATTCATCGCGTTTTACGATACAGAGCCGCCGCCAAGCCCTGATCTCTCTCGGGAGGGCTGATCTGGAGTCCATTCTGGGCTCCGGAGAGGGGAATCCGTCGCCATCGTCATCATCAACCTTCCTCCATCACCAATTTCATGATGCTCACCGCCGTGCGTGAGTAATTCCATCGTAGGCTTGCCGGTCGGTGATGGGTTGGATGAGATTTACCATGTAATCGAGTTAGTTTTGTTAGGGTTTGATCCATAGTATCCACTATATTCTGAGATTGATGTTGCTATGACTTTGCTATGCTTAATGCTTGTCACTAGGGCCCGAGTGCCATGATTTCAGATCTGAACCTATTATGTTTTCATGAATATATGTGAGTTTTTGATCCTATCTTGCAAGTCTATAGTCACCTACTATGTGTTATGATCCGGCAACCCCGAAGTGACAATAATCGGGACCACTTCCGGTGATGACCGTAGTTTGAGGAGTTCATGTATTCACTAAGTGTTAATGCTTTGTTCCTTTACTCTATTAAAAGGAGGCCTTAATATTCCTTAGTTTCCAATAGGACCCCGCTGCCACAGAAGGGTAGGACAAAAGATGTCATGCAAGTTCTTTTCCATAAGTACGTATGACTATATTCGGAATACATGCCTACATTACATTGATGAATTGGAGCTAGTTCTGTGTTACCCTATGTTATAACTATTGCATGAGGAATCACATCCGACATAATTCGCCATCACCGATCCAATGCCTATGAGCTTTTCACATGTTGCTCTTTGCTTAGTTACTTTTCCGTTACCACTGTTACGCTTGCTACAAAACTATCACTGTTACTTTTGTCACTGTTACTGCTACTTTCATACTACTTTGCTACTAAATACTTTGCTGCAGATATTAAGTTATCCAGGTGTGGTTGAATTGAGAACTCAACTGCTAATACCTGAGAATATTATTTGTCTCCCCTTGTGTCGAATCAATAAATTTGGGTTGAATACTCTACCCTCAAAAACTGTTGCGATCCCCTATACTTGTGGGTTATCAATACATACATTCCGGAATACATCGTACTCAACGGAAATACACTACTATTGTAATGAATAGTAATGATGTTGTAAACTTGATGTTTAAGTGAGAACTTGAATTGTATGGACCTCAAATTAAATGAGATGATGTTGTATTAAGTTGCAAGATAATTCAACAAAGTGAATTAATATTTTGCGAGAGAAAATTAATCTCAATCGCAATGAGATTGTTTTGCGAGAGAAGAAAATTCTCAATCGCAAATCAGTACTCTAGAGGTACGAAATTTATCTTTGCAAGAGGTAAAAACAAATATGAATTGCAAATAATAGATGTAATGAATCTCAACATGTAAGAAACATGGAAATATATTACATCACGTTCTAGAATACAAGGTACTCTACAGAAATCAGTATTTAAGACAAATACTGGAAATAACAAAGTCTAAAACATGTGAATACTAATAAATAGTACTAAATTAATAAAAACAGAGAATAAGAAAAATGAACGGCCCATGGCCATCCGGCCCACAGCCGAGCGGAGGGGAAAGGGGCAGCCGGAGGTCTCCCCAGGCGCCTGGGCCTAGGCCTCTATAGCCTTTGGCGGCCCAACAGCCGCCGCACCACGTAAAAGGAGGCGGTTAGGGTTGGGGATCGATCGATCCCAACCAAACCCGATCCACACCTTGCATCGGCGCCGCCGGCAGTGGTCTTGGCCGCAGCACCGCCACACGTCTCCGGCGATCACCAGCGTGCCCCGACGAACACTCCTCGTCAGAAGAGGACATGGCAACAACGGAGCCTGCACTTTGGCGGAGGCAGATGAGGGCTGAGGCTCACCGGAGCCCATGCTCCAGGGCGGCGGCCTGGGCAGCGACGGCGCGACCAAGGGGCGGCCAAAGCGCAGACCTGAGCGGCTGCTCGATATCGCGGCCATCACCAGCCGCGGCGGACCGGTGGAGTTGGCAATCTCCATCTCTGCCCCAAGACGGACGACGCCCGAGGGATGGAGACGGAGCCCAGGGGCTGGCCACAAGCCAGGGGTCGAACCCCATGCTCACCGGTTGTGCACATTCAGCGGCGGCAAGGCCATCCCCAGGGGCGTGGTGAGCACCACGAGAGGCGCATCCTGCGTCGCAGTGGCCGCGTCCTTGGGCGTGCTGATCGCTACGCGCGCTTCTTCCAGCGAGAGCCGCATCGCGCACTCCAGAGGGAGGCCCCGACCAGGGCTGCTTCCGTCATGGGTGGGCGAGGGGAGCCGCGCCACGCACAAGGAGTCGCCGCGGGTCGGGCAACGCGCCATGCCGTGGGTGGCCATGGTTGTTGGCCGCTGTCAGCCAACAGGCGCGGCCGCGAGCGCCGCGCGTGCGAGAGGCCTCGCCGGGGCCATCGGCGGTCCAAGGGTTGCCGAGAGCTCCAACGCCGGGGACTCTCTAGTCTGAGCGCCCAAAGGCGCCGTGCACGTGGAGACGGGGACATGGATTTTTAGAGCATCTGCATCGGGGCCGCACTATCGTGGGCGTTCATTTACAGCCGCGATTCTTGAGATGTGCGTCAGCTCAGGGATCTTTACGAGTCATTACGAGTAGTAACAAAGCTATGGACTGTGCAGTTTATTCTGCACTATCTTGTCCTGATGTGAGTCTTCTGTATAAGTATATTCTCTGCATGTACTCTTTTTTTTTCATGCATGTCTTCTCCCGCATGTGTTCCATCTCTCTTTCCCTCTCTTTATGCATGCACTCCCTGTGCAGCATGTGACCTCCTCTCTCTCAAATGACCGTTTTTTATTCACCACAGGCATGGATGACCACGTCTTCTCTCTCCATCTCTCTGAATTCTTCTCTCTATGTATCTCTGAATGGCTTATATTGTAGGCACTTTTTTCATTTATTTCTTGTGTGCGCTAGTCTTCAAACAAGGGTTGGATCTACATCAGGAAAACAAGGGTTGGCCGTTCTTGTGTGCACTATTTGTTTACCCCCCTCTCCCTCTCTCTCCAAACAATAAGGATTGGATCTGTGTGTACTAGAAAACTACATGGTGGTTAACTCATCCAAGAAAAACTTGGTCTCCTTGAGCACCATCGCTATTGGAGGCAATGAGGTCGGGCCTGCTATGCTCACCTCCCCATCTCTATCAACCATTTTGGGTCTCGTTCGGGTGCAGGGATCAGCTCTTCTGCTAGCCATCATGCTCGTCGAGGAAGACGATATAGCTGTTCCAAGGAACGAGAAGATGTAGGCGTGTAGCAGTGTCCGTCCATGTGCTCACAGGAATGAACGATGCTATACACACGATAAGTTCCTTGCGGGATGTGTACAGAGGTCTGATGAACAGTTCCTTATAGACCCTAGGTGTATCACAGAAGCCTGTTCTCATTAGCGGCTGATGACGGCATTAGATGCTATACACACGATAACGCGACCGGGGTGTAGATGCTCTATTGAATGTTTTTGGTGGAGACGGCCGGCCTTCTGAAGAGGAAGGCACCGGTGAGAATCGACATGATTCCCTTACCTTCCTTCGTATTCTCCTGTCATCCGATCTCATTCCGTGATCTTGGCCAAACCCGCTGGTTCGAGCGTGCTGATAACGTGTTGTAATCAAATGAAGCAAAGTTTTGTCTTGATTGATTGATAGTTACAACGGCTATTTATATCATCGCAACAGACGCGATGCTTGCCGTAGATGCATCGCTTAGAGGAGAGAGAGAGATGCGTCGGTTGCATAGTGCAACTGCACACCGGTTGTCAAGGGGAGATTATCCCTAATTACATTTACTAATTAATCTCAACAGTTTGGCTGCGTGTGTGCTCCGGCTCCGAGGCCGCACACTCGCACGGGGCTGGAGCCGCCCTCCCTCCCTGCCCAAGAAAAAAGACGTCCCATCCAAAAGAGAGCCGGAGCAGGAAAAAAAGTCGGAACACTGGCACGACCCAAGTACGAATGGGACTTTTTTTTGGGGTAAACCGCAACTTTATTTAACTAAACAAGGTCTGGGATCTCATTCGCTACAATATGCAGAATACACTCAGGTGGCATGGCAGCTCATGCCAAATGACACTACTCTCATTGCTAACCCCCTCTCTAGCTAAGACCTGAGCTGCAGAATTGGCAGTCCGCCGAGCCCAAGTGACCATATAGTCTTTCCGCGAACAAAGCATCTAGCTGCCAAATGACACTACTCTCATTGCTAACCCCCTCACTAGCTAAGACCTGAGCTGCAGAATTGGCAGTCCGCCGAGCCCAAGTGACCATATAGTCTTGCCGCGAACAAAGCATCTCCTTAGAGCATCTCCAACGGCCGCACAAAAATTCCGTGCCCAATAAAAGTTATAGTGCGTCACTGTAGCACTCTTAATGCGACGGGACCAACATTGCTTTAGAAGACGCTCAAAACCGCGTGCGCAAAAAACACACAGTGCAAATTATGAAGTGCGCGCAATCCGGAGCCCAAAATATGCTGCGGCGCAATAGCGTTTTTCAGCGCGCGCCCAAAATTGTTTAGCGCTACAGCATCTGCTGGAGCTGTTCGGCGCCCAAAGAATCGATTTTTAGTGCGCGGAGCTCTTTTTGGGCGCCTGTTCTAGATGCTCTTAATATCTTCAATATACGGTCCAAATGCTGACATGTTCTTGGCCCCATCTTTCAGCATAGAAACTACACCTTTGTTGTCTAACTCCACATGAGCTTGTTGGACATCAAATTCAATCGCCATTTGCACTGCACGTCTTGTTGCTAAAATCTCCCACTGTTCAGGATTAGTGATGTATGGGGAGAACAGCACTGCCCCTCCTCTAGAAGCACCGTCATGGTCCCTTAGGATCACTGCCCCTCCCCCTTTATCTTGCATCCTCGCCATAGCTCCGTTAGCATTTACCTTGATCCATCCCGGCTCTGGTGGTTTCGACTTCTCAGCTTGTTTTGGCTCCTTGGTCACCGTAGCATTATCATGCACCGAGCGCCACTACAACATATGACTATGAACCCTGTCCGCCACCACTCTAGCATCCGGGATTCTCTTACCATCTCTTGCCTCATTGCGAGCACACCATAGTCCGTACAACCCCTGGATCATCATTTCTTTCTCCGTGTCTCCTGCGTTCGAAAGCCATCCCTTCATCCATGTTGAAACTGCACTAAAGACCCATCCATGGGTGGCAGGAGCACCACATGTGCTCCTTTCTCCTCACACAAATATTTCCAAAACAGTATAGAGTGCAGACAGGCCAAGAATCTATGATGGGATGGATTTTCGCATCCACAAGTGACACAAAAACGCCAGGCTTGATCCTTCGTCAGTGTAGCTCCGTGCCCACAGCCAGTCTGTTCTTCAGCATCCTCCAAACGTGGATCTTCGCTTTGTTCGGTGTGTTGGTTGCCCAAAGCGTGAGCCAAGCTTTGTGCTCTTGAAGTGGCACTAAAATACTCGGTAGTCTGGTCTTTAAGCCATTCAGTCGCATCCGTAGATGGTATGCTGATTTCACCGTGAATTGCCCATTTTGTGTAAATTCCATGCACAACATTCACTCATACCTGGGCCGCCAATAGCTATCTGCTTAATATCGTTTACATCATTGGGAGTGAACATCATCTCCAAATTCATCGAGTCCCATTCAGTTCCCTGTTCACTAAGCAAGTTGCTAACATGGGTTATACCATGCACGAACTGTTGCCCAAGCGGCTTGAGACTCTCCTGTCTAGGAATCCAGGTATCATGATGTACATTCAAAGTAGTGCCATCTCCTATTCTCCAAACCACACCTTCCCGTAGCAGCTCTCTTCCGTGAATGATGCTTCGAAATGTGAAGGATCCCCTGCTCGGGCACGTGGCGTTCATGATGGACCCCTCCGGAAAATACCGGGCTTTGAGGACCCTAGCACATAACGAGGATGGGTACAGTAAAATACGCCAAGCTTGTTTAGCCAACAACGCTTGGTTAAAAGCCTCTGGATCTCTGAAACCCATCCCTCCTTCCTTCTTCGCCTTACACATCTTGTGACAAGCAGGTGAATGGACTTTCCTCTCTCCATTTTCTGCACCCACCAGAAGTTTGACGAGATCAAATTCAGGTTCTAGCACATTTTCTTTGGGAGTTGAAAACAACTTATGGTGAGAGTTGGTGTTGCTTGAAGGCCCGACTTGATTAGTACCTCTCTAGCCACCTTGGACAGTCCTTGACCTTTCCATCCTAAGACTTTGTTTACTGAACTTTCTTTCAGATATTTGAAAGTGCCTTCCTTTGATCTACCAACCATTGTTGGCAGTCCAAGGTACTTTTCACTAAGAGCTTCTGAGCTGATCCCGTGCAAAAGTTCAGCTTTACTTTCATCCCTGCATCCCTTCCCAAACAAAACCGAATATCTCTACTTCTAATTAACAGATTTATTAGGAATGAGGTACTGAATTAGGAGGATGAGTACTAATATCTCTACTCCTAAGTTAGCACATTCTATTGTTTATTAGCAAATGTTATAATGAATCATTATTAGCAAGGGGTGTCAAAAGGCAGGGATGCCTCCAAACAAGGACCTCTTCTCCCCATCTCTTCCAAATGTATATATACTTGATAATTAATGGAAACCAATACTAATCGTCCAATCACTTTCATGCAATCTGGCTTTACTCCAAACAAATGTGTTCCATGCATGTGTCCTTTCCCCGCCACCGCCTCCCCATTTCTTCCATCCGAAAGTCGGATGGCAATATTTCAGGAACTCCCTTTTCAAAAAAAAATCAAAAACTCCATGAACACGCATTTCGTGCTATGCGGCCCCGCTCTCTGCAGCTGGAGACCTAGAGTCATCCAAGTTTGTCTCGATCGATCAACAGCCTAGCTAGCTAGCCCATTACAACTGTTCTCATGTACCGATCGTACAGTTAATTAATTGATCCAGGTTTGTGTGGTTACACTAGTAGAAAACAGGGCTTTGGTCCAGGCCTGGCCAGCCCATTAGTCCCGGTTCAATCACGAACCGGGACCCATGGGGGTATACATCCCGGTTCGTGAGCCCAAGGGGCTGGCCGGGCCTCATGGGGCATTGGTCCCGGTTCCAGACACGAACCGGGACCAATGGGCCTCGCTCCTAGCCCACATCCATTGGTCCCGATTCGTGGCTGGAACCAGGACCAAAGGGGGGCCTTTCATCCCGGTTCCAGGCATGAACCGGGACCAATGAGGTGGCTATATATACCCCTCGCCCATGACGAGCACTCCCACCTTTCTGTTTTTCTCGCCAAGCGAGGAGTGCTTTAATGGTGCTCTAGCTCACCTCCTATGCACATGAGGTGTTCGATGAAATGCCCGAGCCACACTACTTAATCTTTCTCCTCTCCAAGCTCGACCTCCAATCTCCATTTTCCTCAAGATTTGTCTAGGTTTAGCGGTCCGTCACGTCCCGTCCCCGTCTTCACCGCCGCCGATCACCCGCGCCGATCTCATCGCCGGCACCACCGTGGTGAGCCTTTTGTTCTTATCTTCTTTCTAAAATAAAAAAATACTTACTTGTATTATTAGATAGATACTTGTATAATTTTCTTACTTCTATTATTGTTTGTTATTATATAATGCGATGGTTTTGGTATCCGCCCCCGTCAGCCCTCGTCCTGTCTATGATTCGGATGTGGTATATATTATCTTTTATAACTATTTGGTTCATTTATTGTTTATGACAATTATGCCGACCAACGTGACATAGATTTTATTTATCTAGGAGGTATGTGAACCGGAAATTCCAATCGACCTATTGTCGAGAGGTTAAATTTAGTTGAATAAGAAAACAATTACCTGAAGGAGAAAATAAAAAAAATTGAGGAGGGGAAGATGATGGAGTTGCATGTTGCGGACGTCGTTTATGATCACAAGATCAAGATGGATGCAATGCGCTTGAAGATTAGAAATATTAGAAAATATGCCATTCATACCGAGGCTTAGTATCATTATGCTGTTGGATCAATTGTTACGTTGGTTGCGATTATGATCGCATTTGTTGTTGCATTGAAATGTTTTACATAGTTTTAATGTATGGTTTAATTAGATGCTCTGGAGAGCTATATGTTGTTCAATGAGAACTATGTATGTACTTTGGTTTTAATGTGATGATGAACTTCTATTAATTTGGTCACTTATCTATTCATGATGTTCTGTAATGGTTTTTGACACACTTAATTATATATAATGCATGCAGATGAACCGGCAAAGGATGTACGGTGACAGATGCACCTCCGAGTACATTAAGGGCATGCATAATTTTCTGAAGTGGCTGAGGCAAACAAGAAGAATGGTTTTATGTATTGTCCATGCCCTATATGTGGGAATACGAAGTCTTACTTTGACCAGAAAATCCTTCATAGCCACCTGCTTTATAAGGGTTTCATGCCACACTATAATGTTTGGACCAAGCATGGAGAAATAGGGGTTATGATGGAAGATAGCGAAGAAGAAGAGGATGATGACAACTATGTGCCCTCTGAATACGGTGATGCTGCAACGGGGGAAACTTAAGATCAAGAGGAACCAGACGATGTGCCCGATGATGATCTCCGCCCGGTCATTGTTGATGCAAGGAGACAATGCGAAAGTGAAAAGGAGAAGCTAAAATTCGATCGCATGTTAGAGGATCACAAAAAAGGGTTGTACCCCAATTGCGAAGATGGCAACACAAAGCTCGGTACCGTACTGGAATTGTTGCAGTGTGAAAGCACAAGTGCTCCCTAGGTGGTTTTGGTAATTAATGTCAACATATCTCTTGTTGGACTAACACTTTTATCTAGTATGTTTCAGATAAGTTCAACATTGGAGTGGCATGGACTAAAATATGTGGGAACTCCTTCAAGATGCCAAGGACAAAGGATTGGCTCAAGCTTCAAGCTCAAGACTCTACATTTTAAATTTTAGTGTTCCAAGATCACATTGAGTCTATAGGAAAAGCCAATTCTATCAAGGAGGGATGAGGTGTTGCTTAATGAGCCTCTTGCTTCATGTGCTTAGTGATATGCTCCAAAACCCTCCACTACTTTCCCACTTCCACTCATATGACCTAAACCAAAAAGTCAAACTCGGCCCTACCGATTCTTTCTATCTGGCGCCACCGAGTTCAGATATCATAGCCACTGCCACAAACCCTAGGCGAATCGGTTTCACCGACAAGGGATCTCGGTCTCACCGAGATGGGATTGTAATCTCTCTGTGCATGTCCATTGCCAAAATCGGTCTCACCGAGTTTGTGCAATCGGTACTACCGATATTACAATGCAAACTTTCTGGCTAGCTTATTACCAAAATCGGTCCCACCGAGTTTGAGTAATCGGTCTCACCGAGTTTGCCTGGCCAACTCTCTGGTTAGCTAATTAGCAAAATCGGTCTCACCGAGTTTGTGTAATCGGTCTCACTGAGATTACGTTATGCCCTAACCCTAACCATATCGGTCCTACCGAGATTCATGTGAGTCCCACCAAAAACCCTAACAGTCACTAGGTTTACTAAATTGGTCCGACCGAGTTTGTTGATTCGGTCCCACCGAGTTTGGTAAATTGTGTAATGGTTAGACTTTGTGTGGAGGCTATATATACCTCTCCACCTCCTCTTCATTCGTGGACAGAGCCATCAGAACAAGCCTACAATTCCAGCATCCTATTTCTGAGAGAGAACTACCTACTCATGTGTTGAGACCAAGATATTCCATTCCAACTATTGGTGTCAAAACCGGCGGATCTTGGGTAGGGGGTCCCGAACTGTGCGTCTAGGCGGATGGTAACAGGAGACAAGGGACACGATGTTTTTATCCAGGTTCGGGCCCTCTCGATGGAGGTAATACCCTACTCCTGCTTGATTAATATTGATGATATGGGTAGTACAAGAGTAGATCTACCACGAGATCAAAGAGGCTAAACCCTAGAAGCTAGCCTATGGTATGATTGTTGTTAGTCCTATGGACTAAAACCCTCCGGTTTATATAGACACCGGATAGGTTAGGGTTACAGAGTCGGTTACAATGGTAGGAGATCTACATATCCGTATCGCCAAGCTTGCCTTCCACGCCAAGGAAAGTCCCATCCGGACACGGGACGAAGTCTTCAATCTTGTATCTTCATAGTCTTGGAGTCCGGCCGTGACGATAGTCCGGCTATCCGGACACCCCCTAGTCCAAGACTCCCTCAGTAGCCCCGGAACTAGGCTTCAATGTCGACGAGTCCGGCGTGTTGATTGTCTTCGGCATTGCGAGGCGGGTTCCTCCTCCGAATACTTCATAGAAGGTTTTGAACACAAGGATAGTGTCCGGCTCTACAAAACAAGTTCCACATAACACCGTAGAGAGAATAATTTTTGCACAAATCTGCTGACGTATTCCGCGGCGTGACATCACACCACGACCAGGCCTTTATACGAATCGTTTTTTATTGTTCCACCTCAGCGTGTTTAGCGAGGCGGTTTCCTTGGCACGTCTTATCAAAGCATAGATCGTGCCCCCTTATTCCGGGATTCTCATCAATACGGACGTGGGTAACCCATCCGCACCATTGATTACGGCGCTTGGGAAATAAGCGAGTTTTACCGGTGGTGGGGGCGCGCCATAGCGTCGTCCGTCCATATAAGGGATAAGGATCCACCTTTTCACCCTCGCCTTCTTCCTCCTTTCTTATCCATTTCCAAGACTCGAGCTCCAGCGCCCAAGTCCGCATCCCACCTCAACCCTCTCCAACCATGTCAGGCGGGAGGCGGTGGATGGCCTCCTCCATTACGGAGGGGCACATCACAAGGCGGGGAAGCCGGATACTTGTCCGGCAACATCGCGCCTGAGCTGCCCGATGCTTGGGCAGCTTATTCCAACCCCAGGCCCCATGAGAGGGTAGTGTTTCTCCCCACTTCCTCCATGGACTAGGTTTTCCACTTCACCCATTTGTCCGGGGCTCATGTTCTATTACGTCACGGACTTCCACGATCTGGCCCTGAATTTCATCCTCAACATCTCGGCGTTTATCGTGGTGTGCGAAACTTTCCTCTGCATCCAGCCCCACTTGACTTATGGTGAAGATCTTCAACGTCCGGCCGAAGGTAGTGGGCGGCCGTCTAGCGGAATGCGGAGGCGCCATGGTTGGCAAGATGGCCAAAGTCCCATGGCTCGAAGGCACCTTCGTGGAGACAATAAAGGGGTGGAAATCGGGGTGGTTCTACATCACCGAGCCCCGCAACACCAAATGGGTGGCGGTCCCCGAGTTCAGATTTGGCTTCCCCACACGGATCTCGTCATGGAAAGAGACGGGCCTGACGTGGGGGAATTCGGACGAGACATCCGGACTTCAAACATGCGTCTGAAACCTGGTGGCCAAGAATCTTAGGCTTGTCGACGTAATCCAGGTGATGCTCATCCGCCGGATTCTCCCATGCCAACAACGGGCCTTTAACTTGTGGGAGTTTGATCCGGCACATCACCAAACCTTGAGCCGGCTCTTCGACACTACGTACGAAGACGCCTGGAAGGTGCTGTTCAAGGGCGCCGAAGCCCCAGCATCCGCTACCAATGATCGCGGATACAGCTCGCAGCGTCAAGCCGGCGAGGTAAGTTTATTTTACCCTTTACGGGACTCTTTTCTCATAGATTGACTCTACGTGGGATCTAAAACTCCCTAATCTTTGACAGGACTGGCTGGAGACGTCCGGACAGATTAACTGTCCGACTCCTTTGCCAGAAGACCCATCGGACGCCCGATTGGCCAGGGGCTCTTGGCTCCGGCACCCCATGTGGTGCGGAGAAGAAGGCTAAGAAGGAGGCCACGGGAACTCGAAGGAGCTCCGGCGCCAGTCTTTGTCCCGGATTCTGAGCGGAATCTTCTCCACGAAGATGAGGAGGAAGAAGAAAAGCTCCTCCCAGTGGGGAGGAGAAGAAAAGGAAGGCCGCCCGGCGGGAGGCCGGAGGAATCCAAGAAGGAAGAACCCTTCCTCCGGACTTCTCCACCAACGTCGGCGGACGGCAGTAGGATTGTCCCTCGAGGCCAAGCCCTGGCGAGATCGTAAATGTCCGGATACCCATGGCTTTTTATTATTGCAGAGTGTTCTCTAATGTCGAACAACCATGCAGCCCGCCCAAGGGCGAAGTTCATTGATTCATCGAGCGGGTCCCTGGGCTCGTCGGAAATGGAGAGTACCTCGCTTCCGACCGCCTCCTCGCCTCACGCTGCGGGCGACGCTGCGGCGGGGCCCCAAGAGGGGTCAAGAGGAGGTAGTGCAGGAGGTGCCACAAGGCAAGCTCCTGGACTCCAGCCTTGAGGCAAGACCCCAGGGCTCTAGGCCCGACCCTTGTTCGGTCTCCATGCCGAACCTTTGGTGGTTCGAGTCCGCAAGCGGACCTTTCGGAAGAAGGTAAGACACGGTGCCCTCCGTCCAACCGAGGCACCGGATAGCTCTTGGAGGCACTTAACGGCGCTTCCATCGAGGAGGAGCACCGCCTTTGTTATGAGTGCGGTGATCCGACGATTCGATCCGCCAAGAGCGGACTTACCGAAGCCTGTACCAGCCTTCTAATAGGCTTTGAGGTAAGTTTTAGAATATATAAAAATATAACCGCATAGATAGTAGCCCCTGATGCTTAGTTCGGTGTTCGGAAAGAAAAGCTGGACTGAGGATCTAAAAAGATATACGCAGGAGTCTAACATAAGTATGTCAATATGGGAATGCAGGCTGCAGCTTGACCTCTGGCGCCTTGATCATGGAGGTCAATGCATTGAAGCAGAACCTCGAGCGGTCCGAGAACGAGCTCGGACAAGCCAAGAGGGAGCTCGAGGACAAGGAAGGTAAGTAATACCTTATTAAAGAAATACCTTATAGAAAAGGTTTTGGTTGCCAAAAATAACAGGAATAACATGGGTACTGCAGGGGCCACGAACAAGGTGGCGACCCTGAGGGAAGCGGTGTCCGTGGGTCGAAACAAAGCGGCTGGAACGCATCGAGCGAGAGAAAGGGGAGGCGCAGCTGGCGGAGGTGCGGCAAGAGCTCCAGATTCTCGTGAAAAAACACGAGGGTTTGGAGCGTGACTCGAAGACCCGAGATTCCGAGCTTGCCACGGCTCTTGAGAGTGCCAAAGCTGCTAAGGCCGAGGCCCAAAAAGCCCTCCAAGAAATTGAAGCACTAAAGAAGATAGCGGCGGGTAAGGCATTCTTTATGCAAAGCAAAAATGTAAAAGTCAATTACCTGTTACTTACCCGGATTCGGAGCTCTCCAGGAGCATTCGCAGATGTGCCCGTGGTGCGTGCGATCTTTGCCGCATTCTACCGCGCCCGATGGGGAGCTCCACGGAGAAGGTGTTACGGTCTCGATATCTTTGAGGCCGACCATCCGGTGCCCTGAGCGACCAGCTGAAGCAGCTGGTCGAGCTCCATAAGGTCGCCGAACAGGCCATGAAGGGCCTTATAAGCGGCTGTGGCCATTGGAGGCCATGCCTGGGAGCTACTTCAACTTGGTGCAGCGGCTGGTGGATGCCTGTCCGCGGCTTGAGGTCATCAAGCGCTCCGTCTGCATTGAAGGTGTCCGTCGGGCCCTTGCCCGTGCTAAAGTGCACTAGGGCAAGCTGGATGCGGAGAGGCTTGTGATGGACGGGCCACCGAAGGTCCATGAGCATCGCACGCCCGAAATGTACTATGAGGGCCTCCTGAAGGGTGCCCGCCGAATAGCGGATGAGTGCTCCAAGGATGTAATTTTTGAATAAACTCGCATTTGTTATCCTGTACGCTGAAAACTTGTTCATATGCGCTAAGCAACGCTTATTAATTTAAAATATTACCTTACATGCGGCCGTTTATCAAATTTGAGAGATGGCAAGTCGTTGGCTTCAGCCCCATGCCATGAGTCTTTGGGGTGTTCGGGATAAACTTGAGCACTCTTGTTCCCATTCTTGGGTCCATCTAGGGAGGCCCTCAACACAATGAACAAGGCAACCGGACTTATAATGCTTGAACACTCTCACTTAGCCATAGAATTCTATAATTTTAAATTTCGGCGAAGCCCCTGTATTCGGAAGACCGAGTTTGGGCGCTATCCACGCCTTGGCCGGACAATTCCGGTTCCTCGCTCTAAGCGGCATAAGTCTTTAGGGACCCGAAAAAACCTCTCGAACAGCGACCGGCTCTCGCTCTATCATGACGGTCAGTTTTAGCTTTCTCCACTGAGGTGCTCGACCCATCATAACTAGGGCACAATCACAGTGGTTCTCCCGGTGCTACCTTAGCCGATATAGCGGAACGTAAGGTACCAAAACACGGGAGCCGGGCAAACCCAACGAGTGACCCAAGACATGATTCGGAGCCAATTCATATAATGCTATAAGTTCGGGGTGCCGCACTTGTGAAAGTGTTCGGACTTATCACACCATAATTTTGGGATACTTAAGCCCCTGGTGTATTGGCCGTACCAAAGTGTACGGTTGCAACATGTCGTGAAATGAACATATTTATATATAAAGGAAGAAGAGCAATGATAAGCAAAAGCTATGTATTGTTTATTCAAAAAGGTACTGCAATGGAAGCAGAACGATACAAATAGTGCGATAAGCAAGGGATGGGACTATCTAACATGTCCCCTCCGAGGGTAAGCTATTTGGATGATATGTAAAAGCAGGTATAATGCTCTTAATAGAGACCACACGAACACTCGGCGTGGCTTTCCGCTTCCACGGCTGTTGCATCATGAGTTCGGTGATTCAAGTGCCGGACGGGACTTCTCAAAGACGGAGTCCTGAAAGTAAAAAAAGGAAGAAAAAGGAAAAGAAAAAAGAAATGACACAAGCAGGGCCCACAGTGCGGTCGAGCCGCATTCTTGGCATGCCGTTGTCTTACCCTCCCCATATGCCCATGGTATCTCCAGAGCGTAATTATGTACAGCGTAATACTAGCTTCGCAATTTCTCGAGGGCTGGGGTTGGGGCGGATTGCTACTCGTGCTTGAATCGTGCCAGTGGCCTTGTTGCGAGTTACTCCGGCGCGCTTGGCGGTGTCCGGACGCTTAGTGGCCGGACTCGAGGATTGCCGTGAGAGGCTGCTTTGCACCTCCGCGCGAGGCCGCCGTATGCTCCTCCGTTCGGAGAGGCGTTCGGTGTTTCCATTGACCGTGATTACTCCTCGAGGGCTGGCATCTTGAGCTTGAGGTATGTGTAGTGCGGCACCGCATTGAACTTTGCAAATGCGGTTCGTCCGAAAGCGATGCATGATAGCCATTGCGGAATGGGGACGATGTCGAAGATTAACTCTTCGCCGGAAGTTATCCGGAGATCCGAAGACCACTTCGAGTGTGGCTGAGCACAGCCAACTGGCCTCTACACCGGTATGACGCCTTTAAAGGTCGTCTTTGTAGGTTTAATCCTTGAGGGGTCTATGCCCATTTTGCGCCTTTGTATCCCGATAAAGCAGGTTCAGTTGCTACCGCCGTCCATCGAGGACTACGGTAAGGTGAAATCCGTCAATAATTGGGTCAAGAACCAATGCGGCGAAGCCGCCGTGGCGGATGCTAGTGGGGTGGTCCCTTGATGAAGGTGATCGGGCGATAAGACCATGGGTTGAACTTTGGGGGCGTGGCTCCATCGCATATCGTCCCGTAGTGCTGCTTCCGCTCCCTTTTGGGTATGTGGGTTGCGTATATCATGTTCACCGTTCGCACTTGTGTGGGAAAACCTTTCTGTCCTCTATTGTTCGGCGGCCGGGGCTCTTCCTCGTCATCGCTATGTAGCCCCTTGTCATTGAGTTCGGCGCTCAACTTGCCTGCTTGCTTGAAAACCCAACAATCCCTGGTGGTGCGATTGGCTGGTTTTTCGGGGGTGCCATGTATTTGGCACAAGCGATCGAGTATGCAGTCCAAGTTGGGCCAGACCTGGTATTTCTTTTGAATGGCTTCTTCCGCTGACCGGGTTTAGAGCCTCCGAATCCGGCATTGACGGCCGTATCTTCAGTATTATCGCCGTTAATGCGGGCGCTTGTTCTTGTTGCGTAGCGACCTGCCATTGCTGTCCTTGGTATCCGGACTATCGGGATGTTTGGCCAAGTTGTTGCTTGAGCTAGCCAGCTGTCCTCTCCGCACAAAAGCGAGTCATGAGGGTTGTGAGGGCTGCCATAGATTTCGGCTTTTCCTGTCCTAGGTGCAGGGCAAGCCACTCGTCATGGATGTTATGTTTGAAGGTTGCGAGGGCCTCTGCATCCGGACGATCAACAATTTGATTTTTCTTTGTTAGGAACCGAGTCCGTAATTGTCCGCCGATTCTTCGGCTGCTAAATTATGTGGCTAAGGTCATCGGCGTCTGGTGGTCGCACATATGTGCCTGGAAGTTATCAAGGAATGCTGCTTCGGGTCCTCCCAACAACCAATTGATTCTGGCGGCAAGCTATTGAGCCAATGTCGAGCTGGTCCTTTAAGCTTGAGTGGGAGGTATTTGATGGCATGTAGATCATCACCGCGGGCCATGTGGATATGGAGGAGATAATCCTCGATCCAGACCGCGGGATCTGTGGTACCATCGTATGATTCGATGTTTACGGGCTTGAAGCCCTCGGGGATTTGATGATCCATTACTTCATCTGTGAAGCATAGTGGGTGTTCGGCACCTCTGTATTGGGCTATATCACGACGTAGCTCATATGAGCTTTGTCTCATCGTGTTCGGCCCGGCGGTTTCTTGTATCCGGCGGACGGTAATCATCCCGCATTCTTTGGCGCCGCGATCCGTAGATCGATCTTGTATTTTTTCCTTATCCTCCAATATATCTCGCAAGTCCGGGCGTTTTCCGTGCCTTGGTACTTTTTGAGCGGCGTCGGGGTGTGGCTTGTGCGGAGGGCGAGAGGCTTCTCGCTGACCACGGGTGGCGATGCCATGTCATCTTGTTGGTGACTTGGGTGCTTCCTCCTCTAGTCGAGGCAACGGCCTGCGTTTGGGGTAGCTTTTGGAGGGTATTCGAGTTCATACTCTTGGCTGCAAGGACTTGAGTCCATCCGTCGACTAGCGGTGTCTTGATCAGCTCTAAGTCGTTGCTGCTTTTCTTGAGGCTGCTTGCCGTGGCTATAAGCCTGCATTTGAAACGCTCCTATTCGGCGGGATCCTCGGGCACGACAAATTAGGTAAATCGTCGAGGCTTGCCTCATCTTCGGAGGGAGGCGCATAATTATCGTCCTCGACCTCTCTTTCTACCGCCTTTGTCGTGCGGACTTGCTTCTCCTCCTCCTGCTGGAGTCCTGCCGGAGGGTTCTCTTGACCTTGTCCAGGGGTGTTATTATCTCCCGTGCCGGAATCACCGTTTTTATTGTGGCGGGATTTAGAGCGGCGCCGCTGACATCGGCGCTTCGGCTGTTTCTTGGAGGGGTCATCCTCCGTTGTTCCATCGCCGTTCCCGTCTTTTGGGATACCCACCATGTATATTTCATATGACGAGGTGGCCTTCCAGTGTCCTGTAGGCGCTGGGTCTTGGTCGTCTCCGGCATCGTCGTCCATACCGTCGATGTCTTCGGAGTCGTAGTCTAGCATGTCGGTTAAATCATCGACAGTGGCTACAAAGTGGGTGGTGGGTGGGCGTTGAATTTCTTCGTCGTCCGCGTCCCAACCTTCCTGTCTGTAGTCCGGCCAGGGCTCTCCGGATAAAGAGAGAGAGAATTTAGTGAATTCAGGATGTCGCCAAAGAGCGAGTGCTGAAAGATGTCCGCGGCAGTGAACTCCATGACCGGCGCCCAATCGGATTCGATTGGCAGGGGCGCGGAGGGTTCGGAGTCCGGAGAGGAGTCCGGCACCCTGGAGTCGAGGTCTTCGCAAAGGACAGGGATGGAGTTCGGCTCGATCGCCATAGAGATTGTCGCCCCCGAAGCGGTGTCCAACCACTCGTCCTCGATCGGGGAATCCGGCTCCGGATTAAGGGTCGGAGCGGATATTGGTGCAGCCTCCAGGGCACTGTTCGGCTGCAGAGCTAGATCATGCCCATCGAGGCGGTCTGCGGCGCAGCTGCGGCTCGAATCCGTCGAAGATCAAGTCTCCGCGGATATCGGCGGTATAGTTCAAACTTCCAAATCGACTGATGGCCAGGGGTGTAGCTTCGATCTGCTCCGGATGGCTGCGAATTGGCCACAGTGCAAAGCCGCCCGAATACGAAGATCTGTCCGGGAGAAAAGTCTCACCACTGGACCGCGTCGTTGTTGATGATCGAAGGAGCCATCGGGCCTATCGGTGGCGACACAGGAACTCTCAATGAAAGCACCAACGTCGGTGTCAAAACCGGCGGATCTCGAGTAGGGGTCCCGAACTGTGCGTCTAGGCGGATGGTAACAGGAGACAAGGGACACGATGTTTTTACCTGTGTTCGGGCCTCTCGATGGATGTAATACCCTACTCTGCTTGATTAATATTGATGATATGGGTAGTACAAGAGTAGATCTACCACGAGATCAAAGAGGCTAAACCCTAGAAGCTAGCCTATGGTATGATTGTTGTTCGTCCTAGGACTAAAACCCTCCGGTTTATATAGACACCGGATAGGTTAGGGTTACACAGAGTCGGTTACAATGGTAGGAGATCTACATATCCGTATCGCCAAGCTTGCCTTCCACGCCAAGGAAAGTCCCATCCGGACACGGGACGAAGTCTTCAGTCTTGTATCTTCATAGTCTTGGAGTCCGGACGTGACGATAGTCCGGCTATCCGGACACCCCCTAGTCCGGGACTCCCTCACCAACCACATGAATCTTGATCTCTAGCCTTCCCCAAGTTGCTTTCCACTCAAATCTTCTTTCCACCAAATCCAAATCCTATGAGAGAGAGTTGAGTGTTGGGGAGACTATCATTTGAAGCACAAGAGCAAGGAGTTCATCATCAACACACCATTTGTTACTTCTTGGAGAGTGGTGTCTCCTAGATTGGCTAGGTGTCACTTGGGAGCCTCCGACAAGATTGTGGAGTTGAACCAAGGAGTTTGTAAGGGCAAGGAGATCACCTACTTCGTGAAGATCGCTAGTGAGGCAAGTCCTTCGTGGGCGGCGACCATGGTGGGATAGACAAGGTTGCTTCTTCGTGGACCCTTCATGGGTGGAGCCCTCCGTGGACTCACGCATGGCTACCCTTCGTGGGTTGAAGTCTCCACCAACGTGGATGTACGATAGTACCACCTATCGGAACCACGACAAAAACATCCGTGTCTCCAATTGCGTTTGTATCCTCCAAACCCTTCCCTTTACATTCTTGCACGTTGCATGCTTTACTTTCCGCTGCTCATATACTCTTTTCGTGCTTTCTTGTTATGTATTGTGAATGTTGAAATTGTGCCTAAACTCCACTTAAACCTAAAGAAGTTGAAAACTGCAACTTTGGTACTTAGTGTCTAATCACCCCCCCCTCTAGACACCTCTTCTCAAGATCCTACAAGTGGTATCAGAGCATTGGTCTCCATTGCTTTGGTTTAATCACCATTGGAGGAAGATGGATGAGTCTACTTTGGGGAGTCTTAGACATAGAGTGCCTATTCTTGATGGAGAGTATTTTCATGAGTGGAAAAATGAGATGCTTGTAATTTTCAATCAATATCATTTGAACAAGTACATTGCTAGCCCTTGGAACAAGACATAGAGTGCACCTCATGTTGATCCTATGCATCCTACCCTTGATGAATCTATTGACATGACTAGAAATCTTAGAACTGTTAATCTTATCACTAGAGGCTTGCCTAGAAACTTAATTACAATCTTGCCTACTTTTGAGTGTGCCTACACCATATGGAAATTTCTAGAGGAACGCTTTCCAAATTATTCCTTGAAAAATCTAGATGAGATTCTCTATAAGTCTATTGCCTTGAGTAAGATGAATACTAGTGATCCTATGTTTGGTGATCGTCTATTTGAACTCACCGACCTTATGCGTGCCAAAGGAGATGTTGGAATTATTGGTGATATTATTTCCGAAGCTATAAGAATTCATAAGCAAGATCATTGTCAAACTCACTCTAACAAATTACCCTCTCTACGACCTGATCCACCACTTGACGATGTTGAACATGGATACTATGATGAGGATGATGATAGTGACTTCGATCTTGATGATGCAATGAGACATTTTGGTCTTATGGCAAATCTTCGGGGATATGTGTCAGGAGGAAAGGAATGGGTTCTTGACCGTGGATGTACCGATCACATGACCGGAGATAAAGACATGTTTTGTGAGCTTCTTTGAAAATGATAGTCCTCGAAAGTATGTCACTTTCGGTGACAACTCAAAGGGTAAGGTGGTTGGCCTCGGTAAGGTGGCCATCTCACATGATAGCTCCATACAAAATGTCATGCTTGTTGAGTCTCTTGGCTACAACTTACTTTCAGTATCTAGACTTGCTGATTTCGGTTTAAATGTTCTATTTACTGAAGTAGATTGCCAAGTGTTTCGTCGAGACAACCATACAATAGTCTTTACCGGTATACGTAGAGGTGATCTTTACATTGTTGATTTCTCTAAAAAGGCACAACCTAAGACTTGCTTCATTGCTAAATCCTCAAAAGGTTGGTTATGGAATAGACGACTAGGTCACGTTGACATGAGAAACCTTGACAAGCTTATTAAAGGAAATCATATCCTTGGAGTTAACGATGTCATATTTGATAAGGATAGACTGTGCAAAGGCTTGTCAGGCAGGTAAACAGGTTGGAGGAAGGCATCCCGTGAAGAACATCATGACCACAAGGAGGCCACTCGAGCTGCTTCATATGGATCTCTTTGGTCCCAAAGCTTACAAAAGTCTCGGTGGAAATTCTTTTGGTCTACTTATAGTTGATGATTTTTCAAGATTTACGTGGGTGTTCTTTCTCGATGATAAATCGCAGGTCCAAAAGATCTTCAAAAACTTCGCTAGGAAGGCCCAAAACCAATTTGAAGTGAAGATCAAGAAGGTTCGCGGCGACAACGGAACGGAGTTCAAGAATGCAAATGTGGACACCTTTTTGTGAAGAAGGGGTTTCACACGAGTTCTCGGCTACGTACGCACCTCAACAAAATGGAGTTGTTGAGAGGAAGACCCGGACGCTCATCGAAATGGCGAGAATGATGCTTGATGAGTACAAGACGCCAAAGCACTTTTGGGCGGAAGCGGTTGAGACGGCTTGTCATGCAACAAATCTCTTGTATCTTCACGAGCTACTCGGCAAGACGGCATACAAGCTCCTCACCGGTAACAAACCCCAAGTTGGATACTTTCGAGTATTCGGCTCAAAGTGCTACATTCTTGATAAGCATCGTCGTTCAAAATTTGCTCCTAAATCTCATGAAGGTTTCCTACTTGGTTATGGCTCAAACTCTCACACTTACCGTGTCTACAACAATTTCACCCGAAAGGTTGAAGAGACGGTAGATGTGAAGTTTGATGAATCTAATGGCTCGCAAGTAGAGCAATTGCCAATTGATGTAGGAGACAAAGACCCTTCGGAAGCAATCCAAGACTTCTATTGGCAAGGTCCGTCCAACGGAGGTGAAGGAGAGTACCTCGTCCGTCCAAGTGGAAGCTTCTACTTTAGGACAAGGTGAACCAAGAGTTGATACGGAAGCATCCACAAGTGGAACACACCAAGAAGAAGAAAACAAGGAAGAACATCACGAACGTCAACAACCTCCTTCTCCACCACGACAAGAGAACAATGACGCCAACAATGAGCAAGAAGAAGAAGAAGAACAAGATGAAGAAGATGTTCAACCGAGATCCAAGCAAAAGCTTTCACGAGTTCGAGAAAGAATTGCTAAAGACCATCCCGTCGAGCAAATCTACAATGATATTAAAACTGGGAGAATCACTCGCTCTAAAACTCGTTTAGCTAACTTTTGTGAAAACTATTCTTTCATCTCTAGCATTGAACCTATGAAGGTCGAAGAAGCATTGGAAGATCCGGATTGGATAAATGCTATGCATGAAGAGGTACACAACTTTGAGAGAAACCAAGTTTGGACATTGGTTGAGAAGCCCGACAACAACCACAACATCATCGGTACCAAATGGGTGTTTCGCAACAAGCAAGATGAAGATGGACAAGTAGTTACGCAACAAAGCACGTCTAAATGCGCCCAAGGCTACACACAAGTCGAAGGTATGGACTATGGTGAGACTTATGCTCCCGTTGCTAGACACTGGTCCATTCGCATCTTACTTGCCTATGCTAATCACCATAATATCACCTTGTACCAAATGGACATTAAAAGTGCTTTTCTAAATGGTGAAATAGAGGAGGAAGTTTATGTTAAACAACCTCCCGGCTTTGTCAATCCTAAGAAACCAAATCATGTTTAAAAACTTCACAAAGCTCTTTATGGTCTTAAACAAGCTCCTAGAGCTTGGTATAAATGCTTGACCAAGTTCCTTATTGAAAAAGGCTTTGAAATTGGGAAAATTGATTCCACACATTTTACTAAAAGGGTTAATGGAGAACTATTTGTATGCCAAATTTATGTTGATGATATTATATTTGGATCAACTAATCCTCATTTTGGTGAAAAGTTTGGAAAGCTAATGTCGGAGAAGTTTGAGATGTCAATGATGAATGAACTCAAATTCTTTCTTGGGTTGCAAATCAAGCAAACTAAGGAAGGTACTTTTGTGTCTCAAACGAAGTACACTAAGGACTTATTCAAGAAATTCAATATGCAAGAATGCAAAGGTATGTCTACACCCATGCCTACTAGTGGACATCTTGATTTGACCAAAGATGGTAAACCCGTGGACCAAAAGGTTTATCGCTCTATGATTGGTTCATTGTTATACCTATGTGCTTCACGTCCCGATATTATGCTAAGTGTGTGCATGTGTGCAAGATATCAAGCTGCTCCTAAAGAATGTCATCTTAAGGCCGTAAAAGGATAGTGAGATACTTAATTCATACACCAAATTTTGGCATTTGGTATCCTAAGAGAGCTGTTTCGATCTTGTTGGCTACTCCAACTCGGACTATCTTGGGAGACAAGGTTGATGAAGAAGTCCACTTCGGGTACTTGTCAATTTCTTGGTAGATCTCTTGTATCTTGGTCCTCCAAGAAACAAAACTCAGTATCCTTATCTACCGCCGAAGCGGAGTACATTGCCGCTGGTTCATGTTGTGCTCAATTACTTTGGATGACCCAAACTCTTAAAGATTATGGGATATATGTGAGACATGTTCCATTACTTTGTGACAATGAAAGTGCTATCAAAATTGGTCATAATCCCGTGCTAAATTCTCGAACTAAGCATATTGAAGTTCGTCATCATTTCATTCGAGATCATGTTGCTAAGGGTGACATTAATCTTAAGCATGTTCGCACCGAAAAGCAATTAGCGGATATATTCACTAAACCCCTTGATGACAAAGTGTTTTGCAGGTTGAGAGGAGAATTGAACATCATTGATGCTTCAAACTTGGAGTAGAAACTCCATTGGATGCATGCAAGACATGAGCTTATGACTAATCCATGATATCTCTTATGATGAATATATTGTATCTTGGATATATTTGCATCTTGCATGATATCTAACCCATGTAGGTACTTGGTTGAAACAAACTCCATGAGATTGTAATCCACTCACATCTTGAGAAATCTCTACATCACCAAGTCTCTACACTATGGTGGTTGAAGTCAAGGAAGCACATAATCTTTCAAGCATATCCTTTGAAAAACTCAATGATTGAACTTCATGATTAAATTCTCTCTTACACAAGTGCTAGTCCTTGCAAGAACTAACCCATGTAGGTAGAGGGGCTCAACTCCAAGTGGTGCTCCCAACCTTTGATGAGCTACATCAACCTTGAGCAACCCACACAAGTTCAACTACATGGACAACACCACCAACCAAGGTATGTCATTCCATCTTAGAGAAGCTTTACTCCGAGTCATGAGCTAAAGCAACTCGACAAGATGTGAATACATCAAGATGCTTAAACAGAAAATGGTAACCCCATTTTGAGCTTAAACGATGAGTATGACCCATGATCAAGTGATCTCACTTGACTCTTAAGTCAATATACTCTAACATAGGTGAATTTGTCACCGACCATCTCTAGATGAAGTTCTCTCATGTTCTTATCTGTGTTTTTGCATTTGTCTCATGCATAGTTGTTTCCCCTTTCAAAAGAAACTTCATCTAGATTTCTTTCTTTCTTTCTTTCAGTTGCTCTGCATTTCCTGCATTTAAATTCATTGCACATCATTCAGTTAATTCCTTGCAAATCTTTGTGAGATCTTACTAGTCTAGTGAGCTGAGGTGACAAGTGATTTCTCTGTGTTGAACTCGGTTTCACCGATTTGTTGTTTTCGGTCCAGCCGAATCCTCTCGGTACAACCGAAGCATACCACTCGGTGCCACCGATTTCTCAACAGGAAAAACAGTTTGCCACTTATTCTATGTTTCTTCTGATCCAGCTCCACTCAATGAATCTTGTCCTCTACAAGCATCACATTTTTATCCAGTGCTTTGTGTGGTGACTCAAGGATCAAATCCATTCACAACAAGTTCCAGAAGACCCTTCTTGGAAATTGATGTCAAAGGGGGAGAGAGAGAGATCACATCAAAGCTTATCACTTCCAAAAGGGAGAGAGTATTAAGGGGGAGAAAGAGATCTCCAGGGGGAGAGAATACTCAAGTAGAAAGTATTTCTCAAGGATCCCAGATGCTTGATGTTCAAGAGGAGAGATGCCACATGTCTTTTTGGGGGAAAGACATGTTCACATGTGCTTATTTGTATTAAGCTCTGTTCATTTATATCTTTCAGCTCTGATTTTCTGTTCCCTATCTTCTCCAAATATCCCATGCTAGATTCAGGGGGAGCAAGACATCTAAGGGAAAGAAATCATTTAAATTCATTGCATATCTTTACTCTTGGGGACATGTCTAATCCAATGTGGTACTTAGTACTCACTTTCTACATGTCATCCCAGTCTTGGTATTCTTGTGGTTTCTTTTGTTTGCTCACGGCTAGTAGATGTACCTATGTTATCTAACCTTGTTTGTGCAGGTTCATTCCATCCTAAGCCAACTCAAGACTACAAGGTAAGTATATGCATCACACTCATGTGTATGAGGAATTCTTGCTGATGTACATTCTGTTTGCAAGAAGGACTCATGAGCATGAAGGTATTTTCCTTAATAATCCTTTGCTCTGATGCATATGGACAAGATACATGTAACACATTGCCTACTCTATCATGGTTATGCTCTCACATGCTTCTATATTCCATATTCACATGATTGCATACATGTAGGGGGAGCCTATGCCTGTTACATGTCTTTCCGAAGCTTTACTTTCTACTCTTTATATCTTTATCTAAAGCTTTGATGTATGTTGCCATCAATTACCAAAAATGGGGAGATTGAAAGCACAAGTGCTCCCTAGGTGGTTTTGGTAATTAATGTCAACATATCTCTTGTTGGACTAACACTTTTATCTAGTATGTTTCAGATAAGTTCAACATTGGAGTGGCATGGACTAAAAGATGTGGGAACTCCTTCAAGATGCTAAGGACAAAGGATTGGCTCAAGCTTCAAGCTCAAGACTCTACATTTTACATTTTAGTGATCCAAGATCACATTGAGTCTATAGGAAAAGCCAATACTATCAAGGAGGGATGAGGTGTTGCTTAATGAGCCTCTTGCTTCATGTGCTTAGTGATATGCTCCAAAACCCTCCACTACTTTCCCACTTCCACTCATATGACCTAAACCAAAATGTCAAACTCGGCCCTAACGATTCTTTCTATCCGGCACCACCGAGTTCAGATGCCATAGCAACTGCCAAAAACCCTAGGCGAATCAGTTTCACCGACAGGGATCTCGGTCTCACCGAGATGGGATTGTAATCTCTCTGTGCATGTACATTGCCAAAATCGGTCTCACCGAGTTTGTGCAATCGGTACTACCAAGATTACAATGCAAACTTTCTAGTTAGCTTATTACCAAAATCGGTCCCACCGAGTTTGAGTAATCGGTCTCACCGAGTTTGCCTGACCAACTCTCTGGTTAGCTAATTACCAAAATCGGTCTCACCGAGTTTGTGTAATCGGTCTCACCGAGATTACGTTATGCCCTAACCCTAACCATATCGGTCCTACCGAGATGCATGTCGATCCACCGAAAACCCTAACGGTCACTAGGTTTACTAAATCGGTCCGACCGAGTTTGTTGATTCGGTCCCACCGAGTTTGGTAAATTGTGTGTAACGGTTAGATTTTATGTGGAGGCTATATATACCCCTCCACCTCCTCTTCATTCATTCGTGGAGAGAGCCATCGTAACAAGCCTATACTTCCGACATCCTATTTCTGAGAGAGAACTACCTACTCATGTGTTGAGACCAAGATATTCCATTCCAACCACATGAATCTTGATCTCTAGCCTTCCCCAAGTTGCTTTCCACTCTAATCTTCTTTCCACCAAATCCAAATCCTGTGAGAGAGAGTTGAGTGTTGGGGAGACTATCATTTGAAGCACAGGAGCAAGGAGTTCATCATCAACACACCATTTGTTACTTCTTGGAGAGTGGTGTCTCCTAGATTGGCTAGGTGTCACTTGGGAGCCTCCGACAAGATTGCGGAGTTGAACCAAGGAGTTTGTAAGGGCAAGGAGATCGCCTACTTCGTGAAGATCTACCGCTAGTGAGGCAAGTCCTTCGTGGGCGACGGCCATGGTGGGATAGACAAGGTTGCTTCTTCGTGGACTCTTCGTGGGTGGAGCCCTCCGTGGACTCGCGCAACCGTTACCCTTTGTGGGTTGAAGTCTCCACCAACGTGGATGTATGATAGCACCACCTATCGGAACCACGACAAAAACATCTGTGTCCCCAATTGCGTTTGAATCCTCTAAACCCTTCCCTTTACATTCTTGCAAGTTGCATGCTTTACTTTCCGCTGCTCATATACTCTTTGCATGCTTGCTTGTTATGTATTGTGAATGTTGAAATTGTGCCTAAACTCCACTTAAACCTAAAGAAGTTGAAAACTGCAACTTTGGTACTTAGTGTCTAATGACCCCCCCTCTAGACACCTCGTCTCATGATCCTACACAGTGGAAGGCAGAGAATGGTGTACCTGACAAAGTATTTGAGGAGCTACTAAAATATTGAAGAAGAAGCTTCCAAAGGATAACGAATGGCCCGATAGTACGTACGCATCAAAGAAGGTCGTATGCCCTCTAGGATTGGAGGTGCAGAAGATACATGCATGCCCTAATGCATGCATCCTCTACCGCGGTGCGTATGAGGATTTGAACGCATGCCCGGTATTCGATGCATTGCGATATAAGATCAGACGAGATGACCCTGGTGATGTTGACGGCGAGCCCCCTAAGAAGAGGGTTCCTGCCAAGGTGATGTGGTATGCTCCCATAATACCACGGTTGAAACGTCTGTTCATAAACAAAGAGCATGCCAAGTTGATCGATGGCACAGAGAGGACTGTAAGAAAGACGGGAAGTTGAGTGCACCCGCTGAGGGGTCGCAATGGAGAAAAATTGAGATAAAGTACTGGGAGGAGTTTGCAGGTGATGCAAGGAACGTATGGTTTGGTTTAAGCGCGGATGGCATTAATCCTTTCGGGGAGCAGAGCAGCAATCACAACACCTGGCCCATGACTCTATGTATCTATAACCTTCCTCCTTGGTTGTGCATGGAGCAGAAGTTCATTATGATGCCAGTTCTCATCCAAGGCCCTAAGAAACCCGGCAACGACATTGATGTGTACCTAAGGCCATTTGTTGAAGAACTTTTACAGCTGTGGAATGGAAACGGTGTATGTGTGTGGGATGAGCTCGATCAGGAAGAATTTGACCTGCATGCATTGCTGTTTGTAACCATCAATGATTGGCCTGCTCTCAATAACCTTTCAGGACAGATAAACAAGGATACCATGCATCCACGCACTGTTTAGCTGACACCGAAAGTATATACCTGGACAAATGCAGGAAGAATGTGTACCTGGGGCATCATCGATTTCTTCTGACCAATCATCAATGTCGAAAGAAAGGCAAGCATTTCACAGGCGAGGAAGATCACCGGAAGAAGCCCGCCATGCGTACCGTTGATCACGTACTTGCTATGGTCAATGATTTACATGTAATCTTTGGAAAGGGTCCCGGTGGACTATTTGTTCCGAATGACGCTGAGGGACGCGCACCCATGTGGAAGAAGAAATCTATATTTTGGGACCTACCCTACTAGAAAGACCTAGAAGTCCGCTCTTCAATCGACGTGATGCACGTGACGAAGAACCTTTGTGTGAACCTGCTAGGCTTCTTGGGCGTGTATGGGAAGACAAAATATACACCGGAGGTACGGGAGGACCTGCAATGTTTGCACGAAAAAGACGACATGCCTCCAAAGCAGTATGAAGGTCCTGCCAGCTACGCTCTTACCAAAGAAGAGAAGGAAATCTTCTTTGAATGTCTGCTCAGTATGAAGGTCCCATCTGGCTTCTCGCCGAATATAAAGGGAATAATAAATATGCCAGAGAAAAAGTTCCAGAACTTAAAGTCTCGTGACTGCCACGTGATTATGACGCAACTGCTTCTGCTTGCATTGAGGGGGCTTCTACCGGAAAACGTTCAATGCAATCTCTCAGAAGGTGATCGATCGAGAAATCCTACCAAGGCTAAGGAGTGATGTGGCGCAATGTCTTGTCAGTTTCGAGCTGGTGTTCCCACCATCCTTCTTCAATATCATGACGCACTTCCTAGTTCATCTAGTCGACGAGATTGTCATTCTAGGCCCCGTATTTCCACACAATATGTTCCCCTTTCATACGTTCATGGGAGTCCTAATGAAATATGTCTGTAACCGTGCTAGGCCAGAAGGAAGCATCTCCATGGGCCATCAAACATAGGATGTCATTGGGTTTTGTGTGGACTTCATTCTTGGCCTTAAGAAGATTGGTCTCCCTCAGTCGCGGTATGAGGGGAGACTGACTGGAAAAGGCACGCTAGGAGGGGACTCAATAATATGTAGGGCCATGTATTCTTGGTCTCAAGCACACTACACAGTTCTACAGAACTCTACCTTGGTGACCCCATATGTCGATGAACACAAGAACATTCTGCGCTCCAAACACCCGGAGCAGTGTGACAGCTGGATTACATGTGAACACATCAGGACTTTCGGCAGTTGGTTGGAAACATCTCTCAGAGGTTACAACACTGTATCTGATGAGCTGTACTCATTGTCCAGGGGACCATCTTCGACTGTATTGACTTATAAAGGATACGAGATAAATGGGAATACATTTTACACGATCTCCCAAAATCAAAAGAGCACCAACCAAAACAGTGGTGTCCGCTTTGATGCAGCAACCAAGAGGGGAAATGTCGGTGTACAAAAGTAGGGGCACTCCTTTGTACCCCTTTACTTGTGCACGGGCAGTCGGAGCCACACGTCGCGGCCACACTAAGCAGGGCAGAGGAGGGGAGCCGGAGCACAAGACGGTCAAGGCAACGCCAAGACCAGAAACACCAAAGAGCAAGAGGGCGAGGTGGACTCCCCCTGCAAGGCCCTTGCCGGGGCGGCCTCCGCGGCCCCGCTAAGAGCCTTGCCGGGTCAGCTTGCCTGACACCAACAGAGCGAGCCACCCTTGAGCCCACGGGTTCCAACCCAACTAACTACGTTGGACCCCAGGGCTCGGGAGGCATCTCCGTGGTCGCATGCAGATCTTCGTCAAGATCATAAACATGTGAGATCAGATGAGGACCAGAAGACGGCGACCCTCTGTGGGATCCCAGCCGAGGGAATCCACAAGACCCCCGGCAAGCGCCTTGCCGGGGACGACTGCAACACTACGGCAAGACCCTTGCCGGGCCCCCGGCAAGGCCTTTGCCGAGGACGCCAACAGGGCCACTGCCAGGCCCGCACCAGCCAAGACTCCACCGCTGTCCCCAAGCAGCTGCTAGCTCAACCAGCTGGGCAGGCACCTGCGCGGCGACGGGGGCCTCTACACCAACTCAGCAAGCACCTGCGTGGTGGCATGCAGATCTTCGTGAAGGCTCCACCACCGCGCCACCTCAGCAGCCTGCATGCCTACATGGTGCCGCACGCTTTGCTGGCCCAGGTGCGTGTCGATGCAAGGCGGTGCGGCGACGGACGGGACGGGCCTCGTTCCCGTCCCCGATAAAGCTAATGGACACCTAAGTAGCGCATTTAATGTGTTTTGTTCCCTAATGCCAGGCGATAAGCTTGCGCACTGTAGACCTTTCCACCTCGTGTGTGCCACTGTGGCAACCCCTTTTGCCTATAAAAGGAGGCCCGAGGCGATCAGGAGAGGGATTCAGCTCTTTTGGACAAGTTGCACCCCGTAGCTAGCTAAAGAACACAAGAACACTCAATACATCCACCAAAGCAGGACTAGGGTATTACGCATCCTAGCGGCCCGAACCTGGGTAAACGATCCGTGTGCTTGCTGTTAGACCTGCTCTTCTCACGACCCCGCACCCGCCAACCATAGAAGGGATTTAAGTGATCCCACAGGTGTCGTTTCCACCGACATCTTTGGCGCGCCAGGTAGGGGGCGCAATCGTGAGAATCTGATCTAGCAGTTAGCCTAGCGGTTCTTCATCGCCATGGCTCCCAAGTAGAAGACGATCACGGCGATCGGCTCGTCGGGAGCCGAACGCCCTGCTGCTGGCGGGCGAAGCAGCAGCAGGCCGGTCGCGATGTAACCCGAGCCGTGGCTGCGAGCTCCAAAGATCGCTCTGGCAATGTCGAGCTCGGGCGAAAGCAGCGTCGTTCGTGCGCTAGACGACGGGCCGCATATCACCAATCCAAAGACGGGGTTGGACCCCCCGCAGGCGGCGCGGGGCCCTCCAGGGGTGTCACTGTGCCCCCTGCGGGTGCCGCAACAGCCTCCCGGACGCCCACGCCGGTGCCTGCAGCGCGCTCTTCCCAGGGTGTGCGCGACGAGCAGCGCCACCACGCTGGAGACCCTGGACGCCGCCATGGGAAGAGTCCTGTGCATCATCTATAGGACGAAGAAGGCCAGCATGCCCGCCGAAGTGCTGGCGACAATGGCACGCAGCCGCTGGGTCATGATAGATCTCCTTCTAACGTGGTTAGAAGTCGAAGCACGCCACGGTCCACGCAGCTTTCGCCACCACCCACGCCAGCAGAAGTTTTGGCGCGCGCGCAGCTGCTCCTCGACTTCCCTCCTGCTGCGGAGAAGCCTCGTCGCCGTCGCCAATAAAGATGATCCGTGATCGGCGGGGCCCTCGGGCCGGCGCTCCGTCGAGCCACTACATGCCAGCGGCGGTAGAACCGGGGGAGCTGCAGCCACAGTCCACTCTCCTCCCCCGCGCTAGTTGCCGCCGGTGCCGGTCCGTCGCGACGACGCATGTGATAACATTTCCATAGCGTCATCTGACCCACGGACCCACCGCGACCAACGCCAAGTTCTTCAGGAGCGAGCCCATGAAGATGCTCGAACCACCATTGAGCGCCGGCACGATACACGCCACCAGTCGGATAAGCGGGCGGGGCCCGCTATGGACCACCCGGCACCGGGGGGCTCCGGCGGCCTAACTTATGAGGTGGGTTGCCCAACCTTTACCCGTGAGCTGCGGCAGTTCCAGTGGCCGTCCCACCGCACGTTCAAGCCCGACGTCGGCGAGAAGTACAATGGCAAGACCCATCCGTCGGAGTTCCTCAGCATCTACACCATCGCGATGCAAGCTGCTGGAGCTCGCGACGACAAG
The DNA here is from genome assembly GCA_021605145.1 of Aegilops bicornis. Classification (NCBI taxonomy): domain Eukaryota; kingdom Viridiplantae; phylum Streptophyta; class Magnoliopsida; order Poales; family Poaceae; genus Aegilops; species Aegilops bicornis. The sequence goes on from CM038674.1 coordinate 189,494,961, forward strand.
GTGCTCGCCAATTACTTCCCGTTGGCGCTGAAGCCCAACGTCATGTCTTGGTTGATGCACTTGCCGACGGATTCCATTTCTTCTTGGTCGGATCTGTGCCATGAGTTCGTTGGTGCCTTCACCGGAGGCCACCAAGCTCATGGCGAGCCGATGATTTGCATATCATTCCCCAGAAGGAAGGGGAAACCCTGCGCAAGTACATCCAGAGGTTCAGCCAGGTGCAGTACAACATCCACGACGTTCATCTCACCGCCGTGATTAGCGCGTTCCATCAGAACGTGCGCAACTGCAAAATGCGCGAAGAGCTGGCGATGAACAAGGTTAAGGACGTGGCCGAACTTTATGTTCTGACCAATAGGTGCGCCCGGGCTGAGGAGGGAAGGAAGTACCCTGACGAGGACGCCGGCGTGGAAACCGACTCTACTGATGAAGACACCGCCGCCCCGACGAAGAAGGGTCGGCGTCGCAACAGGAAACGCAAGGGCAAGACCGTGCTTGCCCTCGAGGGATCCGAGAACACCGGGCCCGCCAAGAAGGCCAAGGCAGACGACCCCGACAAGGAGATTGCCGGGTGCACCGCCTGCCGGGCCTTGGCGGACGCCGACAAGCCAGGAGGCTCCGACAAGCAGTATTGCAAGATCCACCGCACCAAGGGCCACGACCTCCAGAACTGCCGGCAAGTCGAGCTGCTTGCTGAGAAGCAAAAAGCTGAGTATGAGAGGCGGGACAAGGAGAAGGGTCAAGACGGTGCCGAAGGATCCGGCAAGAAGCATGGCAGCCAAGGAGGCCGCCGCGGCAAGGATAACCAGCAAGAGAGGCCCACCCGGGGCCGTGACAAGAAGCAAGAGACGATGATCATGACGAGGACGACGAGTCCGGCGAGCAAAAGTTTCAGAAGGCTACTGAGGCCATGTGTGTCGATGGTGGCGCCTCGCTGCATACTTCTCACCGCCAGCTCAAGCAGTGGGCGTGTGAGATCACAGCAGCGGAGCCTTCGTTCGACGCTCAGAAGCCGCTGAAGTGGTCCAGCACGCCCATCCTCTTTGACGCCGAGGACCACCCTGACCGCACCACTGCGGTCGGGTGTTTGCCGTTGTTGGTCTCACCAACGATACGCAACCTCAAGGTGAACAACATGCTGGTTGAAGGCGGGGCCGGTCTAAACTTAATCTCGCCTGTTGTGATCAAGAGGCTGCAAATTCCCGACAGAGACCTCGAGGAGACGGGCACGTTTCGAGGGGTCAACCCGGGAAGAAGCCAGCCGAAGGGGAAGATCACATTGCCTGTGACGTTCGGAGGTGAGTTGAACTACAAGACGGAGAGGATTGTCTTTGATGTAGCCAAGATCCCCTTGCCCTACAACGGGATCCTCGGCCGCCCGACACTAGCCAAGCTCATGGCGGCGTCGCATTACGCCTACAACACGCTGAAGATGCCTGGGCCGATGACCATCATCACCGTCCCCTGTGACAAGAAGGATGTGCTGATCTGCGCTGACCTACTCTACCAGGAAGCAGTTGCAGCAGCTGCCGCCAAGGCACTTGCTCCCGCCGCTGAAGCCTCGGGAGGGAAGAAGAAGCCCGACAATACCTCTCGCACCCACTCCGGCAAGCGCACCTCTTCCAAGTGTTGTGCTACCGTCGAAGACGTGCCAGAGAGCTCCACCGGCAAGAGCAAGAAATCCAGAGCTGCACCTCTAGAGACCAAGAGGGTGTCCGTCAAGGAGGATGGCACGGGAGGGGCTTTCACCATAAGCTCCACCCTCAATAGCAAATAGGAAAGCGCGCTCGTCACTTTCCTGCGGGCGAATGTCGATGTGTTTGCGGGCAAGCATCCGACATCCCCGGCGTTCCCAGGGAAGTGATTGAGAACCACCTTGCTGTCTGTCCCCATGCGCGACCCGTCAAGCAGAAGGTCAGGAAGCAAGCTTTGGAACGACAGGAGTTCATCACGGAGGAGATGAAGAAATTGGAAGCGGCAGGTTTGGTTAGAGGAGTGCTCCATCCGATGTGGTTGGCCAATCCGGTGGTGGTGCGCAAGGCAAATGGGAAGAGGAGGTTGTGTATTGACTACAGAGACATCAATAAGGCCTATCCTAAGGACCCCTTCCCGTTGCCGCGCATCGACCAGATTGTTGACTCCACGGCCAGGTGTGATCTGTTATCATTCCTCACGCCTACTCGGGCTACCACCAGATCTTCATGACAAGAGAATATGAAGAGAAGACAACATTTATCACCCCATGTGGTACGTATTGCTTTTTACGGATGCCTTTTGGGTTGAAGAGTGCTGGCTCGACATTCGCAAGGGCGGTCCAGATTGGTTTTGAGCCCCGGCTACATAGAAATATAGAAGCTTATATGGATGACATAGTGGTCAAAACCAAGGACAAGGCGACCCTTGTACAAGACTTTGAAGAGACGTTTGCCAACCTACGCAAGATCAACCTCAAGCTGAACCCTGAGAAGTGTGTCTTTGGCGTTCCGTCTGGAAAACTTCTTGGGTTCTTTGTGTTGCAGCATGGGATCGAGGGGAACCCGGACAAGATCAAGGCTATTGAGCAGATTGAGGCACCCAAGCGGATCAAGGATGTGCGCCGGCTCACTGGCTGCGTTGCCGCCATGAGCAGGTTCATCTCCAAGTCCGCTGAGCGTGCCCTTCCCTTTTTCAAAATCTTGAAGAAGGCAAGCCCAATGGAGTGGACCCCAGAGGCCGAGGAAGCGTTGCAGGATCTGAAGAAATACCTTTCCTCTACGCCAATACTGGTTGCGCCTAAACCACAAGAGCCGTTGCTGCTGTATCTGGCGGCAATGAATCAAGTGGTCAGCACCGCACTAGTGGCGGAGAGGGAGGTTGACGAAGAGACGGTGGCTACGACAGGACCGGTGGATGGCAAGTCAGAGATTCCCCCGGCAGGGCCTGGTGCCGGCAAGGCAAGGCCCCCGGCAGAGTCTGACACCATCGGGATAGGGCCCGCGCAGCCAAGTGAAGTGGTGCAGAAGAAGAATATGATGCAGCACCCGGTTTACTTTGTCAGCTCCCTCTTGCAGGGGGCTAGGTCAAGGTTGTCCGGTGTGCAGAAATTGCTCTTTGGCCTCCTTATGGCCTCGAGGAAGCTGCGTCATTACTTCCAAGCCCATGAGATCACTGTCGTCACCCGCCTCCCGTTGCAACGGATACTGCACAACCCAGACGCAACCGGAAGGATTGTGGAGTGGGCCTTGGAGTTATCAAGCTTTGGGTTGAAGTTTGAAAGTACTTCGACAATCCAGAGCAGAGTCCTGGCGGAGTTCATTGCAGAGTGGACCTGAACGCCTGACGAGGAAATGCAGGAGACCACTCTCCCCGGCAAGGAAGCAAGTCGTGACTGGATCATGTACTTTGATGGGGCTTTCTCGCTGCAAGGCGCCGGTGCCGTTGTGCTGCTTGTCGCACCCACCGGAGAGCACCTCAAGTATGTGATCCAGATGCACTTCCCCAGGGAGATGTCCACAAATAGCACTGCTGAGTACGAGGGGCTGCTTGCCGGTCTCAGGATCGCGACAGACCTCGGGGTGAAGAAGCTCATCGTCAGTGGTGATTCGCAGCTTGTCGTCAGACAAGTCAACAAGGATTATCAGAGTCTGTTAATGGAGGCCAACGTGGATGAGGTGAGGAAGCTGGAAGAGCGCTTCGATGGTATACAAGCGGAGAACGACATCGCTGACTACCTGTCAAAGCGCGCTGCATTCAAGCTACCTATGGAACCAGGTACCTTTTTGCTTCGGTTAACTCAACCATCTGTCGAACCATCAATGGAGCAGAACAAGCGGAGGAAATAAAGCCCCGACAAGTACTTTCCCGCCGAGCCCCCAGGGGCCGCCGGCAAGGGTGTTGCCGCGGATCCTGAGCCAGCCAACGGGAAGATGGCCCCGGCAAGGCGTCAAGCCCTGGCCGTAGAGACGGCTGCCCCCACGGAGGAAGAGATGCCTTTGGTCCTTGTCGTCGAGCCCCAGGCTCCGGCATGGGCACAACATACCGTCCGTTTCCTCCAGACAGGGGAACTTCCTGAGGAGCAGGAAGAAGTGGAAAAAGTAGCCCGTCGGTCTGCCTTGTACCAGTTCGTCGATGACGTCTGTCTGAAAAAAGACCGAACGGTGTGAAATTAAAGTGCATCCTCCGGGAGGAAGGACTGGAGCTGTTGGCGGAGATACATGGAGGCATATGTGGCTCCCACATAGGGTCAAGGGCCCTTGCCGGTAAGGCGTTCCGGCAGGGTTTCTTCTGCCCATCGCCCTCCAGATGCGACACTAGTAACCAAGTGCGAAGCGTGCCAGTTCCATTCGAAGAAGCTTCATCAACCAGCTCAAGCCCTTCAAACAATTCCTCTTTCCTGGCCGTTTTCAGTCTGTGGGCTCAACATACTGGGCCCTTTCCCTCGCGCTGTCGGGGGCTTTGAGTACTTGTACATTGCCATCGACAAGTTCACAAAGTGGCTGGAGCTGGAGGCAGTGAGGAAGGTTACTCCACAGTCAGCCGTCAAAGTCTTCAAAGGGCTAGTCTGTCGTTTTGGTGTGCCAAACAGAGTCATCACCGACAACGGCACACAGTTCACAAGCCACACCGTCATGCAATACATCCAAGACCTCGGCAGCAAGGTCTGTATCGCTTCTGTGGCACATCCACGGAGCAACGGCCGGGCGGAGAAGGCAAATGCTGAAGTGTTGCGAGGCTGAAGGACAAAGACTTTTGACAGGTGATACCTCTCTGTCGTATCTACTTTTCCAAACACTTTTGCCCTTGTTTTGGACTCTAACTTGCATGATTTGAATGGAACTAACCCGGACTGACGCTGTTTTCAGCAGAATTGCCATGATGTTGTTTTATGTGCGTAAAATAAAAGTTCTCGTAATGACACGAAACTCCATGGAACATCTAGTTAAAAATAATAAAAAATCCTTGCCAAAGATGAAGACCAGGGGCCCACACCTGTCCACGAGGGTGGGGCGCGCCCTACCTCGTGGGCCCCACGGAGCTCCTTCGATGCCAACTCCAACTCTATATATTTGCTTTCGGGGAGAAAAAATCAAGGAGAAGAATTCATCGCGTTTTACGATACGGAGCCGCCGCCAAGCCCTAAAACCTCTCGGGAGGGCTGATCTGGAGTCTGTTCGGGGCTCCAAAGAGGGGGATTCGTCGCCATCGTCATCATCAACCATCCTCCATCACCAATTTCATGATGCTCACTGCCGTGCGTGAGTAATTCCATCGTAGGCTTGCTGGACGGTGATGTGTTGGATGAGATCTATCATGTAATCAAGTTAGTTTTGTTAGGGTTTGATCCCTAGTATCCACTATGTTCTGAGATTGATGTTGCTATGACTTTGCTATGCTTAATGCTTGTCACTAGGGCCCGAGTGCCATGATTTCAGATCTGAACCTATTATGTTTTCATGAATATATGTGAGTTCTTGATCCTATCTTGCAAATATATAGTCACCTACTATGTGTTATGATCCGGCAACCCCGAAGTGACAATAATCGGGACCACTCCCGGTTATGACCATAGTTTGAGGAGTTCATGTATTCACTATGTGCTAATGCTTTGTTCCGGTTCTCTATTAAAAGGATGCCTTAATATCCCTTAGTTTCCATTAGGACCCCGCTGCCACGGGAGGGTAGGACAAAAGATGTCATGCAAGTTCTTTTCCATAAGAACGTATGACTATATTCGGAATACATGCCTACATTACATTGATGAATTGGAGCTAGTTTTGTGTCACCCTATGTTATGACGATTACATGATGAACCGCATCCGGCATAATTATCCATCACCGATCCAATGCCTACGAGCTTTCCATCTACTGGTTTACGCTTATTTACTTTCCCGTTGCTATTGTTACAATCACTACAAAACACCAAAAATATTACTTTTGCTTCCGTTACGTTTTATTACCGTTACCATCACTATCATATTACTTTGCTACTAAATACTTTGCTGCTGATATTATGTTATCCAGGTGTGGTTGAATTCACAACTCAGCTGCTAATACTTGAGAATATTCTTTGGCTCCCCTTGTGTCAAATCAATAAATTTGGGTTGACTACTCTACCCTCGAAAGCTGTTCCGATCCCCTACACTTGTGGGTTATCAAGACTAATTTAAGCGCCGTTCTTTGGGGAGCACAGCTCTATTCTTTGAGTCACTTGGGATTTATATCTGCTGGTCACTATGAAGAACTTGAAAGACGCTAAGACAACAATTTATCCCTCAACTACGAGGGGAGGTAAGGAACTGCCATCTAGCTCTACACTTGATTCACCTTCTGTTTTGAGTAAGCTTGCGACACCTAAACCTGCTTCTGCTATTCGTTCTGATATGTCGCATGTTATTGATGATGCCACTTCTGCTATGCATGATACATATGATGAAACTACTTCCGTGCTTGATACTACTGTGCCCCTTAGTGAATTTCTTGATGAACAAATTGCTAGGGCTAGAGAGAAAGAAATTATTGAAACTGATTATATTGATGAAAGTGATGATGAAGATAGGCCTGTTATTCCTGAGGGTTATGTTTTTTATAAAGAAGCTTCTGCAGCTATTTTAGCTTGCAAAGATAGTTATGAACTCAAGAGGCTATTAATTAAATGGAACAAGGAATCTCTTAGAGATAGAATGAAACCCGACCCTGCTTTTGCTACTTCACCTATTTGTGTTGCCGATAAGGATTATGAATTCTCTGTTGATCCTGATATAATTACTTTGGTTTAATCTGATCCTTTTCATGGCTATGAATCTGAAACTGTTGTGGCACATCTTACTAAATTAAATGATATAGCCACCCTGTTCACTAATAATGAGAGATCTCACTACTTTTAAATCCTTAAAATATTTCCGTTCTCGTTAAAGGGTGATGCTAAGATATGGTTTAATTCTCTTGATCCTGGTTGTGTGCGTAGTCCCCAGGATATGATTTATTACTTCTCTGCTAAATATTTCCCTACTCATAAGAAACAAGCTGCTTTAAAGGAAATATACAACTTTGTGCAAATTGAAGAAGAGAGTCTCCCACAAACTTTGGGGAGGCTTCTCAAGTTACTTAATGCTTTGCCTGATCATCCTCTTAAGAAAAATGAAATACTGGATATCTTTTATAATGGACTAACCGATGCTTCCAGAGATTACCTGGATAGTTGTGATGGTTCTCTTTTCAGGGAAAGAACACCGGATGAAGCTGAAATTATATTGAATAACATGTTAGCAAATGAAAATAATTGGGCACCTCCCGAGCCAATTACTGAGCCTACTCCTAAACCAACTCCGAAGAAGAGAGGTGTTCTACTTCTCAGTCCTGAAGATATGCAAGAGGCAAAGAAATCTATGAAAGAAAAAGGTATTAAAGCTGAAGATGTTAAGAATTTACCTCCTATTGAAGAAATACATGGTCTTAATCTACACTTTGTTGAAGAAACATATGATCTTGATCCATTACCTATTGAAGAACCTCCTGATCTTGATAACCCGACACAGGTAGTAAAGGTAAATTCTCTCTATAGATATGATAAAGCTAAAGTCCCTCCTACTAAAATTGCTAGTCATTGCTTGGCTGAGTTTGATAATTTTATGTTTAAGCAAGAAGATTTCAATGCTTATTTTGGTAGACAATTAAAACAAAATGCTTATATGATTAAACACTTGGGTTACTATATGGCTAATATTAGAGGTGAACTTAAACTTGTTAGCAAACATGCTTCTATGGTTACCACTCAAGTAGAACAAGTACTTAAGGCTCAAAATGATTTTCTTAATTAAATGAATAGTAAGAAAAATGATTATGCTGTTAGAGTGACTACTAGAACTAGTAGAATGACTCAGGAACCTTTGTATCCTGAAGGCCACCCTAAGAGAATTGAGCAAGATTCTCAGAGAAATAATATTGATGCACCTAGTTCTTATAAAAGGAAGAAAAAGAAAAATGATAGGACTTTGCAAACTTCTAGTGAACCTATTGCTGAACCAGCTGATAATCCAAATGATATATCTATTTCTGATGCCGAAACACAGTCTGGTAATGAACATGAACCTAACGAAAATGTTAATGATGATGTTCATGATGATGCTCAACCTAGTAATGATAATGATGTAGAAGTTGAACCTGCTGTTGATCTTGATAACCCACAATCAAAGAATCAATGTTATGATAAGAGAGACTTTGTTGCTAGGAAACATGGTAAAGAAAGAGAACCATGGGTTCATAAACCCATCCCTTTTCCTCCCAAACCATCCAAGAAAAAGGATGATGAGGATTTTGAGCGCTTTCTTTGAAATGATTAGACCTATCTTTTGCATATGCGATTAATCGATATGCTCAAAATGAATCCTTATGCTAAGTATATGAAAGATATTGTTACAAATAAAAGAAAGATACCTAAGCTGAAACTTCCACCATGCTTGCTAATTACACTTTTAAGGGTGGAATACCAAAGAAACTTGGAGATCCAGAGTACCAACTATACCATGCTCCATTAAAAGAAACTATGTTAAAACTGCTTTATGTGATCTTGGAGCCGGTGTTAGTGTTATGCCTCTCTCTTTTTATCATAGACTTGATTTGAATAAGTTGACACCTACTGAAATATCTTTGCAAATGGCTGATAAATCAACTGCTTTACAGCCGGTATTTGTGAGGATGTGCTGTTGTGGTTGCAAAGCGTTACTATTTTAACGGACTTTGTTATTCTTGATATTCGAGGACGACAGATATCTATTATTCTTGGTAGACCATTTTTGAATACTACAGGGCTGTTATTGATTGCAACAAAGGCAATGTCACTTTTCATGTTAATGGTAATGAGCATACGGTACACTTTCCGAGGAAACAACCTCAAGTTCATAGTATCAATTCTATTGGAAAAATTCCATCGATTATATTTGGAGGTTTTGAATTTCCTCTTCCTACTGTCAAGAAGAAATATGATATTCTTATTATAGGGGATGTGCGTATCCCCGTTGAGGTAACATAGTGTTATTCAAAATTTCTGCGGTTCCATGTTAATCAGAATGAGTTTGTTAACAAGACCTGATCAACCTTGTTAGTGGATTCTTTTTTTAGCATGAGATGGATGAAACTAGAAGGCACAAACTTCTGTACCCTCTTTATACTTTCTGTTATTTAGTTGAAATAAAGTAAAAATAGTATTTTTCTATCTGTTTTATGATTTATCCGTGCAATATAAAAATACCCCGAAAATAAAAGTCCTCCAAATGCCATGCCAATTTAATATGAGTTTTTCGGGAATATTTGAGGATTTATGGTACTGGAAGCACCATGAGGAGCTGCCACACTGCCACGAGGGTGGAGGGCGCGCCCTACCCCTGTGGTGCGCCCCTGCCTCGTGGGCCCATGGTGGCCCTCCTCCACTTATTCCTGCACCCATCCTCTTATTCTTCCTCCCACAAACACGAATATCTGGTTCAAGCACGAGTTCTAGCTCACCTTGCTGCGATTTTTGATCTCCTTGCTCAAAGCACCTCTCACAAAACTGCTTGGGGAGATTGTTCCTTGGTATGTGACTCCTCCATTGGTCCAATTAGTTTTTTCTCTAGTGCTTTATTCATTGCAAATTTGTGCTGCATAGGTGACCATGTTCTTGAGCTTGCATGTCAAATTTATATGGTTCCAAGTAGTTCTAATGCATGATATAGACTCTAGGCACTTGTAGGAGTAGTTGCTATCAATTTTGTTGAAGTTGGTTCACTTTTGTTTGAAGTTACTAATTTTTTTAGAATATTTCAGAAAATAATGAAGAGACTTTTGAGGGGCTCATCAAGCCGAAGCTCGAAGGAAAAACAAAATGAAGAAGCACAGAGGCCCAAATATAATTTGCCTCGTACCGCGGAGGTCCGGCCGTGTGAATGGCCTTTCGATAACTTCTTGAGACAAGTCGGGATTTATGAGGATTTATATTCATTGGCTGAGAATGCTGGCCTCACCGACTTCCTCCGCGACCAACGTCATCAGTATCTCTTACTCACAAATACTTTTGTGCAAAACTTCTACTATTTTCCTAAGGAATCACCTCCTTCAGTAGAGTTTCATTTATATGATGTTGCTAAGAAAATGCCATTAGCTGAATTTTGCCAGGTTTGCAAAATACCCTTTGAGGGTACCTCAGATGAACCACATCGTAAGGATGTGGAAGAATTTATTAACACCATCCCTGTGGGAGAAACCAGAAAGGTTTTTGATGCAAGAATCACTAGCATACATTTTCCTGCTTTACACTATTTTGCCTTATTTGCTAGTCGTTGCTTGATTGGTCGCGGGAACTGTGGAAACCTTAGTGTTCCTGATATTATCATTTTGTTCCATGGTCTATACCACGATAACACTGTTAGTATGGGCGGAATTATTGCTAAACGATTAAGTTTGAACCGTACTAAGGGCCCCATCTTTGGAGGTATTTATGCTTCGCGCCTAGCTGCACATTTTAACATACCCATTAGGCTTTATGAGAAAGAAGGAAAATTGCTGCCTAGTGCTTATTTAGATTATAAGAGTATGCTAGTGCATGATTTTATCGTTAAGGGCAGGGAAGGAGAGCTTAAATATAAATTGTACTTTAATAAACATCATCCTGAGACTATTACTTTGCCTGCTCCTTCTTTGTTTAATTTGTCTGAAGGTCCTTATCTCGTTCCGTGGACGGCCGTCAAGCCTACCGGAATCCTACACCAGCACCGGAGCCGGAACCACAATGTGAGCCTCCACGCCAGTCTGTTTATTCTTGGGATCCGGAGATGGCTGCCAGCCAGTGGCAGTCAGAGTCCTCTTCATCGCAGTACGACCCTAGCTACACCTATGGTTATCCGCCAGGCCATCCCTGGCAATGAACCAACTCATGCCAAAAGCCTAAGCTTGGGGGAGTATGTATTTCTCACCGACATTACATTTATGTTCACACACTCATTGCTAGATGTCGGTGCTCATACTCTTTCACTGTAATATCCATGCTAGTTTATTTTATTTTTCCTGCCTTCGTCTTGTGTGTTTGTTAAACCTTAAGAAAAAAACAAAAAAAATTAGTAGTAGTTTACTTTTCTTGCTGTAGTAGTAATAATTAAAAAGAAAACCCAAAAATATTTCCCGTTCTTCTTTTGCTTGTTGGGAGCTTTCCCGTGTAAATAGTTTTATTTGTTTTCTTTTCTTTGGGGGTCGATAGGAGAAGACCATGATTAAATTGTTGAAGTGGCTCTTATATGCATTATTGTTGATTTAACTAAGAGCCCATATTGCCTTGTCTTCTCCTGTTTATTGAATGCTCGCAGATTCCAGCTTCGTCCAATGCACGTGCACTCTTATTATTATTCACATCGTTCGGTCGTGCAAGTGAAAAGCAAATATGATGATATATGATGGACTGACTGAGATGAGAAAAGCTGGTATGAACTTGACCTCTCTTGTTTGTGTAAGTATGATGAGTTCATCGTTCTTGATTCAGCTCATTATGAATAAACATGTTTGCAATGACAATTAGAGATCATAGTTGCTCGTGCCATGCTTGATTAGCTATGAGTTATAATGGTTTACCTTGCGTGCCAACATGCTATTAAAATGGTTGTGATGTGGTATGATGGGGTGGTATCCTCCTTTGAATGATTTAAGTGACCTGACTTGGCACATGTTCACACATGTAGTTGAAACAAAATCAAACATAGCCTTCACGATATTTATGTTCATGGTGGATTATATCCTACTCATGCTTGCATCCAATGTTTATTAATTTTAATGCATGTTCATGACTGTTGTCTATCTCTAGTTGGTCGCTTCCCAGTCTTTTGCTAGCCTTCACTTGTACTAAGCGGGAATACGCTTGTGCATCCAATCCCTTAAACCCCAAAGTTATTCCATATGAGTCCACTATACCTTCCTATATGCGGTATCTACCTGCCGTTCCAAGTAAGTTTGTATGTGCCAAACTCTAAACCTTCAAATAAACATTCTGTTTTGTATGCTCGAATAGCTCGTGTATCAACTAGGGCTGCCCTTATCTTCGATGTCAGGCGGGTTATTCTCAAGAGGAGTGGACTCCGCTCACGAGAAAATGGCTGGTCTTCGGGATGCCCAGTCCCATGCTTTATGCAAACTAAATCAAAATAATTGCAAACAAAACTCCCCCTGGGACTGTTGCTAGTTGGACACACTCGTTGTTTCGAGCAAGTCATGGATTGATGCTTGTTGGTGGAGGGGGAGTATAAACTTTACCATTCTGTTTGGGAACCGCCTATAATGTGTGTAGCATGGAAGATATCGCCATCTCTTAGTTGTTATGTTGACAAAGAAAGTATGACGCTCAAAATATTATTTATCTTTATTTCAAAACCGAGCTCTGGCACCTCTACAAATCCCTGCTTCCTTCTGTGAAGGGCCTATCCATTTACTTTTATGTTGAGTCATCGCCCTCTTATTAAAAAGCACTAGCTGGAGAGCACAGCTGTCATTTGCATTCATTACTGTTAATTTATATTGGGTATGACTATGACTGGATCTCTTTTACCATGAATTACAATGTCTAGTCAGTCCTTGATCTTTAAAGGTGCTCTGCATTTATGTTTTGCGGTCTCAGAAAGGGCTAGCGAGACACCATCCTGTTATATCATATTATGATTGTTTTGAGAAAGTGTTGTCATCCGAGATTTATTATTATCGCTCGCTAGCTGATTATGCTATTGATATGAGTAATCATGAGACCAGAGAATTATTGCAAATGTAGTTAGTTATAATCTTTCTTTGAAAACTTGAATGCTGGCTTTACATATTTACAACAACAAGAGCAAACAGAGTTTGTAAAAGTTTTTCTTTATCACTTTTAGTTTGTCAACTGAATTGCTTGAGGACAAGCAAAGGTTTAAGCTTGGGGGAGTTGATACATCTCCATCGTACCTACTTTTCCAAACACTTTTGCCCTTGCTTTGGACTCTAACTTGCATGATTTGAATGGAACTAACCCGGACTGACGCTGTTTTCAGCAGAATTACCATGATGCTGTTTTATGTACAGAACACAAAAGTTCTCGGAATGATCTAAAACTCCACGGAACATCTAGTTAAAAATAATAAAAAAATCCTTGCCAAAGATGAAGACCAGGGGGCCCACACCCTGTCCACGAGGGTGGGGGGCACACCCACCCCCTAGGGCGCGCCCCCTACCTCGTGGGCCCCCTGGAGCTCCTCCGATGCCAACTCCAACTCTATATATTTGCTTTCGGGGAGAAAAAAATCAAGGAGAAGAAATCATCGCGTTTTACGATACGGAGCCGCCGCCAAGCCCTAAAACCTCTCGGGAGGGCTGATCTGGAGTCCGTTCGGGGCTACGGAGAGGGGGATTAAATCGCCGTCGTCATCATCAACCATCCTCCATCACCAATTTCATGATGCTCACCGCCGTGCGTGAGTAATTCCATCGTGAAGCTTCTTTGGCCGGTGATGGGTTGGATGAGATCTATCATGTAATCAAGTTAGTTTTATTAGGGTTTGATCCCTAGTATCCACTATGTTCGAGATTGATGTTGCTATGACTTTGCTATGCTTAATGCTTGTCACTAGGGCCCGAAAGTGCCATGATTTCAGATCTGAACCTATTATGTTTTCATGAATATATGTGAGTTCCTAATCCTATCTTGCAAGTATATAGTCACCTACTATGTGTTATGATCCGCAACCCAAGTGACAATAATCGGGACCACTCCCGGTGATGACCATAGTTTGAGGAGTTCATGTATTCACTATGTGCTAATGCTTTGTTTCGGTTCTCTATTAAAAGGAGGCCTTAATATCCCTTAGTTTCCATTAGGACCCCGCTACCATGGGAGGGTAGGACAAAAGATGTCATGCAAGTTCTTTTCCATAAGCACGTATGACTATATTCGGAATACATGCCTACATTACATTGATGAATTGGAGCTAGTTTTGTGTCACCCTATGTTATGATCATTACATGATGAACCGCATCCGGCATAATTATCCATCACCGATCCAATGCCTACGAGCTTTCCATCTACTGGTTTACGCTTATTTACTTTCCTGTTGCTATTGTTACAATCACTACAAAACACCAAAAATATTACTTTTGCTTCCGTTACCTTTTGTTACCGTTACCATCACTATCATATTACTTTGCTACTAAATACTTTGCTGCAGATATTAAGTTATCCAGGTGTGGTTGAATTGACAACTCAGCTGCTAATACTTGAGAATATTCTCTGGCTCCCCTTGTGTCGAATCAATAAATTTGGGTTGAATAGTCTACCCTTGAAAGCTGTTGCGATCCCCTACACTTGTGGGTTATCAACAGGCTATACAAGAGCGGTAGGCGCTGGATTGATGAGTTGCCGACGGTTCTTTGGTCGATTAGGATGATGCCAAATTGAGCCACCGGCCAGACACCCTTTGCCCTAGTATATGGGGCGGAAGCTATTCTCCCCACGGAACTCATATACGGGTCACCTCGAGTGCTCGCTTACGACGAGCTTGAGCATGAGCAGTTGTGGCAAGATGACGCAACGCTCCTTGAGGAAGATCGTCTTCGGGCGGCTGTGAGAGCAGCGTGCTACTAGCAAGCCTGGCGCCGCTACCATTGCCGCAAGGTTCATGCCCGAAGCTTTGAGGAAGGCGACCTTGTTCTTCGGCGCGTTCAGTCGTCCAAGAATTCCAACAAGTTAACGCCAAAGTGGGAAGGCCCTTATCGGGTAATACGAGTCACCAGGCCCGGCGCGGTCCGCCTGGAGACCGAAGATGCTGTCCCAATGAGCAACTCCTGGAACATCGAGCATCTTCCAAATTTTACCCATAAGGCGCGGCTTGCCGGGCCTCCCGGCAAGCCACCTTTTGTACAAGCTTTGCCAACAAGGCATGTAACCCTCTGTACAAAGCCAGGCACAGACCCTGAGCATAAATAAATGAAGCGCTGGCACCCTAAGTTATAGCATGCATGCTAGGTTAAGTCTCTCCTCAGTTAGGGTTGATAGTGCTTAGCGGCGACTAACCCCTAGCATAGAGTTCGAGTGTGCATCTTTCTGTTCTCTTTGGTTCGCAGGCACGTGGACATTTCTACTAAGCCGCTTGGGAAAAAGAGAACGAACCGGCGCTCCGGCGCCGGCAGGCCAAGACTATCAGGGCTGAAGATACAAGGATCCAACCACAGCAAGCCAAGGTTGCCAGGGGCTGCGGATTCAGATAAGTCTGCCATCCCCCTGTTATGTATTTTTCGTATAGAACTGGGGCATGTGAAACCTCGTTTACGTTCTTAAAACCACCATGCTCCCCCTTTCCTATACCCAAGAGCTACCTCCTGGGTCGGAATTTGGTCGTAGTCGCGGTGGCAAGGAAATGAACGATGGGCCTAACTCTACTTCGCCCCTGCCTCCGCCAAGAGCACGAGAATGGTCGACTGAAGTGGAGAGACGGCAAGGCCTGTTGCCGGGCGACAATGTTTATCTTAAAAATAACAAGGATTAATTCATCCTTAGCATGGGCCTTGCTCACGCACAAAGAACCCCGCAAACACCCTATTTCATTAAAAACGTCCCATACAGGTACAGTTCTTACGGAATAAAAAACATGAGCAAGGGGATTACAAGTTTTAAACCTAACAAGTGCCCACAGGCTTACAAACTAGAAAGAGATAAGGTGCCCGTAATCCCTTTCTTGTCCCTCTCCTCAGAAGGTGGAACAAGACAGCAGGACGGAAAAAAGGGGTGCCTAGGCGAGGTGCGAGGAGTAGAAGGCACCAAGAGAACATCTTGGTGCCGGGAAAGGAGCTGGAAGATGAGGAAGCGGGCCGGCAAAACGCGACGAAGGCGTCAGTTCCCGCGTACCCTGATTTGACGGCCGCCACCTGCCTTCTTCACCTTCTCCGGCCATCCTACGCCAGCCGCCCAAGGAGACGACGGGGAGCGCCCCGATGGAAAGGTTGACGAGGAAGACCCTCGGCAGGGCGCGTGGCCGAGGGAGGGGCGGTGTGATACGTCTCCAACGTATCTATAATTTATGAAGTATTCATGCTATTATATTATCCATCTTGGATGTTTAATGGGCTTTACTATGCACTTTTATATTATTTTTGGGACTAACTTATTAACCCAGAGCCCAGTACCAGTTTTTGTTTTTCTCCTTGTTTCAGTGTTCCGCAGAAAAAGAATATCAAACGGAGTCCAAACGGAATGAAACCTTCGGGAGAGTTATTTTTGGAACAAAAGCAATCCATAAGACTTGGAGTGTACGTAAGGCACGAGGCAGGGGGGCGCGCCCACCCCCCTGGGCGCGCCCTCCACCCTCGTGGGCCCCTCGTGGCTTCCCTGACCGACTTCTTTCGCCTATATATGTCCATATACCCTAAAACATCGGTGAACAGAATAGATCGGGAGTTCCGCCGCCGCAAGCCTATGTTCCGGCACCTGCCGGAGGGGGGAACCCTCACCGGTAGCCATCTTCATCATCCCGATGCTCTCCATGACGAGGAGGGAGTAGTTCACCCTTGGGGCTGAGGGTATGTACCAGTAGCTATATGTTTGATCTCCCTCTTGTGTTCTTGAAGTGATACGATCTTGATGTATCGTGAGCTTTGCTATTATAGTTGGATCCTATGATGTTTCTCCCCCTCTACTCTCTTGTAATAGATTGAGTTTTCCCTTTGAAGTTATCTTATCGGATTGAGTCTTTAAGGATTTGAGAACACTTGATGTATGTCTTGCCGTGCTTATCTGTGGTGACAATGGGTATTCACGTGATCTACTTGATGTACGTTTTGGTGATCAACTTGCGGGTTTAGTGACCTTGTGAACTTATGCATAGGGGTTGGCACACATTTTCATCTTGACTCTCCGTTAGAAACTTTGGGGCACTCTTTGAAGTACTTTGTGTTGGTTTGAATAGATGAATCTGAGATTGTGTGATGCATATCGTATAATCATACCCCCGAATACTTGAGGTGACATTGGAGTATCTATGTGACATTAGGGTTTTTGGTTGATTTGTATCTTAAGATGTTATTCTAGTACGAACTCTATGATAGATCGAACGAAAAGAATAGCTTCATGTTATTTTACCACAGACTCTTGAATAGATTGATTAGAAAGGATAACTTTGAGGTGGTTTCGTACCCTACAATAATCTCTTCGTTTGTTCATGCTATTAGTGACTTTGGAGTGACTCTTTGTTGCATGTTGAGGGATAGTTATATGATCCAATTATGTTATTATTGTTGAGAGAACTTGTACTAATGAAAGTATGAACCCTAGGCCTTGTTTCCTAGCATTGCAATACCGTTTACGCTCACTTTTATCATTTGTTACCTTGCTGTTTTTATATTTTTAGATTACAAAAACCTATATCTATCATCCATATTGTACTTGTATCACCATCTCTTCGCCGAACTAGTGCACCTATACAATTTACCATTGTATTGGGTGTGTTGGGGACACAAGAGACTCTTTGTTATTTGGTTACAGTGTTTTTTGAGAGAGACCATCTTCATCCTACGCCTCCCATGGATTGATAAACATTAGGTCATCCACTTGAGGAAAATTTGCTACTATCCTACAAACCTCTGCACTTGGAGGCCCAACAACGTCTACAAGAAGAAGGTTGCGTAGTAGACATCAAGCTCTTTTCTGGCGCCGTTGCCGGGGAGGTGAGTGCTTGAAGGTATATCTTAAGATCTTGCAACCGAATCTTTTAGTTTCTTGTTTTATCACTAGTTTAATCTATAAAAGAAAACTAAAAAATGGAATTAAGTTTGCCACATACGCTTCACCTTTTTAATATCTTTCGTGAAAATGATGGAAAGGAAAATTGTGCTCAAGTGCTAGAAGAAGAAGTCTATAAAATGTTTGGCACTAAATCTTTGAATGATGAGCATGATTGCAATGTTGTTTGTCTGAACTCTTTGAATATCCATAGTACTAATGATGATTGCACTAGTCATGATGAAAATATCTCTTATAAGCATGTCAACTTTATTGGAATACATAGAGTTTGCAAGTACACACCAATTAGGGAAGATAGATTTTGCAAGAGGCATAAGTACTTAGAAACTAAATGGTTGCAAGAAAGGCTAGATGTTTGTGCTGAAAATTTAAATTTTCTTAGCCGTACTTGTGAACTTTGCAATGAACATGGTCATTTCACTATCCGATGCAAATTGTTTCATGATCTAATCGTTTCCAAAAATTGTGATGACTTGATTTCCCTTGCACATTATAATGAACTTAGTTTGCTTATGGGTATGAAGAAATGAAACGTATAACTAACTATCTTCCAGTATTTGCCCGTGATAAACTTTTTGATTTTGATCTAGAGGAAATTTATAAGTATTGTGCAGTGAATTGCATTGGAAATCCTTATATTGCCAATTACATAAAGTAAAGAAAGCAAATAGAAGATGAGGAGAACACTAATGAAAGGGAAGATACTTCCCAATATCCTCCTATTATTTCTTATGATGAATCAGGTAACGAGGAGGAGCTTTCTATTCAACCAGTCTTATCAATAAGGAGCTCAAAAAGGAGGAATAAACCCGCACATGATGTGAAGAAGAGAAAGAAAAAATGGAGAAGCAAAGGTAAAAAGGTATCCCTCCCAAATGATGTTGCTCCTACTACTCATTGTGATGATGATAATTGCTATACTATTGGTGCTATCCATACTATTAATAATGAGAGTGATTATGCTTATGATATGAAAAGGCCCAAGCTTGGGGATGCTATGTTTGATGAGGATGACACATTTGAGGATATATTTGCTGAAATTAATGTTTGTCCCAAGCTTGGGGATGCTGCATTTAATGAATATGATATTTTTAGCCTCCCAAGTTTTGATATGCAAAGTTGTTATGATGATAGCATGCCTTCTACCTATGATGATTATATTGATGAAAGTTGGTTTGGAAGAGTGTCAACTTTAGGAAGTAATGATCCCACTATTTTGGAGGATGTTTAATCTTATAATATTTATGAAAGTGGATTTGGAGAGGTCATGACTTTATTTAGTGATGAGTCCACTATCTTGGAAGAGGTTTCAATCGATTATGATGAGAACAAAGTTGCTACTTATGATGATTATTGTGATAAAACTTATGCTATAAAAAGTAGTGATGATTATATTTATAAAACTTGTCATGATTATGATTACCCTTTTTCTGAACATTACTCTTTTAATATGGAAACAATTTATAGTATTCAAGTCTCTTAAGATACTCCCACTATTCCAAATGAGAAGAATTTTTCTTATGTGGAGAGTAGTAAAATTTCTATGCAGGTAGATCATGAAAAGAATGCTTTAGGTGCTGGTTATATTGTTGATTTCATTCATGATGCTACTGAAAATTATTATGAGGGAGTAATGTATGCTTCTGGAATTGCAATAATATCAAGTTTCCTCTCTATGTGCTTAAAATCTTGAAGTTATGCTTGTTTTACCTTCCTATGCAAGTTGATTCTTGTTCCCATATGTTGTTTGCTCAAAAAATCCCTATGCATAGGAAGTGGATTAGAATTAAATGTGATATTCATATTATTTATGATGTTTCCTTTATGTTTCAATTCTTATCTTTTATGTGAGCATCATTGAAATCATCATGCCTAGCTAGGGGCGTTAAACGTTAGCGCTTGTTGGGAGGCAACCCAATTTTATTTTTGTTCCTTACTTTTTGGTTCTGTTTAGTAATAAATGATTCATCTAGACTCTAGTTAAATGTGGTTTTATGTTTTAATTAGTGTTTGTGCCAAGTAAGACCTATAGGATCTTCTTGGATGATAGTTATTTGATCTTGCTGAAAATTCCAGAAACTTTCTGTCCACGAAAACAATTCTTTAAAATCACCAGAACGTGATAATATACTTATTCCAATTGCAGCAGATCAATAATAAAATTATCTAGATCTTCCTGTTTTGGTATAATTTTTTGAGTTCAAGAAGTTTCGTTAGTTACAGATTACTACAGAGTGTTCTGTTTTTGACAGATTCTGTTTTTCGTGCGTTGTTTGCTTATTTTGATGAATCTATGGCTAGTACAATAGTTTATAAACCATAGAGAAGTTGGAATACATTAGTTTTAACACCAATATAAATAAAGAATGAGTTCATTAAAGTACCTTGAAGTGGTGTTTTGTTTTCTTTCGCTAACGGAGCTCACGAGATTTTCTGTTAAGTTTTGTGTTGTGAAGTTTTGGGTAAAGATTCGATGGACTATGGAATAAGGAGTGGAAAGAGCCTAAGCTTGGGGATGTCCAAGGCACCCCAAGGTGATATTCAAGGACAACAAAGAGCCTAAGCTTGGGGATGCCCGGATGGCATCCCTCTTTAAATCTTCGTTCATCGGTAACTTTACTTGGAGCTATATTTTTATTCACCACATGATATGTGTTTTGCTTGGAGCGTTGTTTTATTTTCTTTAGCTTTGCTTGCTGTTTGAATAAAATACTAAGATCTGAAATTATTAAATGGGAGAGTCTTCACATAGCTACATAATTATTTAACTACTCATTGATCTTCACTTATATCTTTTTGAAGTAGTTTGTCATTTACTCGCGTGCTTCACCTATATCCTGTGAGTAAATGGTTGAATGATTTGAATATCATAAATATGAAATTATATATGTTTTATATGCTTATCCCATGGGGAGTAATGACTTCACATATAAGAAGTAGAGGTGGTAAATTTATTGAAGGTTAGCAAACATTGTATTGGTCACTTGAACAATTCAAGAAAGAATATTGAAGGAAGAGAGATTTCACATATAAATATACTATCTTGGACATCTTCTATGATTGTGAGCCCCATTAATTATTTTCAAACCTGAGCAAATTAGTTGAAGTTGGACAAGGAAGACAACTTAATGAGTTATGCTTGGGTATATTTGTATAATTTATATTGTTATGGATCCTCCAACATGTGGTGCTTGCTATTTAGAATCCTTTGCTAGCCAAAATATCTGTACTAAGCGGGAATACTGCTTGTACATCCAAATTCCTTGAACCAAGTTTCTTCCATGAGTGTCCATCATATCTACCTATATGCGGTATTTAGCTGCCGTTCTAAGTAAATTTGCATGTGCCAAACTCTAAACCTTCAAATAATAATTTGTTTTGTATGCCCGAATCACTCATGTAGCGACTTGGGGATGTCGGTATCTTCCATGCTAGGTGGGTTATTCTCACGATGAGTGGACTCCGCTCATCATTCACGAGAAAATGGCTGGTAACTGGGATGCCCAGTCCTGTGATCAAAAGATCAAAAACAAATTCGCAAATAATTTAAACAAAACTCCCCGGGAATGTTGATAGTTGGACGACACCCGTTGTTTTCGGACAAGGCGTGGAGTGTGAATGTTGGTGGAGGGGAGTAAAAACTTTACCTTTCTGCATTGGGAACCGCCGATAAGGTATCTAGTATGGAAGATATTGGGAACTCTTGGTCGTTATGTTGACAATGAAAGCATACCTCTCAAAACTATTTTCATATCTGTTTTTGCTTCGAGCTCTGGCACATCTGCAAATCCCTGCTTCCCTCTACGAAGGGCCTATCTTTTACTTTTATAAAAGAGTCAGTAGTATTCCTTCTCATTCCAACCCACTCTTTAGTTGGCAAGCATCATGTGATGGAAACATCTAAGCATATATGGCCATTCAAATATATTTGAGCATGAATTATTACTGTTGACATTACCCTTGAGGTAAAAGGTTGGGAGGCGGGACATTAAGCCCCTATCTTTCTCTGTGTTCGATGAATACTATTTGTTCTAAAAATATGCTTTGACTGGTAGCAATCATGGAAGACTAAATGATAGTTGAGTATGTGAAGTTTGCTGAATCAAAGCTCTGGCATAGACTCTTCCTGAAAATAAGATGAATTGTAATTGTTTGATGACTAATAACACGGTTTGTTAGTTTTCAAGAAAGTTTATGATCTATACTTTAACATGTGAATAGTTTGTTACTTGATCATGAAAAGTTCTACGAGTTGAGCTACTGTTATGACATATGATGATGCTAGAAAAGGTGATTGAAAATATCACTGATCAAACTTGTGCACCTGCTAGCATTCACACTTCATAAATTATTTCTTTTATCATTTACCTACTCGAGGACGAGCTGGAATAAAGCTTGGGGTTGCTGATACGTCTCCTAGGTATCTATAATTTATGAAGTATTCATGCTATTATATTATCCATCTTGGATGTTTAATGAGATTTACTATGCCCTTTTATATTATTTTTGGGACTAACTTATTAACCCGAGCCTAGTGCGGTTTACATTTTTCTCCTTGTTTCGGTGTTTCACGTAAAAGGAATATCAAACGGAATCCAAACGGAATGAAACCTTCGGGAGAGTTATTTTTGGAACGGAAGCAATCCAGAAGACTTGGAGTGTACGTGAGGGAAGCAACAAGGAAGGCACGAGGCAGGGGCGCGCCTTCGACCCTCGTGGGCCCCTCACGGCTTCCCTGACCGACTTCTTTCGCCTATATATATATGTCCATATACCCTAAAGACATCGGGGAACAGAATAGATCGGGAGTTCCGCCGCCGCAAGCCTCTGTAGCCACCAAAAACCAATCGAGACCCTATTTCGGCACCCTGCCGGAGAGGGGAACCCTCACCGCTGGCCATCTTCATCATCCCAGAGCTCTCGATGACGAGGAGGGAGTAGTTCACCCTCGGGGCTGAGGGTATGTACTAGTAGCTATGTGTTTGATCTCTCTCTCGTGTTCTTGAGGTGATATGATCTTGATGTATCGCGAGCTTTGCTATTATAGTTGGATCTTATGATGTTTCTCCCCCTCTACCCTCTTGTAATGGATTGAGTTTTCCCTTTGAAGTTATCTTATCGGATTGAGTCTTTAAGGATTTGAGAACACTTGATGTATGTCTTGCCATGCTTATCTGTGGTGACAATGGGATATTCACGTGATCTACTTGATGTATGTTTTGGTGATCAACTTGCGGGTTCAGTGACCTTGTGAACTTATGCATAGGGGTTGGCACATGTTTTCGTCTTGACTCTACGGTAGAAACTTTGGGTCACTCTTTGAAGTACTTTGTGTTGGTTTGAATAGATGAATCTGAGATTGTGTGATGCATATCGTATAATCATACCCACGGATACTTGAGGTGACATTGGAGTATCTAGGTGACATTAGGGTTTTTGGTTGATTTGTATCTTAAGGTGTTATTCTAGTATGAACTCTATGATAGATCGAAGGGAAAGAATAGCTTCATGTTATTTTACTACGGACTCTTGAATAGATCGATCAGAAAGGATAACTTTGAGGTGGTTTCGTACCCTACAATAATCTCTTCGTTTGTTCACCGCTATTAATGACTTTAGAGGGACTCTTTGCTGCATGTTGAGGGATAGTTATATGATCCTATTATGTTATTATTGTTGAGAGAACTTGCACTAGTGAAAGTATTAACCCTAGGCCTTGTTTCCTAGCATTGCAATACCGTTTACGCTCACTTTTATCATTTGTTACCTTGCTGTTTTTATATTTTCAGATTACAAAAACCTATATCTATCATCCATATTGCACTTGTATCACCATCTCTTCATTAACTAGTGCACCTATACAATTTACCATTGTATTGGGTGTGTTGGGGACACAAGAGACTCTTTGTTATTTGGTTACAGGGTTCTTTGAGAGAGACCATCTTCATCCTACGCCTCCCACGGATTGATAAACCTTAGGTCATCCACTTGAGTGAAATTTGCTACTATCGTACAAACC
Organism: Aegilops bicornis; assembly: GCA_021605145.1. Taxonomy (NCBI): domain Eukaryota; kingdom Viridiplantae; phylum Streptophyta; class Magnoliopsida; order Poales; family Poaceae; genus Aegilops; species Aegilops bicornis. The sequence goes on from CM038674.1 coordinate 189,518,729, forward strand.
TCTGCACTTGGAGGCCCAACAACGTCTACAAGAAGAAGGTTGCTTAGTAGACATCACGGCGCGGTCAGTCGGAGTCGGGGTCGGCATCCTGCTGCTCGACTCCCTCGTCGTCGCTGTCTCTGTCCTCCTCGTCACTCCCGCTCAAGGAGGAATCTTCATCATCGGTGGAGCTGTCCACGTAGCACTTTAGATGAGTTCCAAGATCTCCAAAGACCTTGACGGAGAGCAGGCCACCCTCCATTAACTTGAAGTAGAGGACGATCCCCACCGTCAGGCTATGGATGCGAGCGAACGTCTTCCATCCACGACGGAGGTACATGACGTGAGGAGCGGGGAAGTCGACGTCGACCCGCGTGCCGCCGCTCCCGCAGCCCCTCATGTGCAGCCTGAGGGTCTGGGGCGGATCGAGCTCCATCTCCTATGCGAAAGGGGTGGGGAGGCGGAGACGATGACGCGGTGGCCGGCGCAGCCTGATGAAGAACTCGCGGGGCTAGTCCCCGACGTGGCCCTCCATCGCGGGTGTCATCGCTGGCGGAAGCACGACCACCGCATCGCCTCGCCCCCCTCTCCCCCGACCGCCGGGGCGACCTCGGCCTCACCCCCTCCCCCTTCCTCTCGTAGCCGGCTCCACCGCCGCGGGCTCCTGAGAAGAGGGAACGCGCTGTTGAGCGGCGACCCTCGCCGCCACCGTCGAAGGCCCAGCACCCCTCTCGCCATGGCGGGTGGAAGAAAGGAGCGAAGGAGGAAGAGGATGGATGCAGAGAGAATGTGGGATGACATCCCTCTCCCCCTCCTTATAAAGGGGCGGGGTCGAGGCTCGGCCGCCCCATTCAGCCAATCCAGCCATCGGAGGCGCAGGGAATCAGGACCGACCCGCTGCCCCAATAAGTGACGGCCCGGTTTCCCGCCCTCACCGCCTGCCACCCGCATGGAGGACGCGTGGCGAGCGAGCAGAATCGAGGGGATGGGTGAGGTGACCGCTCCCGCCCCGTGATCGTGGGGCGTGGGCGCCTTCACTACAAGAAATATGTCAACTTATGACCACCACTATTGGTCACTGAATGGTCATAATTTTCCTTTTGTGACCTTTTTGTGACCAAAAACAGATGGTCAAAAGCTAGCCGTTGTAAACTAGAATTAACGACCTTTCTTCTGGAATGGTCGTAGACGTTTATGACCAAAAAGAAGGTCGTAGATTTAACGACCAATTATTTTGGTCACTAGCAATCCGCCCACACCACGTCAGATCCACCGTGGCAAGCTGACGTGGCAGAATTACGACCAAATGAAAAGGTCGTAAAATAGAATCAGCCCGGTCCATTTCGGCCGTCTACATGGGCCAAGCACAATAATTCAGCCCACTTTTTTTCTCTTTGTTTTGCTCATCTGCATGGGCCTGGCCCAATAATTTGGCCTTTTATTTTCTGGGAATGGATCCTTTTTCTGATGATTTTTTTAAACTCCACTATTGTTTTGGGCCACATCATTTTTAGTCTAGTTCTAATTTGGGCCTTGGCTTTTTATTTTCTTGGATGCAGCCTTTTACCAACTTTTTTTTATAGTCAACTCTTTTTTTAGGCCCAAGCCTTTTTAGTCAAATTCTTGTTTGGGCCTCGGCCTTTTTGCAGTCCAACTCAATTTAGAGCCTAATTAATCCAAATAATATTCTGTGATCCAAACAAAACTCAAATAATTCAGAAAATGCATAACTACACATAGCATCCAAAATGAGCCATCACAAGTTCACTGGTTCCAAAATGAGCCATCACAAGTTCACTGGTTCCAAAATGAGCCATCACAAGTTCACTGGTTCATCAACAAGTGCTCCCAGGTTCACAAGATCCCAGGTTCACAAGTGCTACCAGGTTCACTTGCAAAGTGCAAAATGCAACAAACTGCATAAGTTCACGACCTACTACGACATAATTTCCCAGCCTTCAAACTACGACAAATTGCATCAGATCACAGGTTCAAAGACAAATTGCATAGACATCAAACTACCTTAGCTCCAAAGAGAGCCATCAAGTGGGCTAACTTCTCTTCTTGCTCTTGAGACTTCTTGAGCAGCAGCTCAAATTCCTTGTCGCGTGCAGCTTCAGCTTTTCCCGCCTTCATCTTGATTGCCGCCAATTCTTCTTGCATCACTTCAGCTTGAAGCTCCGATCTCTCTAGCTTCTGCTCAAGATCACAAACATGGGCAGCCACTTCAGCAGTTGCTTTGCCAGAGTTGTTCCTAGATGACTGGAGCCCAACATTCCTGAGGAATGTGCTTTCCTTGACTTCGGTCTTGAGCACTTCTTCAACAATTTGAGCAGCAGACTTTGGCTCTTCACCTTCTGGTACTGGCGCGTCCTTCATTTTTTCCATCTCAAGCTAGCATATGGAGGAAAATGATAGGCATTAGTGGGAGATCTATTTCACATTTTGCAAACCAAACCAAGCACACAAAATCTATACATTATTTTGCTCAAACTCAAACAGAAGAAGATGATGACTAGTAACTTGACAGCATTATTTGACTAGTAACTTATGTGACCTGGAGACATGCAATTGGAACAATATGATCGCTTCATTAAGCCTAGAATGGTGGTTCTATATAAGATGGCTTCCCGAGTGAGCCGATCATCAAACTAACATTGAGATCAAATTTCATCATATCATAAAAATGCAAATAATAGCTACAACAAGTTTTGATATCTTTGTTGAACTATCAAACAACATCAAAGCATGGAACATAGCGTGTGGTCTTGACAGGCTCCGAATCAAACAACATCAAATCATCAAAGCATCAAACAACATGAAAGCTGGCTGTGAATCAAACAGGGAATGGACAAAGCATGGAGTAACTTACTATAGCAGTCTTGACTGGCTCCGGAAACCCGTGCTTCTTGCTATTGTGGGTGGCCTTAAGCAAGTCAATCACAGACAGCTCCTCACCCTTACGCTCTTCTTTCTGAAATGTTTTTCAACAAAAATCCAAATGTTATTCAGCAAGAATCAGAAATGTTATTCAAGGAGGATCAAACGGTAAGGTCTCTAGAGAAAAGTTCTCACAGTGGCAAAAATGTGTGATGTGTAGTGCCTGGAACCAGTTCTCTGATTGTACATGACTTTTTCTCGATTCATCTTGTTCGACACACCGGTTTCCTACAAAAAAGCATATTGTCAGCATGATCTAGCACTAGCATATCATGTGCAGAACATAAAGCATCAAACAAAGCAGAGACAAACCTTGTGTCTTAGGGTAGACCACATCTCCACCAGAGCTTGCCATTCACCGTCCGACAGATCTAGCACCAGAGACTTGATGCTGACTTTGTTTGCGGCTACAGTGTCAAAATACTTCTTCTTGATCTGATGGCGTCTGTTCTTTGAATATTTCTGCAGAATATCTTTGCACACAGTCTTGATGGTCTCCGAGTCCGTGTTCATCTGAAAATTTTCCTACCAAGACAGCAAACAAGGTAGATACAATATTAATGATCATGCATAGGTGTAACATAAAATAGATAGCACATTAACTATGAAACAAGTAGCTTACAACAACTTTCCCAATGTAGTTCTCCAATAGACTAGCATTTTTTTGTATAGCTTGAAGTGAGGAAGAACCGGAAGATGGCTTCTTGCAACGAGTCCACACTCAGAAGCAAGCTTTGCTGCCTGCAGAGGCTTCTCTGGATGCTTCATCCCTTCGGCAATTTGGATAGGCACCTAGCTACCAAGCGACTTGGTGATTCTCTCTAGCCCTTTGCCCTTTCTAAGTCTAGTCTTGGTAGTCATTGCATCTGAAAATGAAATTGAACTCATAAATTAGAATAGAAATCGACAAATGCAGGAATCGACAAAAGCATACATGATCATTCCATTTGGAAAATGCACTAGTAAAAGATAGCATTGCAAGGGTCAACTTGCTTGATTGAAGCATAAGCTGCTGTTCTTCTTCATTGATGACAGCATTCCTGTCAATAGAAGGTGCAACAGGGCTGAGGTATGTGTGGACAGTGCCTGCTTCATCAATGCAGATAGTTCCTCCTTCACCAAGGCAGACAGTGCCACTTCCATCCATGCTGAGAGTGGTTCCTTCATCCATGGGCGGCAACTCATCACCCATTTGCACCGTGGTCTCAGAGTCCATGCGTAGCAGACTTTCCTGATGGTCCATCGCAGTCGCCATCTTTGCTTTCTGCCTTGTGACTCTATCATGGGCAGGTTTATCAGGTTCCAGGATCCTCTTTTTTGTCCTGGAGCTCGGGCCATCACCCTTCCTGGAGGCATTGCAGCAGATGTTTCTGAGCTCTTCTTCTTGCTGACTGTCTTCTTAACACCAGGCCTCTTCGTCCTAGATTCCTTCAGTGCCTCGTATAAACAGCACAGAAAAAAGCATTAGAACCAAAGGGAGAAATATGTGAGCACAAGGAAACACATAGCATAAAAGAACCCCAACCCTCCAAGCAAGACAGAGTTTGCACCTTAACAGTCTTGTTCACTACAACATCATCCACTTCCTCTCCATCAATAACTTCATCCTCCTTAGGATTGTACTCTGGGTCATCATTGATAACTCCACTACCTTCTTGAACCTCATCACTTCTACCTTCTTATACACCATTTGTTTTCCTAATCATCGACGCGATTGCACCGATGCCAAGGGACTGGAACATCTGATTGTTCCTCATGATATTTCTAGCCCTAACCTTCTCGTTCTCGGTGAGAGGTTCTTCTTTGCATTATAAAGGAAACATAACTATTAGGTGAATGTTTGGAATGCATGGACAGACAGCCAAACATATCTTATGATATTTTATTATCGTTTAATCCTAGTTATTCAGGTAAGGAAGACTAACAGCACACATGCACAATTAATCCGGCTTATTCATATTGCAGCAATACATTTCACTTAGCATATTAAGACATAGATTTTATGAAACTGACAGTATAACCACAAGGAGCAAGTTTCATACCAACGGTTGGCCTCATGTTTGACCTTGTTCTCCTTTCCATGGATGATCTTGAGGTGGTTGGAACTTTTCTATAATAGCTTGCAAAATAAAATAAACAAGAATGAGATATAACAGGGACAAAGTAGAATGATGCACTTGTATCAATAAAGGAAAGCACTTGAACCAGCATGCACACACAGGTGTAGCAATGCATCAGTAATAATACATGTGAAGCAAACTTGTTGGATCAACAATATAGTGATGTAGTTAAATTAATTAAGAAACCATGTAATTGCACTAAACAAGCATGCATGTACACAGGAAGGATATGAAGCATGCCTTAAAATCTTGACTACATAAAGCAGGGGGTAGCAATGTACATAACTCAACTAAGTTAATTGGTGTCATTACATAAAAGTAATACAAACTAACAAACTAACACAGCGAGACAATCAATAGAATAAAGCTCAGAGAAATGGCAGATGTACTTAATCATTTAGTAATGAACACCATGAATTAACTAGACCAACCCAGAGAGCATATATCACAAATACATTAACTACTCTAGTAGTGCGGTGAGCAGGAAGCTTTCTATATGAACAACAGAGTCCCATAGGAAGCAATGAGAGATCAGCACTGCCACTGACCAATTTAGCAAACCCAGGAACATAGCTATGGAACTAGATCATCCATATGTAAACCAAAGCATGGCAGGAGCTCACAGGATAGAAAACAAACATGAATGGGAACCTACAAGCCCTAGATAGCATGGGAACAACAACTACAGAGCTTTACATTTAGTGGTGACCATAATCAAGAACAAATAAAGGATTGGCAGCAGAGGGAGAGGGAGATGGAGATGGACAATAACCTGCTTTTGTGGTGGTGCGTGGTGGTAGCCGTGCTTGAGCTCCTCCTCCTGATGCTGCTCAATGACCTGCAGGACAAACAAGGCCATGGATGAGCTGCCACAGGGCATCCACATGACAACGCAAAACATCAAGCAACAATGTAGAATAATATCAAGCCACAGGCCATGTCAGAGTCATTGACAGGGATGCACAACCAAATAGAGCATACAAAATCTAGAATAAAGAACCACCTCCCCACAAAACCCTAACCCCATGAATCAAACCCCATACAAAATCAGATTACTCATCATAATCAATGTGCAGTAGCACATTTTCATCAGAATGTAACAGAAAAAAGAATTATGGACATTCTCATAGGCATGCACGATTTGGTATATCAACCCATATAGACCAACAACAATTGCAAGTAAGTGGCTTTGTGTAGGCTAACCCCTGAGAACATGCACATACTCTTAACAACAATTGAAATCATGCTTAGGGAGGCAATTTAGAACATGCACTCAGACCCCCATGAAACCAATGAACCCTAACCCCATGAACCCCATGAACCAGAGGGAGATCATCCCCATGAATCCCCATCGATCCTACCCCATGAACCAAAGAGCAACGTATACCCTAACCCTAACCCCATGAATCCTAACCCTAACCTGCGTCGATCCATCCCCATGAACCCTAGAAGAACCCATGAGGGGGATCTACCGAACCCTAGAAGATCTAAACATCGAGGGGAGATGGATCGAGGAGAGCAACGTACCTGCCGTCATCGACCGTCGATGATGTAGATAATGTAGTCGCCCTCGTCGATGTAGCCACCGTCGTCGATGTAGTCGCTGTCGTCGACGTAGTCATAGCCGGGGCGGTCGATGTAGCTGTAGATGTCGTCGACGTAGCCGCCGTCGTGAAGGGGAGAGGGGAGGGGGGATTCATCGCCAGGGAGGCGCGGAGTAGGGGAGGGGCGGGCAGCGTGAGTAGGGAGGGTGGCTAGCGTTGTGGGGTGGCTAGGGTTGTGGGGATTTGTCAGGGAGAGGCGGAGCAGAGGAAGGGCGGCGGGGTGGCGCGGAGCAGGGGAGGGAGTGGTCGTCATGGCGGCACGGAGGCAGGAGGAGAAGCTAGGGTTAAATCGGGGAGAGGGAGGAATGGGGAAATTTTGGGAGGGGAGGGGATCCCGCGTGTTAGTGGGAGAGGGAGTGGTGGGACCCGCCTGGTAGTTGGAGAGAAGTGGTGGGAAATTTTGGTGGGGTGGGAGGGAAAATTTGGTGCTAGGAGGGAAATTTTGGTGGGGTGGGAGGGAAATTTTCACTATTTTTTAGAGGTTTGGAGGCAGAAAAATCAGGTTTTTTTGTAAACTTTGTAGAAATCATGGTTAAAATCATACCGAATAGCTCAAGAAAACACCGGAATTGCAAGTTTAGTATTTTTGCTAGTTGGTAGGCCACATTTGATGATGTGACGCGGAGGTTTCCCATTTTTTTGATTTTTATTAATTTTTACGATGTTTTAAGAAACCGGCCGATTTCGTCACGGCGGCCATCCGTGGCTAGGGTTTGAGTCGTGCCAATCTGTTGTCGATTCTTTGATGAAATGCCTACCTGTGAAGCTAAAAATGATTTTTGGAAAAAATAACGGGCAAGCTATGGACGACCCGCAGTTCAAATTCCAGCAGGTTCCAGCTGAATCGGCCGAAGGTGGTCTGAATGGCCAGGAGTAGCTACGAGGGTCAGAAATGCATGTTTTTTAGCGACCATCCGTAAAACATGGTCTACTTTGAGATAGACATGGAATGGTGCCGTTTGGGGTGACCCTCCTTGTAGTCGCTTCGTGAAAAACGCATGTCTTTAGCATTCAAAAAATGAAAAACAGTTTTTTTGTTAAACAAGTTGGAACCTCGCTTTGGCAACATTGTTTGCCATCACAAGACGGAGGCATGCACCAAATTTGGGCATATTATCAAAAACTATTCAACGGATGCGGCCATATCATTGCTAGTTTGGCTTCAAAGCCATGAATCTTCGTTCATGGTAGGTCGTTTTTTAGAACACTTTTTCAAGAAAACATCGGTATTGCAAGTTTAGTATTTTTGCTAGTTGGTAGGCCACATTTGATGATGTGACGCGGAGGTCTCCCATTTATTTGATTTTTTTTGAATTTTTTACGATGTTTTCAAAAACCGGCCGATTTCGTTGCGGCGGCCATCCGTGGCTAGGGTTTGAGTCGTGCCAATCTGTTGTCGATTCTTTGATGAAATGCCTACCTGTGAAGCTAAAATGATTTTTGGCAAAAATACCGGGCAAGCTATGGAGGACCCGCAGTTCAAATTCCAGTCGGTTCCAGCTGAATCGGCCGAAGGTGGTCTGAATGGCCGGGAGTAGCTACGAGGGTCGGAAATGCATGCTTTTTGGAGACCGTCCGTAAAACAGGGTCTACTTTGAGATAGACATGGAATGGCGCCGTTTGGGGTGACCCTCCTTGTAGCCGCTTCAAGAAAAACGGATGGCTTTAGCATTCAAAAAATGAAAAATGGTTTTTTTAAACAAGTTGGAACCTCGCTTTGGAAACATTGTTTGCCATCACAAGACGGAGGCATGCGCCAAATTTGGGCATATTATCAAAAACTATTCAACGGATGCGGCCATATCATTGCTAGTTTGGCTTAAAAACCATGAATCTTCGTTCATGGTAGGTCGTTTTTTAGAACACTTTTTCAAGAAAACACCGGTATTGCAAGTTTAGTGTTTTTGCTAGTTGATAGGCCACATTTGATGATGTGACGTGGAGGTCTCCCATTTTTTGATTTTTTTGATTTTTTTATGATGTTTTCAAAAACCGGCCGATCTCGTCGCGGCGGCCGTCCGTGGCTAGGGTTTTAGTCGTGCCAATCTGTTGTCGATTCTTTGATGAAATGCCTACCTGTGAAGCTAAAAATGATTTTTGGCAAAAATAACGCGCAAGCTATGGAGGACCCGCAGTTCAAATTCCAGCCGGTTCCACCGAATCGGCCAAGGTGGTCTCAATGGCGGGAGTAGCTACGAGGGTCGGAAATGCATGCTTTTTGGCGGCCGTCCGTAAAATAGGGTCTACTTTGAGATAGACATGGAATGGCGCCATTTGGGGTGACCCTCCTTGTAGCCGCTTAATGAAAAACACATGTCTTTAGCATTCAAAAAATGAAAAATGGTTTTTGATTTTTTACGGTGTTTTCAAAAACCGACCGATTTCGTCGCGGCGGTCGTCCGTGGCTAGGGTTTGAGTCATGTTTTTAGCATTCAAAAAATGAAACTTATATTGTTTCATACATGAGCATGCACAAAAACCCATAATTTTATCTTTCATCCATGCATAAAAAATTTCAATTCCCATCAATTACCAAACTGAATATTCATAATTAAGAAATTGACATGTTTAGATGACACTGTCATACAGCATTCATGAGCATGCACAAAATTAAACCTGACATACTTAACATTGACATGTTCAGATTACACAAACAAGCTTAAACCTAACATGCTTAACATTGCCACTTCATTTCTTAACATCTTCACTCCTACTTCTTCTCCTTCATCAACCTGATGCGCTCAGAGTGGCAAATCCCAACGTGGATGTACTCCTCTACCACAATTGGCATGGTCCTGTCGCCAAGCTGTGGGATGGCAGGCGCCACCACCATCACGAGGTCATTGTCAGGCACCAGCATTGCGAGGTCATTATTAGGCACCACAATCGCGAGGTCGTCGTCAGCCACCAACATAGCAGGGTCGTCGTCCGCCACCACCATAGCAGGGTCGTCGACAGCCAGAATAGGCTGCTCCTCGTCATCCCCACTCTGCTCCTCGTCATCCCCACTGCTGCTCCCATTGCCTGGCCAAATGCAACAAAGTGTGAACATGGTGTTGTCGTCGTGCAGGTAGAGGAAGCCAAAAGGACAGGAAGAAGAGAGGCAGAGAGCTTATTGGCATCGCTGCCGTCTTTGGTAGTACATGCAGCACATGGTGTTGTCGAACATCTTCACGGTGAACATGGCGTCGCCGTCGTAGCGGAAGACAAGGAAGTGCCCGAGCTGTAGCTCATGGGCGCGGGCGAACTGCTCCCAGCCAGGCCCTAGGTACATGTGGCCTTCACCGTCGAACACCACGAACACGTCCCACAGCCTGTGAAGCCCGCTGCCGACCTCCCGCAGCTTCACTTTGTGGGGCTCACGACTGGCGAGCATCTTCGCAAACTTGTCAGGCAGCCTCTGCAGCGAGGGTCAAGCAGTGGTTAATTGTGCCAATCAAGCACTAGACAGCAGAGTGATGATAATTAAAGAGATGAGTGATGATAAATATACCTGCCTACTGCAAGATTTCTCAATTACGATCTTGAAGAACTCGAAACCTTCCAAGCCAGCCATCTCACTTCTCTGAAAACATCAACAACACCCATCAGGTAACCACAACAAGAATAACAACATCATGTGCACCCATCAACATCAACATCATGTGCACCCATCAACATCAACAACACCCATCGGGTAACCACAAGAAGAATAACAACAGCAACATCATCAGGTGACCACCAAAAGCAACAACACTAAAATCTACTATAAATGGACCAAAACACAGCTAGAACCATATCTACTATAAATGGACCAAAAGCTATAAATAGGACACAACTATAAACAGGACATAGCTATAAATAGGACTAGACATTGTTCCATATCTATAAATGAACATATCTGAACATTGGCATAAATGACAGAAAATATCCCTATCTAAACCCATCCATATCTGAACATTGGCATAAACATATCTGAACATATCTATAAATCTACTATAAATGAGATTTGTACCAAATTGAATCCTTACTACCCCCTAACTGAGAAAGGTAATGAGGTTGGCATCTATATTACTGAAAGTACAATACAGTATATATACTTTCAGTTTTTCTACTCTATGTTCAGTAAGTAGCCTGGGTTCAGGAGATAAACTCATATGTTCAGAATACATCCAACTGCGAAAGGCTAGTTACACTTCAAATATATGTTGGAAAGCACACAGGGCAGCATGAAAGCGTATAGCCATAGATATACTTACGGGCCTTAAAATGATGGCATATGTTTTGAATTTTGAGTTATAATGTTCAGCGAAACAAAGCAGTGGATGCCCAGATTTGCAGACAAATTTCAGAACATAAATATGACAACCAGCAATGCTCTTCTATCAAATTATCAAATCCATCAAGCACTATAACTGAGGAATAACCAATTAAAGCAATGACAGGCAAGCAAATCTTTTTAGAAGGACAAAACTATCTTTCAAGCATTAAGTTCAGAAGATTCAGAACACACGCGTTCGGTTCACAGCTTCAGAGTGATTTTGGCTAGCTAGAGAGGAAACTAACGGAACAAAAAGGCAAAGCCACGGCTGCTGCGGAGAACGGGCACGAGCGAAAGCAAAGCAGTAGCAGCGAGGACGCCAAGCCAGCCGAGAAGCAACGATCGCCACAAGACGCAGTATTGGTCTTGATTCATATCCCACTAATCAAACCCTAATCTAATCCAACCCTAATCTAATCGAATGCAGTCTGAATCAAACCCTAACCAAATCAAACCCTAATCTAACCCAATCCCTATCTAATCTAATCCAATCTAGGCAGCAGCAGAAAACTAAGTTAAGAGGAAGGAGAGAGAGAGAGAGGAAGCATTCATACCTCAGGAGAGAGAGGAAGGAGTCGGCGACGGAGGGAGTCAGCGACGGAGGAGTCGGCGGCAGTGGGTGGCCATCGCCGTGGATGGAGGAGAAGGGGATGCCGCAGAGAGGAGGAGTGGGTTGAGTGGAGAATGGAGAGGAGGAGCGGTTCGAGTGGAGAGGAGGAGTGGGTCCACTTGTCAGCGAGTTCTGTGTTTGCTACGTGACTGGTTTGATATGTTGAAAAGGGTGGGCATAGATTACAAAACCAACAGCCTCTTCCTAGTCCAGTGGTAGAAACACAGCGAAATAAGCGCCTGGTCGTGGGTTCGAGCCCACACTCGCGCATATTTTTTTGGCCGCGCACATATATTTTGGTAGCTTGGGTAGAGTAGCAAAATGGCCCACTTGTCAGCGAGATGTGTGTTTGATACTTGACTAGTTTGATGATTTTAAAGGAGATGGCATAGAGGAGAAGACCAGTAGCCTCTTTCTAGCCCAGTGGTAGAAACACAATGAAAGGAGCGCATGGTCGTGGGTTCCAGTCCCCGCTCGCGCATATTTTTTTGCTCACAATGAAACGGCTGTCTGATGGAGCACGCCCATGTAGTGCAAAATTCAGTTAAAACAGCTCTGAAAACATCTTCAGTTCACCAAAAACAACATCTTCAGTTCACTAAAAACAACATCTTCAGTTCAAAAAACATGTTCAGTCCAAAAACAACATCATTTTACAATCTTTTACATCACAACCAAAACTACATGATCACCAAAACTAAGAAAAACAGCTCTAAAAACAACGTATTCAGTTCATCATTTTGCATCTTCATTCAAAACAACATCTTCATTTTTCATTGTATCTTCCATCACCAAAACTACATCATTTTGCATTGTATCTTCAACCATCATCTGTCTCATGCATTTTGGTACCTGGAAAGATTTGTAGTACAAAAACTACATCAGGATCACATCAACAACAACTACCAAGGAGACAAAATAGCATTAGATCACCAAGGAGACCAAATTTACCTTCGCTACTCATCGTCGTCGATAAGAAAACAAGTAACTCTATGCCCACTCTTGTTTTCCTCATCATCACTACAATATTGCAGCATAGTATGATCAGTCCTGTTTTCCTCATCCTCGCTCTCATGTCATCCGCTACCACCTTTCTTCTTTTCTTGATGCCTTCAACTGTTGCAGCATCAATGATCACACGTTCTCGGTCCCCTCTCACTCTGCTTTGCATCGGAACTTCCATAGAGTCATCATCAGCTTGCAACGGAACTTCCGTAGAGTCATCATCTTGGTATGTTAGTCCACCATCACCGGGGCCCTATTCCACTTCAGTTTCTGTCACACTCCACAAGTGTCTGTGCTCAAAGTTTTGCACAACTCGCCATTTTCCGTGCAAAAGAGTGTCTGGCAGATAAAACACCATTGTTGCTTGTGTTGTTAGAATAAAGGGATCACTCTTATACCAAAGACCTTGGCAAAGTTGTTGATGCTTTTGAAGTGGCCATCATATTTGACAAAAGATTCTCTCTTCTTCTTGCTACCAAGCTCAAACCAATCCAACAGAATAAGACAACCGAGTGATGGATGCCTCCACTAGAGTTGTACTTTGCAACTCTCTGATGCTTCTCAATGACCATAGAAGTCAATGATCTCACGACCATGTGACCCCTCAAAGGACGATTCCACTATTCTGTGTCTTCCTTTTTCCTCGCATCAATGGTGTGGTACCTGACACCGTCAGCAATGCATGCTGAATACACTCTCACTCGCTTATCCAGTAAGCATGCCAAAGCAACTAGATCATCACTGACCTTCTTCTCCTCATGCAACTTTCCAATCTGCACAAATAAATCATTTAGCAAACAATGGTATTTAACAATCGGTGAATAACACAGAAACATCAAACATGTGGCTAAAGATCTCACATGATTCTTAAACCAATTAGAAAACCCCTTGGCAACCCTTTTATCAACATTGATCTTGCTTTCTTCCTGATTTAACTCTTCCTTGCATTTCCTGCAATGCAAACAAAACATGTGAATTAAAACATTAGGCTGGTGCCAACCCAAGCAAAAAAATATATATATATTGAGTGCACAAGATATAATGTACTCGATATATGGTAGAACCTCGGCGCAATTGCTGAGCACATACCAAACCATCTTGTCATACTCATCACCAGCCTCCAAGTATTGTGAGGCTCCAAGAAAGTTCACACCATGGTTGAAAACAGAGACATCGCCACTTTGTGAATCAGACCGCTCTCTATTTCTGCCCGGCCGGTTCCATCTTGTTTCCACAGCGCCAAAGTATCTAGAGAAAAAAGTAAAGAACTGATCAACGACATATGCTTCAGCTATAGAACCTTCAGATCTTGCCGTGTTTCGCACACAACGCTTACAAGTAAGCAACCTTCTTTTGATTGGGTACATCCAACCGTATTGCACAGCGCCTCTAAGCATTGCCTCTTTTGGTAAGTGCACCGCCAAATGGACCATCACGGTGAAGAAAGCTGGAGGGAAAATCTTCTTGAGCTTGCAAAAAATAATTGGGATTTCTTTTTCAACTCTTTCCGGGAATGATTAACTTGAGTGTTTTGCAAAGACAGTTCTCTAAAGAAATTTCCCATTTCAGAACCACTTCATATATATCCTTGTCCATGATTCCTGGAGGCCCTTGGTAAAATCCTTTGGAGGAGGATGTGACAATCATGTGTTTTAAGTACTGAAAGCTTGAATCCATCAGAAGTAACACACTTTGCTAGGTTAGCAGCATAACCATCTGGAAATTTCACCGCTCTTGGGAATTCACAGAATGCAAGCTTTTGTTCTTTACACATTGTATACCATGCTTGTGGCATTTCAAATGAATCTTCATCTTCCTTGTGCTGTAGATGCAAATCTTCTCTTATGCCCATGTCCTCCAAATCAAGCCTAGAACTAAACGTGTCCTTTGTCTTCCCTTCAATGTTCAGAAACGTCCCTAGCAGATTCTCGCATATGTTTTTCTCAATGTGCATTACATCGAGATTATGCCTTAACTTCAGATCAGCCCAGTATGGCAAGTCCCACAAACAAGACCTCTGGTCCCAACATTGACCTTCCTCACGCTTTCTTTTCTTCACAAGCTTTCCTGGTCTCACACCTTTCACCTTTTCAAGTTGCTGCTCCAACTCTTCTTTAGTGAATTCAGCTGGCTTGTCACGGTTTTCATTCTCACCATTAAAATCTTTGCTTCTTCGCCAGCGATGGTTTCGGGGAAGAAAGCGGCGGTGCCCAATATAGCAGATCTTGCTCCATATTCTCTTTGAGCAAGGGTCTTTGTCACAATGGACACATGCCTTATAACTCGCTGTGATCCTCCCAGACAGAGTGTGCAGAGCCGGGGAATCATGGATGGACCATATGATTGCAACACGTAGATTGAACTTTTCTTCCGGACTCAAGGCATCGTATGTAGGTACACCAGTCCAAAGCTAGAGCAGTTCTTCTACGAGGGGCTCCATAAAGACATCAAAATCCTTTCCTGGAGACTCTGGACCTGGGAGAAGCAATGACATCATGAAGTTGGACTAATCCATGCATGCCCATGGTGGCAGGTTGTACGGCACCACAAAAACTAGCCACATGCTATAAGACGTGCTCATGTTCCCAAATGGATTAAACCCATCTGTGGCAATGCCAAGTTTTATGTTCCTTGAATCTGCAGCAAAATCTAAATGTATACGGTCAAACTCTTTCCATGCCTCTCCGTCCGCTGGATGGCTCAGCTCACTGTCCACAGGCTGCCACTTCAGCTTGTGCCACTGTACCTCACGTGATGATTTCTTTGAGATGAACATCCACTGCAGCCTTGGTATCAACGGAAAGTGCCTCAGTACCTCTCCGGTATTGACTTCTTCCCATCAGCATCTTTCCACCTAGAGGCATTGCATTTTGGACAGTTGTCATGCTTTGCTAAATCCTTCCGAAACAAGACACATTTATTTGGGCACACATGTATTGACACATAACCTAAACCCAGCCTGCAGATTATGCTCAATGCTTCATCATAAGATCTGGTAACACAACTATCAGGGAATTGCAAGCTCAAAAGGCGGAGTATTGCGTTGAATGCAACATTGCTAATCTGGTAGAAATACTTGATGTGGAGTAACCTCACGGTGAAGGTAAATCTTGAAAATTTACCCCCTTCATGAGTTGCGCGCTTCGCCTCCTCTAACACCTCAGCAAACAATGACTTCGTCCATCAAAGACGATCATCAAGATCGTACAAATCCTTCAAGAGGGTCGTGAATCCTATCATCTTCATGCCCATCCTCTTCCTCCAAACCAGCATTATCTCGAAAAACCTTTTCCATGAAATCAATGCCAGCATCACCACCACCCATCATATGAGGGGCCTCTGTATCAACTTCAAAATGTTGAGGTTGTCTGTCTAAAGGTTCTCCATGATATATCCACCTATCATATGTGCTGGACATCCCATTAAGAAGCAGATGATCTTCCACTCTTCCTTGAGCCATTCGTGAACGGTTGAGGCATTCGCATCATGGGCAAAGAATGTGAGCATCGTTGGAAAAATTTGCTCGAACAAATGCCATGAAATCATCAACTCCTTTCATATGTTCTTTCGAAAACTTTCTAACTCCTTTTCTAATCCAGCTTCTGTCCATCTGCCAAAGACAACAAACTGTTGCAACTTAGCAAATCAATCTAAGTGCATCAACATTAATTAATGAAAATGGATGGAAGTAATGGCACCCAACTTTATATGCTAACTCCCTAACCACAACATTCAGCTATTTCCAATTTCTCACTACTTTAGTCCAGTTTACATGGTTTAGTGATTTCACATGGGAGCAATAAAAAGCAGTTCATAGGAATTACAGATTTCACATGGGAGAAAAGAGAAGCTAACAAAAACCTGCTAGTTCACAAAAAAAAACAAAGGTGGTTTACAAAGAACTACTATGGTTAAACCACCAACAATAACAACATATGCTGCCACAAAGAACTATTGCGGTTAAACCACCAACAATAACAGCACCGCAAATTTACATGAATGACATTTACAAGATTGCATCAAATCTACATCAATGAGATTTTTCCTAGTTTCCATCAAGTCTACATCAATATTGATGTTCTTTAACAGATTTGAGGCTGAAATTTCATAGGTGTAACATCAAATCTACATCAACTCCCTTCATATTTTCCAAGTTTACATCAAATCTACATAAACCTTAGGTTGGAACTTCAGAGGTGCAGATTGATTATTCATACAACCACACACACACACACACACACACATTATGACATCCACAAAACTAGTTACATTGCCCGATGCTCAAAAATTCAGATAAGACAAATTCAGTTTAGGAGCAACGTTCAAAGTTCTGGACAGTCCAAAGTTCTCTACATACCTATGATCATATCAGACAAATTAAGTCATATCAGTTCTCCACACAAACATTTCCTAGGATTCAAACAAAGTTCTCCCCGCCTCATTAGTGTTGTAACAAGATCAACATGAGAGGAAAGGGGTGCATCGGGAGGTGTGTTCATCCCCGCCTCGCCAAGTAAGATAATAAAACTCAAATTATCTCTCTCTTTCTCCCCTGCCCCTCAGCAGCAGGCGCAACACAGGCTAGTGTTCATCAGCAGGCGCAACACAGGCAAATCTGAGGCGTGGGGGAGAGGAGAGGGGGGAAGGAGAGGGGTGCATACATGGGCGAGGTCTGCTTGCAGCGGCGGTGACTCCCCCATGCTCGGCGGCGGCAAGTCTCCCATGCGTGCGCGAGGCAAGCAGCGAGGTCGCCGTTCATGTCATGGGCGAGGCCAGCAGCAAGGTCGCCATTCCTGTTGTGGTCGAGGCGAGCGGCCCCGGCAACACCACCACGGCCGCCCCGCCTGCCGGTTAGCTTCGCTGCTGCCCACGCCCGCCTGCCCGCCGTCGCCTCCGCCATCGCCCGCCACCACCTGGTCGGAAGACCTAGAAAAACACCCGCCGCCACCTAGTCGGAAGACCTAGAAAGATGCTAAGTGTTGCTCTATTCGATGCCACCTGGTCGGAAGGTCCCACTAGTCAATGATACGAGAGAGCCGTAGTTTTATATAATGTATAGGCAAATTCCCATACATGAGCAACTATCCCTCTCTAGCCCAGCGGTAGCGAGTGAGCGAATCAAGCACGAGGTTGTGGGTTCGAGTCCCGCCTCGCGCATCTTTTTTGGGCGAATTAAGTTCTCGGGCGCCTGTCAAATGGGTCCCGCCTGTCAGTGTGTGCCCCGCTTGTCTGTTGAATATTAACATTTCAGCAAAAATGACACCTAGACAATGACACATAAGCGAGGTTGCTGAGGTGGCTACCTAATCATCCTAATGCATTCAAAACAAATGGTAGTGACCATTTATATTGGTCGTTATCAGCTAGGCATGAGGCAGTGGATAGTGCTACTAGCTTTACGACCATTTCCTCTAATGAAATTACGACCTTTCTGACCAAAATGGTCGCTATGGTTTAGGGTTTGGAGCCCCCCAGACAGTTTTTGACCAATTTGTCTAAAATGGTCATAAATTTATGACCAATTCTTCCAAGGTCACTGACAGAAGGTCATAAGTTAACATATTTCTTGTAGTGCTTGAAGACTGCGTCCTGGGTCCACTCAGTAAATGAGCCACGCCTCCACGCCTCCCTCTTATTATGGGGAAGGCGCGAGCCGCCTCTTTACTGCGATGTGACGCATGCGTGCGGGAACCGCCCCACGCATGACCCCCACATCAAGCGCGACCCCCCGCATCGCGCGTTCAATGCTAGTCGTGGGGAAGCGCAGCGGACGAAGAGTTACTGCGCTAAAAATCTGCCCCACCTGCCTGCGTACCGTTTTTGGCCTGGCGCAACAACGTGTAGCGCTTATGTGTGGCTCAGGCCCGAAGGCTCCTGTCGGTGTACAAAAGTAGGGGCACTCCTTTGTACCCCTTTACTTGTGCACGGGCAGTCGGAGCCGCGTGCCGCGACCACACTAAGCAGGGCAGAGGAGGGTAGCCGGAGCACAAGACGGTCAAGGCAACGCCAAGAGCAGAAACACCAAAGAGCAAGGGGGCGAGGTGGACTCCCCCGGCAAGGCCCTTGTCGGGGTGGCCTCCGCGGCCCCGGAAAGAGTCTTGCTGGGGCAGCTTGCCCGACACCAACAGAGCGATCCACCCTTGAGCCCACGGGTTCCGACCCAACCAACTACGTTGGACCCCAGGGCTTGGGAGGCGCCTCTGTGGTGGCATGCAGATCTTCGTCAAGATCATAAAAATGTGAGATCAGATGAGGACCAGAAGACGGCGACCCTCGGCGGGATCCCAGCCGAGGGAATCCACAAGACCCCCGGCAAGCGCCTTGCCGGGGACGACTGCAACACCACGGCAAGACCCTTGCCGGGCCCCCAGCAAGGCCCTTGCCGAGGACGCCAGCAGGGCCACTGCCAGGCCCGCATTAGCCAAGACTCCACCATCGTCCCCAAGCAGCTGCTAGCTCAACCAGCTGGGCAGGCACCTGCATGGCGACGGGCGGCCTCTACACCAACTCGGCAAGCACCTGCGTGGTGGCATGCAGATCTTCGTGAAGGCTCCACCACCGCGCCACCTCAGCAGCCTGCCTGCCTACATGGCGCTGCATGCTTCGCTGGCACGGGCGCGTGTTGATGCAAGGCGGGGCGGCGACGGACGGGATAGGCCTTGTTCCCGTCCCCGATAAAGCTAATGGACACCTAAGTAGCGCATTTAATGCATTTTGTTCCCTAATGCCAGGTGATAAGCTTGCGCACTGTAGACCTTTCCACCTCCTGTGTGCCACTGTGGCAACCCCTTTTACCTATAAAAGGAGGCCCAAGGCGACCAGGAGAGGGATTCGGCTCTTTTGTACAAGTTGCACCCAGTAGCTAGCTCAAGAACACAAGAACACTCAATACATCCACCAAAACAGGACTAGGGTATTACGCATCCTCGCGGCCCGAACCTGGGTAAACGATCTGTGTGCTTCCTGTTAGACCTGCTCTTCTCACGACCCCATGCCCGCCAACCGTAGAAGGGATTCCAGTGATCCCATAGGTGTCGTTTCCACCGATAGGAAAGGACACATATTATGGTTACATAGTGGACATATGGGAACTTGACTACGAACATGATTTTAAGGTCCCTTTGTTTAAGTGAAAATGGGTCAATCTATGAGGAGGAGGGGTACAGGTAGACCCATAGTACGGAATGACAACAATGGATCTGAACAATCTTGGGTACACAGGCAAACCATTCGTCCTAGCCAATGATGTGGCGCGGGTTTTCTATGTGAAGGACATGTCTACCAAACCGAGAAAAAGAAAAGATAAGGAAGTGAATACATCATACGATGAGCCAAAGTGCCACATAGTTCTTTCAGGAAAAAGAGACATCGTGGGATTGGAGGGAAAGACAGACATGTCTGAAGATTATGAAAAGTTTCATGAAATTCCTTCCTTCAAAGTTAAGGCTCACCAAGCACCCTATTAAGTGATGAAGAATATCCATGGTTACAACGCAATAAGCAAAGGACACAAGTGAAGAAAAAGTGAAGAATTTCTCTCCACAACTATTATGATGATGCCTTTGATCTAGAATATCACTGCAGTTACATGTGGAGAAATGAAATGCCTTTTTTAACAGACGATTTTCCGTATGAAACATTGATACTTCGAAAGAGATTGTCCATTTTGTACACGAAGTGCATCCAGTTTTTTTCGTAACCCTCTCAACTTTTTAGCACATGCTACCTGCCAATTTTCAACCTCTTTAGAGTTCATTTGTAGTGCTTTTCAATTTCAGGATCATATAGCTCAAAAAAATCAGTAAATGCATGAAAAATAACAAATGAAGTCAAAAAGGGTTGAAAATTGATGATGTGGCTTTGAATGGTGCATTTTGAACACACAAAAAGTCTGGAGTTCAAATAAGTTCAAAAATAATGAAATCCCTTTGTAACAGATGAGTTTTCGTCCGAAACCCTAATACTTCAAAAGAGATTGCCCGTTTTGTACACGAAGTGCATCCAGTTTTTGCCGTAACCCTCTCAACTTTTTAGCACATGCTATGTGGGTGAAATGATGATAACATGACAACTTTTAACCTTTTCAGAGTTCATTTGTAGTGCTTTCCAATTTCAGGGCCATATAGCTCAAAGAATGAACTAATGTAAAAAAGAATGGACTAGAAAACTTTTATGAAACTCTAATACCAAAAATAATGAACTAAAAGAATGAACTAGAAAACTTTGATGAAACTCTAATAGCAAAAAGAATGAACTAGAAAACTTTAATGAAACTCTAATAGGAAAAGGAATCAATTAAAAGCTTTTATAAACCACTAGTATTATTGAAACTAAAATTATATAAAATTTATGCAACCAAAATTATGAAAGTATTTTTTGTTCAAAACATTAATAGCAAAATGAATTTTCATAAATAATTTTTTTGTTTCAAACTTTAATAGCAAACTAAAATGACAAAATATGATTTTGATTAAAACAAACATTTCAAATAACCTAAAAATTACCAAAATGAATATAATGATAAAACATAGTAATATTAAATAGCAGGAAAAAGAATCACTCAAATATATATTTTTATAGTAAAGTTATTCACAAACAAGTGATTCACACAAATTTCAAAAAAAATTTCAAATTTAAACTATTCAAATTGGAAAATAATGGCACTAACAGAAAGTTTATAATTTTTATTACCTAAAAGCTAAAAGAATCACTAAAAACAGTAAGTTTTTTTTGACCAAAGAACAGTAGGTTAAATCCCCTACTGTGAGTCATTTTTCATTTATATTTAAGAGTATCAAATTACATGAATAAACGGTTGTTGGGGGGACAACCAAGTAGGTACTATCTAGAGGGAAAGTAGCAAGAATTTATTGGAAAATTTAATATTGTCTATCCAAGAGGACATGCCCTCTTTTAGAGTGGGCTTAGCCCTTAGCATGGTCATTTTGAAATATCTGACAAAATGTCGGGGAGGCTGATCGTGCCCACGAACACCTATGGGGCCGGCGGACCAGGCCCCTTGTGGTTCGGAGGGGGGCGGAGATCGCACGAAGAGCGGATCGAGGCGAGGCACATGAGCAGTTTACCCAGCTTCGGAGCTCTCCGGAGAGATAAAACTCCTACTGCTGCTTGTTTGATGTATTGTGTTCTTGCTAGGGAGCGATGAGAGCTACAAAACCTAGCGTGAGTGTATCTGGTCTCGAGTGAATCAAATGAACCGGACCCTTTCTACGTTGCGCATAGGCCTCCTTTTATATGCTCAAGGGGTCTCCGACAGGTGGCAACATAGATGAGGGTACAAATGTAAAAACAGGAGTTGGTACACCTACTCGAACAGTGTACAGTGCAAAATACCTAACTCTCGGCAAGGGACAAAAGTAATAAATGCCCGTCGATTGTCGCCCAAACAAAGGCAACAGAGACCGTCAGTGCGCCTCCGCTTCGCCACGATGGCAAGCTTGTCGGCGCGCCGCTTATCGCTGCTCTCCGCTGGCTGCCATGACCCGCCGACACGCAGCGCATGGAGCGGTCCCATGGCGACCGCGTCCGGATGAGCTGGAGCGGAGATGGAGAGAGGTTGCTTGCCGCGGCAAGCGCCTTGCCGCGTCGAATCCTTGTCGCGCCGGAGGCTTGTCGCGCTCCGAACCTTCCCGGCAAGCTCCTCTTGCCGGGGTCTTGTCTTCTGCACGCCTTGAGTGGCCTTCCCGACAAGCTCCTCTTGTCGGGGCCTTGTCTTCTTAATCAAATACTTTGTTCTTGAAAGGCTCCAAAGGAGCCACGGAGGATCTTAGCGGTGATGAGGCAAACCTGCCGCTGGGTGTCTGCAATCGTCTGCGTGCACGAGTACGGGATACTAGGGTACCCCTACTCTAGTACACCCACAGGAGCCCCCGGCCTGGCCGTACACGGTGCCGAAGCGCTTGTCGGCCAGGCCCAAAATCGCGTACCGGACACACGCGGCCTCGACCACGTTGCAACTTGCCCCGGACCCACCACGATCCCCACTAACGGCACGCACCGGACGTGGCGTCGTGCGAGAGATCGTGGGCGCGGTCGTGGGGGATTCTTTATTAGTATAAGCGGAACATCCGCTCCCTCCCCCTCTTTATAAGCGGAGGAAACAGAGGCAGGCCGCCCACTCCTGCCATTGCTGTCTTGTCAAGAAAACCACCGCCGCTCCCCTCTTCTTCTCCGGTGCGAAGAGAGCAGCGTCACGCCCCCTTTCGCCACAAGCACGCTCACCGCCGTCGGCCTCCTCCGCCCTCCTCGCCATGGCTCCGAAAGCCGACAAGGAGAAGGGCGTCAAGTCGGCCGAGGCACAGCGGCTCGCGGCGCTGCGCAAGGAGCGAGCCATCTTCCCCCTGCAGCTCGGCGCAAGGGAGCTGCGGGACGTCTTCTACCTCTTCTGGTCGACGGAGACGCGTGCGCATCCAGCGCGAGGGTACTCCCCGCCTCCGCCGCTGATTTGGCCCCAATAGGGTACCCCTTTTTCGCCCTTTTCTTCTATTGCGGGCTTTTCCCGCCCTTTTCCGAGTTCTTTTGCGACATCATGAACACGTTTAGCCTCCGCCTCCTTGATTTCTCCCCCAACGCCGTCTTGACCATGGCAGTTTTCGTGCATTTGTGTGAAAACTTTGTCGGAGTCCACCCAAACGTGGCACTCTTCCGCCATTTCTTTGTGCCCCGCGTCGAGAGAGGAGAGCCACTTGCCGGAGGGATAGCCTGGGTCTCTAGGATCGGCAAGAAAGAGGCCTACCTGGAAGGAGAGTTCCGCAACAAGTGGGAGGAGTGGAGAGCCAATTGGTGCTGGGTCGTAGAGGAGAACCCGCAGCCCTTCACCGCCGTGCGCCAAACCCCAATAGTGCGCGGCAGAGATTGGAGTAACTTGGCGCCGGAGGATGCGAAGTTGAAGATATCTGTGACCAATTTTGCGCCTCGGGCTTGCCGGGTTAACTGTAGGCGCAGCTTGGCGCAGATTTCCTTCGCCGCAGACGCTTCCCTTGCAGGAAAGGAGGAGGCCTGCTTGGGAGTTCCAAAACGCGGCAGACATAATGAGGCTGCGCCCGGGCCTGAACTGGAACTTCACCGTCTTGGAGCTGGATGCGATGCTGCTCGAGCTATTCAAGAACGACCCCGACCACCCTGAGGGGTTTAGCTTGCCGTGGGGTCGCCCCTTTGTGCAACAACTTCGGCGCTCGACCGCATCCGGCGCCATGATGCCATTGCGACTCCCACGGGATCGTCCCAACTGGCGAGAGCCCCGACGAGGTCGTGCAGCAGTTCTTCGACGATTTGGAAGAAGTGCCGATCCGCTCCGACGAGCAGAAAAGGCTCACCCTCGACACCACCGACGAGGAGATGGCGCGGATTGCCACCAGGTTGGAGGAGGCAGCAGCAGCCGCTGCCGCTGGAGCCTTCGGGTTCACCGTGGAGGAGGCGGACGCTGTGAAGGCGGCAAGCCTTGCCGAGCGAGGGGAGATCGCCGGCGAGGACGAGCTTGTCGAGCTCGAGGCCGGGTCGAGTGGACCCGCCGAGGGCGCTTCTTCTCCACCACCCAGCGACTTGCCGCCGGTGCCCGGCTCCGCCAAGAGGCGCCTCCGCAAGGCCGGAGACGAGTCGGGCGACAGATCGCCCACAAGAAGCGGCCGCGCTCTACCAAGGCAAGCGAGGTTGCAGCTGAGCGCCCTCGCCTGCTGCGACAAGCTGGGCGGGTCTTCTCAGGCCACCGCCGACGCCTCCACCAAGCGGCCAAGAGAGCCCATGCCTCCGCCTCGTCGCACCGGAGGCGAGCCGGAGTTTGACTTCTCCACGCTCAGCTCCGAGGAGGAAGGCGAAGAGTAAGCTTCTCGAGATTGTGCTTGTATTTCTTCAATTTTATTGCTTCATCTTGAATCTGATTTGCTTCGTTCTGGACTCTTTCCTTTTCGTGACGCCGCCCGTAGAGCGTCGAAGAGGGCCAAGATCCCGACGGTCATCGTCGACGACGATTCTCCTGTGGCAACAGGGACGCGTCTGAGACTCCCTTGCCGGACCCGCAACCCTTCCTCAGAGTGTCCCCAAAGACAGCCCCAGAGTAAGTGTCCAGTTTTCTCCTTACTATTAGGTGTGCAGGGGTGCTCCTTTTTCGTTGATATCTGATTGTTTGCTTGTTGTAGGAGTAGAGCAGCCTCATCAGGAGGGCTCGGAAGCCGCCTCCGAGATCCTGCCCGCTGCCACTACACCGCCAAGGGAGAATTCCCCGGCAAGGGAGCGCCCTCCGACAAGGGAGGCCACTCCAGCAAGGGAGGCCACTCCGGCAAGGGAGGCTACCCCGGCAAGGGACAGCGCCAGCGACCCTCCAGTGGTCGAGGCCATGGCTGCGGGCCCAGCTCGTCTTCTTCTTCCAGCGCCAGGGATCGGTGGAGTCGCTCGATCCGGCGGCGGGTGTCGTTTTCTCCGACTCCCTCTCGGCGGCCAAGGCGGTCGCCGAGAGTCGGATGCTCGACGGGTGGCGGGGAGACTCGCATTTCTCTGCGGGGAGGAGGAGGCAGATAGTCGTCCCGCCGCTCCACTGCTCTCGGGCGGCCGTCTTCGTCGCGCTCGATGGAGATGTGAGTCCGACTATGGCTGACAGCCGGATCCTTGTTTTTTCTTCCACGGACACCGCCAGTCGGCGTCCGAGATGTCGCGCCTTGATCTCGGCGGGGAGGCAAGTCGCCGTGTTGTCGTCGCGGCGCCTCCATGCGGCAGCTGGCTTCGTCTTGCGCGATAGCCGCGTTGAGGAGCTGCTGGACTCGCTCCGTCATCAGGCGGCGCTCCTCGCCCTCGAAGTGATCCAGCTCGTCCGCCGCCGCCTGGGCGGCGCGGATGTTCTCCGCGGGCGTGGCGTACATAGGGCGATTTGCCCCGAACATGTTTACGATGGCTACGCCACGCTGCTGGACCGCGCCTAGGCGGCTAGGCCCAGTCGGAGCCGGTGAGCCGCCCGAAGCGCGATCCATCTCACGCTGGTAGGCTTCTGACAAGCGTCTCATGCTTGCCAGCTTCTCCGCGCCTACGAGGAGCTGAAGGCGGCGTGCCTCCAGCACCCCGGCGTCAGCGTCATCCGGAATGGGCGCAGTCAGGTCTTGCGGAACCGCTTCGATAAGGTCATGATCTCCCTTGCCGGAAGGCTCGCTATGACCGATGACGAGCACCTCCGTGATGGTGCTTCCGCCGCTCTCTGCGCGAGGGAGCGGCTCATCGTAGACCACCACGTTGGTGGGGAACGCGTCGAGCGACGCGGTGTCAGAGTCGACCAGCATCGGGTCGGTGGAGCCTACGGACTCCAGGTCGGCGGCAGGCTCGCCGGCGATGTGGAGCTGCTCGAGGAGGCCCGCGAGGAGGCTCTCGGGGCCGTCCGTGCCTGCGTCGGATGCAGGCTCGTCGGAGAGGCGAACTTCGCCGATAAGTTCGGCGAGGCAGCTCGCCGCGCAGGCGACCTCAGCTCCATGCAGCGCGTCGGTGTAGACTCTGCGGCGTGCGGGCTGGCTCCGCTTCGCCAGGAGGAAAGGTTCCCGTCGAGCAGGTCTCTGGCGACGGTGCACCTAGCCCCACGGTGGGCGCCAAAGGTCGGGGGTTGGGTGCGACATATGCCAAAGGATGGCTTATCATGGAGGGGGCGAGTAGAACGTCGCCGGTGCGTGGAAACGGGATGAGGCGAAGGCATGCATGCCGGCGAATCTTACCCAGCTTCAGGGCTCTCCGTGGAGATAACACCCTACTGCTGCTCTGCGGGGTCTTCGCATGGTCACTATGGCAAAGTGTGTACAAGGTTGCTCCTTGAGCTGTTCGGGGTGAGGAAGGAGAAGGGCACGGCTAGCTCCTCTCTTCCCTCTATGTGTGTGTCAAACTACTAGGGTCCAACCTCTTGCATGGGTTCCCCGGGGGGTTTATCTAGGCCTACCCCCCGGGGGTATAATGGTAATCCGGTGTCTGCAGTCCCACCGTCGATCTCTTAAGTCGCCGTCTTCTCCGCCGACTTGGGCCCGCCGACTAGTGGGCCCGCCGACGGTCCAGCATGGGGCCGACAGCCTTGTCCGCCATGGTAGTCTTGCCCGGCTGCGGTTCTGTAGTCGCTTCTAATGACGCGAGCTTGGTCGTGGGGTCATGGCAACAGTGCCGCCGCCTGGCGGGCGATCACTGTTGCCATTCCCTGTCTTGTCTGCTTAATGGCGCATGGAGCCCGTGGGAGGGGCCGGCCGACTCTCGGAGGCCGACTCCCAGCGGGTCCATCTTGGGGCGCTCTCGCCGTCCTCTGCACTCCCGCCGACAGGCGGGTCCCGCCGTCTTGGTCGCAGACAGTGCCATCGTGGAGTGCAGGGATCTGCCCAGGGGCTGATGTCGAGGCCGGCATGGTATGATGCCGCCGGACGGAGATCTCTGTCACGACGGGCGCTCTGTGGCCATGCATCGCCCTTTATGAACGGGGCAGGGATGGGCCGCGAGGCGGCCTCATCCCCTCCTGTCCGTAGTCGCATAGGCAGGAGGTGGTTGGAGTCGCAGGCCGACTCCCCATAGCCGGCTTCTCCGGAAGTCGCTGGTTGGGAGTCGGCTTATCACGAGGCCGTCTCTGGGACTCGGCTGGGAGGGGCAGTCGGCAGCTCTACCGCGACTCTCAGAAGGCGGCTCTTCGTCTTGGGGTCTTGACGGGCGCAGTCTATCCTGATGTTTTGAAAGGTCCAGGGGCTCGGGTTTGCCTACCCGTGGCCCATTACTCCGACACACGGTCTACCCCAGCGGAGTCCCAACACTGGTTGTCAAAATCAATCACCTTCGACCACCAGGACTACTCTGGAAGTATCTGGAATGCAGGATGGACTGCCTTGATATTAGATCCTATAATCGACGGACTCCAATTTACACGAGTCCTAATGGACGGCGGCAGTGATCTAAACCTGCTATGTAAGGACACAATCCGCAGGATGGGGATAGACCCAACCAAAATTCGCCATAGCAACACTCCCTTTCAAGGAGTAATGCTAGGTCCATATGCCCATTGTACGGGCTCCCTACCGCTAGAAGTTGTGTTCGGCTCATCCAACAACTTCCGTCGCAAAAAGTTAGTCTTCCACATCGCCCCATTTAAAAGTAGCTATCAAGTACTATTGGGACACGAAGCTTTCGCCCGCTTTAACGCAATACCGCATTATGCATCTCTTACACTTAAAATGCCCGGTCCACGCGGCATTATCTCATTAAAGGGAAAACTCTGCGTGTTCCTCGATACGGAAGAATGTGAGACTGCCTTGACAGCCACACACTAATCCGGCTTTGCTGATCAAAGCACCTAAACAGGTCATTCAGACCCGGGACACGGTTAGGCGAGTCCGGTATAAATAAACAAGGGGCTTACTAGCCACGTACCCCCTTACAAGGGGCTCCATGCATGTACAACAAGAGACAATAAAGCTCAATTCCGTTCGTTTTTTGAATCATACTCTGTTTATTTTAAGATACATTTTTCGCACGATCTTTTTTCAACTAAGTTCCTCTCTTTTATAGATGAACGCCGTGCTATACCCGTCCAGGATACGGCACAACGGAGACACAGGCGCAGACGTGCAACAGGGACCTGTCGCAAGGATTCTTTTCAGATTAAGACCCTGCGTAAACCTTTTTTACTGTCTCTTGTTGTTACACATCCCCCCCAGTTTTTTGTTATAACCGAGGAGGAGGCTGGCGTTTTTGCATCGGCCGCGTCAGAATTTTGCACGTACCTGGACACCAGGGGCTTGTTACCAAGGGCGTTGTTCGGCCCGCTTTCATAAAGACCGAATACCTTAGGGAGTGTTCGGCATCTCGAGTTAGGCCTTATTTGCATCAGCTCCGAATCATGTCTTTGGTCAAATGTTGGGTTTGCCCGGCTCCTGTGTTTTGCTGCCTTACGTTCCGTTCTATCGACTAACGCGGCACTAGGAGAACTACTGCGATTGTGCCCCGGTTCGGCCAGGTGAGCACCTCAGTGGAGAAAGCCGAAAACTGACTGTCATGATATAGCGAGAGACTGGTCAACCACTCGATGACCCACCGGAATGTTTAGAATTCCCCCGCATTAATGAAGGACCGTTTTCCGGTCAGACACATACGCGCCCCAAATTCGGGAGAACGCGGTGCCCCCAGGGGCTATATAGTAGCCCCATCATCGAACTCCTATGGCTAAGTGAAAGTGATAAAGCATTATAGTCCAGTTGCCTAGTTTGCTATGCTATCACCTCCTTTACAGGACCAAGATGTTGGATTAAGTGTGAAAATGCGCTTTTTTTTGCAAACACCCCCGCATTATGTGTGTGGGGGCTGAAGCCGAAGACTGCCATCTTTCAGGTTATATATACATATACATTAACGGCCGCACAGGAGGTATTTTACTACTTGAACGCACAAGTATAAAAAGCTCTTATATTCTATTGAAACATTGTTTCCCAAATCATACATGTCATTAGAACATAATATCCTTCGAGCACTGCGTCTCTATTAAACGAGCGCCCTGCAGGACTTCCTCAAAATAGCGCTCGACTGACACTCGGCTTCCATCCGAATCCGGGGATGCAATGTCGGTGGCCTTCATATCCGCCCAGTATGTCTTGACACGGGCAAGAGCCATCCGCGCACCCTCTATGCATGCCGACCGCTTCATGGACTCGATATGCAGCACCGCACCAAGGAACTGCTGCACCAAACCAAAATAACTCTTCGGCTCGGGCCTTTTCGGCCACAAATGAGTCACGACATCCTTCATAGCAAGTCCGGATAACCTATTCAGCTCAGCCCATTCGGCCAACCGATCGGTTAAGGGAAGTGGACGCTCTGGATTACGGAACTGCGACCAAAACAGCTCCTCCATTCTGTGATCCTTTTGACCTCGGAAGTGCTCGACCGCGTTCGCGGCACTCGCCGCTAAGTCCAGATAAGCATCCTCCGCACCCCACAGCCGGTCCAGTAGAGCAGATTTCCGATCAGTGAACTTCCTCCGGAGCAGAAAGGGCTTTCCAGGCGCGATATCCCCGGCTTGACATAGCTCCTCCTTTATAGCTCTCATCGCGGAGCGAGCATCCTTGGCTCCGGTGGTGGCCTTTTTCAAGCCCTCTTGCTCCGCTCGACCTTCCTTTTCAAGAAACTCGCAGCGGTCGGTAGCATTCTTCAACTTCACGGCCATCTCGGCCATTTCCTTCCTGCTTCGGTAGTGAGCAGCCTGTTCGGCTTTTAGCTCTTCGGCCGCCTTCAAGGCAGCCGCATCACTCCTTCTGGCTTGCTCCTTAACTCGGGCGAGCTCTGCCCGAAGGCCCTCCACAGCAGCGGCACCATCTGCATTAAGCATACATGTTGTAAGGTACGGGCGTTAAGCTCCCTTACCAGGTGTCCGCGGAGAAGTTGCATACCTTGTGACTCGTCAAGCCGCTTATTGACAAGTGCGATGTCCGCATCCGCCACGTCAAGTTGCCGCTTCAGTTCGGCAAATTCACCAGTCCGGCTGGCCACCGGATGCTCCGCCACCTATATAGGAAAGGCGACATCTTATAACTGAGATTATGATCCTCGGCGCGCTGTCACTTTTGACAACGTACCGAGTCTCAGGGGCTACTATCTATACAGGGTGCATTCTATATGCAAAACTATCAGAAGGTACATCATTTTTGCGTACCTCAAACCCCGTTAGTAAACTTCTGACGGCTTCATGCAATCTGCTCTCAGCGGATGAAATCCTTTCAATCACCGTACCCATTAACGCACGGTGATCTTCCGAGATAGACGCTCGCCCGAGTAGATCCTTCAGCTCCTCCGACCGTACACCGCTTGGCGCGGACCGTCCGGACCACGGACTCGGGAAACCCTCCGTGGCGACACCTCGTGGTCGTCCGCCTACTTCGCATGACGGTGCGGCAGGTGGAGGCGTTCGCTCTCCATCATCTCCTGGACGAAGATCCCCCGAAGACGAGCTCTGCTGAGAAGGGCTGAGATCCGAACTACAAGGTAAAATCTCGGTTATCTTCAGAAATAAAAACAGGGATGTCCCTTATTACAAGAATCCCCTCTCTACTTACGGATCGCTGGAGGGCTGATCCCCTTGGGGAAATAGTGCGGCTGGGGTGTCTCCCGGCGCCGGACCCTCTGGCGAAGATTTCTTTCCCCGCTTTGAGGCCTTGGCCTCCGGATCTTCAGAAGCGGTCCTCTTCTCCCCTTGGAGGGAGGGATCCTTGATCCCCCCCCTTTGTTGAAAGCCTCTTTCGCGGAGGCAGTAGCTTCCCTGTTCCCCCCTTCGCCCTCTTTCAAAGGCGCAGCCGCTAGCGTCTTGGTTAACACAGGATCCGGCGTGGTCTCAGGGAGGGGGGCCGGACACCTTATCAGTTTTGCTTTCGCTATCCACTCATATTCAAGGGACAGCTCTTCAAAGGGCAAGTTTATGATAAATGTACGGATAAGCGTGTCAATAAAGATCTGAGGACTACTAACTTGAGTATCCGGGCGATTGCAGCTCAGACCTGCGTCCTCGGTCAAGTCCGGACACTTCTCTTGTGATCCGAAGAACAGTTTATACATCTCCACGGGCGTCGCACCCATAAAATGTTGGAGAGCTCGTGGTCCCTCCAGATTAAATTCCCACAGGCAGAGGGGGCGACGTTTGCAGAGTAGAAGGCGCCGAATCAGCATGACCTGCGCCACCACGACCAGATTGATCTCTCTCTCTTGGAGGTGTCAAATACGGCCCTGCAACAGAGGTACGTCCTTGGACGGTCCCCAGTCAAGCCCTTTGTTGACCCATGACGCCAGCCGCTGTGGAGGACCCGAGCGGAAGGCAGGTGGCGCCACCCATTTGGTGCCCCTGGGAGCGGTGATATAAAACCACTCATGTTGCCACAAACCGAGCTCCACTTGAAAAGAGCCCTCAGGCCATGGAGCGTCAGCACTTCTGCTTATAACAGCCCCTCCGCACTCTGCCTGCTGCCCCTCGATCATCTTCGGCTCCACTTTGAAGGTCTTGAGCCACAATCCGAAGTGAGGGGTAATGCGGAGGAAGGCCTCACATACGACAATAAACAATGAGATGTGGAGGATGGACTCCGGATCCAAGTAATGGAATTCCAGCCCATAATAAAACATGATCCCCCTCACGAAGGGGTCCGTCGGGAAGCCTAAACCCCGAAGGAAGTGAGATATGAACACCACGCTTTCGCCAGGCTCGGGATTGGGAACAACCTGCCCTTGGGCAGGCAGCCTATGCGAAATTTCGCCAGTTAGATACCTGGTGTCTCTCAGCTTTAGCACGTCTTCTTCCGTGACGAAAGAAGGCATCCACCGGCCGTGCAAGCCGGAGCCGGACATCGTCGAAGGTCCGAAGTGCCTGAATCTGGAGCTTTGGGTGTTGGAACTCGAGGCGAGGGGCGGATTCGATTGAGATTGAAGGAAAGGAGCAGGCCTTGGTCTCGTTATAAAGAGGTTGAATACCAAGAGCCCTCCCCGTGGCCGTTTGGGACTCGCCGATAGAGGAGGCGTGCCAGCGAACGCAGCTGGGTTACCCACGCCCGTATTGATGAGAATCCCGGAATAAGGGGGCACGATCTCCGCTTTGATAAGACGTGCCAAGGAAACCGCCTCGCTAAACACGCTGAGGTGGAACAGTAAAAAACGATTCAAATAAAGGCATGGCCGTGGTGTGATGTCACGCCGCGGAATACGTCAGCAGATCTGTGTAAAGATTATTCTCTCTATGGTGGTATGTGGAACTTGTTTTGCAGAGCCGGACACTATCCTTCTGTTCAAAATCTTCTATGAAGAATTCGGAAGAGGAACCCGCCTTGCAATGCCGAAGACAATATGCGCACCGGACTCGTCGTCATTGAATCCTGGTTCAGGGGCTACTGAGGGAGTCCTGGACTAGGGGGTGTACGTATAGCCGAACTATCATCTTTGGCCGGACTCCTCGACTATGAAGATACAAGATTGAAGACTTCGTCCCGTGTCCGGATGGGACTTTCCTTGGCGTGGAAGGCAAGCTTGGCGATACGGATATGTAGATCTCCTACCATTGTAACCGACTCTGTGTAACCCTAACCCTCTTGATTGTCTATATAAATCGGAGGGTTTTAGTCCGTGGGACGAACAACAATCATACCATAGGCTAGCTTCTAGGGTTTAGCCTCTACGATCTCGTGGTAGATCTACTCTTGTACTACCCATATCATCAATATTAATCAAGCGGGAGTAGGGTTTTACCTCCATCGAGAGGGCCCGAACCTGGGTAAAAACATCGTGTCCCTTGTCTCCTGTTACCATCCGCCTAGACGCATAGTTCGGGACCCCCTACCCGAGATCCGCCGGTTTTGACACCAACAGTGGGGTTTTGGGGAGACGAGTCATCGTGTGGGCTATTGGGTACGGGTGTGGGGGGAGGAGTTTGGTGGGATTTGACCCGATAGACGAGGGTTTTAGCTTTGGATAAAAAACAGAAACGGGATATATACCCGTAACGAAAACAAGATCGACATCTAAACTGATTTTTGCAATCGATACGGAGGTGTCCAGATGATAAGCATTTGCCGCAAAAAGATATGAACGGAGTCTGTTGTTGGACAGATGGGCCTCTATCGGTGGGGTGGGCTTGATTGGGCCTGGGGTTTGTGTTGGTAGCGGGTTGGGCATCAACCAAAAGAGGGGTGATGGTGGGCTGTGGGGCCTCGGAAGGCTTCGAGTTTGGGTCTCTGGGGATAGAAATTTGAAAGGAGATAATCCCGCTCGCCGTTGGCTCGTGATCCGATGATGACGGGGCCTTGTTGACGATAGCCAGAGAGTTGCATGACGGAGGATTTGGCGGCCGCCGTACACCGAGGGGAACAGAATTTGCACCAGTGAGATGGCCTTGAGTGGATCTAGAGACCGTAGTCCATTCATGCTCCAGCTCGTAAAGCCAAAGATTGTATTCTCTGATCCATGATGGTCCTCCAAAGCCCCAAAGGTGAAAATGGCAAGTAAAACTAGGACATATAAAGGATCTTAAACGGTAGATCATAAATCCAACCGCCTTTGATATAACAGAGAATTTAAAAACTTGTCCACGGATGTGAGAAACATTGAGGTGGGATGGAGACCCCCCAATGCAAGCCTCTATGGCTAAGCCAACGTGTTCAACATTAAGGATGAAAGAAGAATGGCCAAATGAAACCACCAGATGGACAGCGAGGTTGGGGTCGAGGCAATGAACAGAAGTAGAGAATCTTGCTCTAACCTTGTTGGCAATTTCCACTCCCGCGGGAAGATCCAGGAGAGGGGGCACCATCTTGGCCGGAGGGATACACCAGGAGGGAGGGCCATGGATCGCCAGTGGAGTCTCCCTAGGAGTCGCCAGAGAGGTGGTGGAGGGGGAGCCATGGTCCCGGTTCTACTTACAGCAAAACAGTAAGTATTTGCTGTAAGTAGAAACAAAATAAAATAAATAAAGGAAAAAAGAAAACAAAATGGAAATAAATAAATAAATATGCCACCTACTGGGCCACCACGGCCTGAATACGACTAGAAACCAACCATGGGCCAGGATTTAGGCCCGCAGCAGGCCCAGTAGGCCCACAGGCAAGGTGTGAAAGATTAGGCCCGAAAGCCTACAGTTGAGTGGAGCTCGAGAGGGTGGGCGCAGTAGCGCTTATAAACCACTCTCGAGCTCTCTCAACTAGCAAGGTGGGACTAAACTTCCCACCGCACCGCGCCAGCACAAGTCCTTTGGTCTCGGTTGGTAGCACCAACCAGTACAAAAGGCGTGCATTGGTACCGGTTCGTGGCACCAACCGGGACCAATGCCCCCCTTTAGTCCTGGTTGGTTCCACCATCCAGGACCAAAGTTCTCTGTTTCCCGCCCTTTGGGCTGCTGAAAACTGACCTTTGGTCCTGGTTGGTGGCACCAACCGGGACTAAAGGGGGGCATTGGTCCCGGTTGGTGCCACGAACCGGGACCAATGCTTCATCTATATAAGCAGCACTTGTGAAAATTTCGTTTCAGTTCTTCGATCCCTCCGACGCCGCCGTCAGGCTGCCCCTCTGCCCCGCCATAGCCGTCGTCGCACCCCTGCCTCCTACACCGTCGCCGCGCCCCTGCCTTCGACGCCGTCGCCGCACCCCTGCCTCCTATGCCGTCGCCGCGCCCCTGCCTCGGACGCCGTCGCCGTGCCCCTACCTCCAGCCCTTGTCGCCCGCCGTGCCCTGCCCGACGCCCGTCATACCGCCCCCGACGCCATCGCCGCACCACCACTGCCCGTACCGATCCCTCGCCGACGCGCCCGACCCCGTCACCGGCCCCGCGCCATCACCGCCCCCGCGTCATCACCGCCCCGGTCCGCGCCATCACCGCCCCGGTCCGCGCTGCCCCGCGTTATGGTCCGGCCGGCCTCCTTGTTCACATATGCATTTTTTCATATGATTTTGTTAGATGATGTTGGTGATAGATATGATGATGTTGATGATAGACGACATATGCTTTTTTCATATAATTTTTTGTTCATATGATGAATTTTTTCATATATGTATTCATTATTTTTGTTCATATGCTGATTTTTTTCATATATGTATGCTTTTTTGTTCATATGATAGATGATAGTTGATTTAGTGCATTTTAGGTTAGTTGTACTGTTAGTGCATTTTAGGTTAGTGGAGAGGAAATAGGAAAATAAGGAAAAAGAAGGAAAGAGGAAGAAGGAAGAAGGAAGAAGAATAAAAAGAAGGAGAGGAAAAAGGAAAATAAGAAGAGGAAGAAGGAGAAGAAGAGGAGAGGAAGAAGATGAGAAATAAAAAAGAAGAGGAAAAAGAAGAAGAAAAAGAGATATATTCTAGTTTTTTCTTCTTCTCCTCTTTTTTTTCTTCTTTTTTTCTTCTTCTCCTCTATTCCTTTTTCTTCTTCTCTTTTTTTCTTCTTCTTCATCTTCTTATTTGTTATCGGGTATGTCTTTGTTGATATACCCCCTCCTCGATAACTTCAACATGAGGGGGGGTCTATATACCCCCTCCCCAATAACATTTTTTCCATGTATGTATGTCGTCGTTGTAGATATACCCCATCCTGATAACTTCGACATGAGGGGGGGTCGATATACCCACTCCCCGATAACATTTTTTTCCATGTATGTATGTCGTCGTTGTCGATATATACCCCCTCCCCGATAACTTCGACATGAGGGGGGGGGGTCGAGATTTATAAGAGATTTATCAAGAATGCCCCCATTAGGGATGTGCACAAGTTGATCCATATTTTTTCTGATCTCAAGTACGTAACGTTCTATATGTCACGTTGCCTTGTGTCAAAGTATTGAAGAAATCCATGGCTTCATCATTAGCCGAAAATAAGCGGGGCATGATGGTATGAAGCTCTCCAAAGTTGTTTTGGAACGGAGCCCTGGATAGGATAATCCGCTTTTTGCTATGAAGTTTAGCAAAGACCTTCCAAATAGCAATATTCGGAAGGCTCTTGATGAACTTCATAACAAAAAGCGAATTATCATATCTGGGACTCCGTTCCAAAATAACTTTGGAGAGCTTCGTACCATCATGCGCCTGTTACTTTCGCCTAATGATGAAGCCATGGTTTTCTTGAATCCTTTGAGACTAGACAATGTGACATATACAAGGGTAGATGAGATCAGGAAAAATAGGAACAATTTTCTGCACATCCAGAATGGCGCCATTTTGTTAAATCTTACAAGCGTCGAGGCCACTGTCGGTGTCAAAACCGGCGGATCTCGGGTAGGGGGTCCCGAACTGTGCATCTAAGGCGGATGGTAACAGGAGGCAGGGGACACGATGTTTACCCAGGTTCGGGCCCTCTCGATGGAGGTAATGCCCTACTTCCCGCTTGATTGATCTTGATGATATGAGTAGTACAAGAGTTGATCTACCACGAGATCATAGAGGCTAAACCCTAGAAGCTAGCCTATGGTATGATTGGTGTATCTCTATCAACTAGCCTGGCCTCGGTTTATATAATGCAACAGAGGCCTAGGATAACAAGAGTCCTAGCCGAATACGCCGGTGGGAAGGAGTCCTTGTCTTGATCGCCAAGTCTTGTGGAATCTTCCTTGTATGCGGCAACTGTCCGGACTGGCCCATGAGTATACGGCCATGGGGGTCCTCGGCCCAATCTAACAGATCGGGAGATGACGTGGCGAGTACCCCTAGTCCAGGACACCGTCAGTAGCCCCCTGAATCGGTCTTCAAGTTAGTAACGCTCCTCGATTCTTCCAAACTGTTCTTCATCTTCGGTCGTTGTCTTGAAAGCTGGTTCAACAAATCTTCTCATCTTTGATCTTGAGGATCGCCGAAGTGCATCCGAAGAGTTTACACGTCGGGCATCGAGGAGCCCCTTTAAGTTTCTGGCCTTTATCAATGCCTTGTTATTTTTATGCCTCACCTCGGGTTTGAAGTTGTTCCCGGGAGGCAGTGTCCTCTTGCGCCTGAGCTCTAACGCCGGACTGCATTCGACGTATCTTTTGCAGCCGAGTACCAATGTCGGACTGTGTCCAAGCTCCAACACCGGACTGTATCCGAGCTCCAATGCCGGATTGTGTCCAAGCTCCAACGCCAGACTATATCCAAGATGTCTTGGTTCAAAAAAGTTGAAGGAGTTTAGCCGAGCTTAATGCCGGAAATGCCCTTTATGGAGCGAGCCGCTAGCGCCCGATCTTTATGCCGGACTGCCTCCGAGGTGGTGCACCACCCCGACCGTGGGCTGATTTTTTTTGTGAATATTTTTAACTGGTGCAGTTTATCCTCTGCCGAGAAATATAGCCAGTATCCCTCAAGGTGTGTATCAGTCTAAAACCCGAGATGCACCCGAAGGAAAGCATAAAACCGATGTCCCAGTAGCCCCTGAGACTCAGGTCGATGCGCGAAATCGGCCTGAGGGTCAACTCCTAGCTTGGCAGCATACATAGGAATAAAAATGCGGTGTAATATATTAGAGATAATAGTGATCGACGAACGGGCCCCTGAGAGAGGGTCGTGAGAAGTCACTGCAATATACTAGCTTGACGCCGGATAGGTCCATATGGTACCTATTATTGTTCGAAGACATGTATGCGCATAGTTCGGTCAAGCCGAACACTGAGTACTTTGAATTCTCTGCATTGAATAAGCAATGCAGTAGCCCCCGAGACACTGGTCGGGTGGCAACACCAGATCAAGGGATCGATGTGCCCTTTTAGTATTTATAGATAATGAGCGCAAAGCCCAGTAGCCCCTGAGCCTTAATGTGGGCACGGGTGGCCGAATTAAGGATCGATATCCAGAGTAAAATCACAGATTATGTGTAATGATTCTATGTATCCAAGTACTTTACATCATTATTTTGACTCCATTGCGAAAGTTTGTCAGTTGAAAGTGGCCCATCGTCGGCTTCTACCCCTTGGTAGATACTACGTAGGGTGTTTCCTCAATAACAAAGCAACCCTTAGCCGACGTCTCGGTGCCAGAAGGCGGTTGTGTTAGCAGAAACGAGGCAATCAGATATGCGGGCTTTAAATCTTTCGCTTAGTCATAGGAGCTTTATACTGGGGAAGCTAGCTATGAGCCCCCGGTTAGTGTTCGGCGGCAGCCGAGGTCAAGCCGTAAACACGTCGGCCAATGTTATGAACGGCCCGTCATTTAACATAGTCATCAGATCACTGACCTGTTTACGCCTATTGTGATAGTCAGTTTTCGGTTTCTCCACTAGGGTGCTTGACCATGCAAGCTGGAAGCACAATCGTAGTGGTTCTCCCTTTGCACACCTAGCCGAACAAAGCGGAACGTAGGAGGCAAGCGCAGGAGCCGGGCAACCCAACTATTGACCGAAGACACAATTCGAAACCGATGCATATATAGCAATATCCGAGAATGTTTTTGCCGAATCCCTAAAGGTGTCCGGCGTTGCACTGTGAGACTAATGCTGGAAATGCACAAATAGTTTAAAAGTGCCATAGGCTCGAAAAGCCAAAAAACTTATTCCAAAGTTTAGTGTCCGAACTAGACCAAGTGTTCGGTGCCAATCCAAAATTGACTAAAAAAGTGCTTCATCGTGCTTTAACATGACACATCCTATCTCAAGACTTCAAGCGGGTCAGCCTACGGCTTCAACCTCCTATCCCGAAGGCGGAGTACTTCTCATTAGGCCAGTTTAGCATACTAAACTCTAGCG
Organism: Aegilops bicornis; assembly: GCA_021605145.1. Taxonomy (NCBI): domain Eukaryota; kingdom Viridiplantae; phylum Streptophyta; class Magnoliopsida; order Poales; family Poaceae; genus Aegilops; species Aegilops bicornis. The sequence goes on from CM038674.1 coordinate 189,557,451, forward strand.
GCTTTGAGAGAAGCAAGGCTATCCGGCTATTGAACACACACTTGCGTCGAGAAAGGAGTGATAAATGATAATAATAATAATAATAATAATAATAATAATAATAATAATAATAATAATAATAATAATAAACTTTGCAACGACTAAGAAGAAAAACACTTAATATAAAACGGCTCAAATAAACTTAAGAGCCCCCAAGTGACTTGGGTAAAAAAATCATTGTGCGTACCGAAGTATTTATATCATATCTATGTTCACCCGAACTTTAAACGCGTCTTGACCAACCGTAGGTTTCTCCCTCTTCGGTAAAAAGACCGAAAAGTGTTATGTACTCCACCTGTCGAGAATATCGACGGTGCTTCCAATAACCAGGCAATCAGGCCATAAGGTTGTAACAGACAAAGCGCGCTCAGGGAACTTATGCTATATTACGGACGAAGTGTAAGAAGCATCTTCGAAGAAAATAGTACCCCCCACCGATACCTCTCTTCGGTGCTCATTGTTACTATGAGACTTGTGCAATAGATTTTTTGTACTCATGATTTCCGTTGTGTCGACCATTATTGAAAACAGTAAGAGCGCTAGCTTTCGGTTTCACCCAGTCTGAGGTCCGGCTCGGGTGACCCGATCGTGACAATCGCAGAGGTGCTCCCTTTACTCCCTAGCCGAACAATCAAGAACGTAGGGGTAAACACAGGAGCAAGGCAACCCAGCTTGCAAATCACTTAGGTCAATATGGTGCATATTGTGGCATAATACACGAACAAGGAACGAAGCCGTACAAGTATAATCATATGCAAGAGGAAAAGCTCCAGCAAGGGAGCCCCCAAGTAATCTGGGTATTTGAATTTGTTCGTCACAAACAGAGTTTGGACAAAAAAAATTACAAGCAACTTTTTTCCAAAAAAGTATAATGCTTGGTCGAACCAAACACAAGTTAAAAATTTAAAACTTTGAGCATGAAGGCAACATAGCTGGTTAATGTGTTCGGTATTGATGACGCGGCCCGAGCTTGATGCGGGACAGGGTTCCATCCCCTAAGTCGGTCCCGAGGTGACGCCAAAGGATATAGTCCGGCTGGATCATTTTCCTGTGCACAAAAAATAGTGCAAACCGAAGATAATAGTAATGATAATAATAAAAAAATCATTGCATAATTAATAATTTATGCAAAGTGAGTAATAAAAGAAATATGGCCTGGCGCCGAAGTCAATGTCGATGCAGGGCGTCGGCGTGATGCGGTAAAGGCGTGGCAAAGCCTGAATTCACAGGTCAGTCCGAGTTCCTGCTGCGCCGTTCGCCGGACTATGTACGGAAACTGACCGAACCACCATGCGACCGTCGTTAATGCGGCCACCATTTGATAGACCTGTGTACATATGATGGACAAACTAGAGTAATAATTCCTTGGGAAAAATGAACCCAAACAAGCAAAAAATACTAGGATTAATAGCACCTGGTTTATTTGTCGTAGCAATCCGAAGAAAGGTGATTCCCAAAATTGGGGCTCGTTCCGCACACCCATTGCCTGACGGGTGATAAAGCGACGGCATGGCAATGCTGGCAAAGGTTGGCTCGCCAAGGCAAAGCCCTCGGTCCAGCTAACGTGACGGAGCTGGTCGGCTAGAGACGCTGAAGTCTGCGGAGTAGGTTGATGAAGAGATGGCGAAGCCCCCAGTCCAGCCCAGATGTCGAAGCCTCGATGTCAGCCGATGAGTCGAAGTAGGTCAGCGTGATGGACACAGGCTTGAAGAAGCAACAGTGCGGCCCTGCCGATGCAGGTAGTGACGTGGTCGATGCCAGCTTGATGAAGTGACCGTGCGGCGATGCCGGTGTTCCCGCTCCATATAATTCGTGGGGCGGCGATGTTGGTGATGATTTATCCTTCGTGATGCTGAACTCTTGTTTATCTTGACGAGATGATGATCCGAAGAAGTTGAGCTCGGCTCAACAAAGCGGCGACGTGTCTAGCACAGGTCGGCAGCCTTGGAGCAATATTGCCGGACTGGTTTGACACCAACATGATGGTGAAGATCATGTTCAGAAGATTCTAAAATTAGTGGGATGTGTTCGGGAACAAAACACAATACCCCATACAAAACTTCCTTCAAAAAGAATGTCTGAAATCTCGTTCATAAAAGAGACGAACTCGGGTCGGATTCGTTTTCGCGCAGAAAACAGATCCGAAAAGTGATGCACTAATCGGAAGGTTCCCGGAGTTTGGACGGTCGGATCGAGCTGAAATTTTGAGGGGTGGTAGATATAGGAATTCCGCAGCCGATCAACGGTTGGATCTTCCAAAGGACGTCCGAGCTAGAAGCTGGACACCACGCCCTAAACTCGTCCAGATTCCCGTCCAGATTTGACAGGGCTCCGGTATATCGCGGATTGCCAGAGATTCCTCCATCGGAACTCGACGAAATTTTCCAGGATTGTTGTAGATTCAATTCCGCACAATTCCACCGAAGCAATCGTTAAAACGACACTGGAGGAGGCGGTGGCGGCGGACACAAGTTCGCTGTCCAGTAAAACTGTACGGTCGCCCGAGGGCAATGTTGACGGGGAGCCCCCGGGCTCCCTGGACGATTCCTCCATGATCTTGATAGAGATCGGAGTTGATGTTGATGAAGGTCCTCATCCGAACATGGCGATCGGAGGTAGGGCGCAGTCCTCAGCCGAACCAAGGTGACCAGTTGAACTGGTGACGAAGATGCTGAAGTCGCAGTTGATCTGCAGGCGAGCCTTCGACCTTTTGCCGAACACACAGCGGAGCTCTCAATGAAAGCACCAATGTCGGTGTCAAAATCGGCGGATCTCGGGTAGGGGGTCCCGAACTGTGCATCTAAGGCGGATGGTAACAGGAGGCAGGGGACATGATGTTTACCCAGGTTCGGGCCCTCTCGATGGAGGTAATACCCTACTTCCTGCTTGATTGATCTTGATGATATGAGTAGTACAAGAGTTGATCTACCACGAGATCATAGAGGCTAAACCCTAGAAGCTAGCCTATGGTATGATTGATGTATCTCTATCGACTAGCCTGGCCTTGGTTTATATAATGCACCAGAGGCCTAGGATAACAAGAGTCCTAGCCGAATACGCCGGTGGGGATGAGGCCTTGTCTTGATCGCCAAGTCTTGTGGAATCTTCCTTGTATCACGGCAATGTCCGGACTGGCCCATGAGTATACGGCCATGGGGGTCCTCGGCCCAATCTAACAGATCGGGAGATGACGTGGCGAGTACCCCCTAGTCCAGGACACCGTCAGACACCCCAAACCCTAGAAGTGTTGTCGAGGCCACCCCAAACCGTAGAAGCATCGAGCTAGCTAGGTCTATGTTTGCCACTAATATATCTATCTGTCATGTTTGTATATTAGTTGCCATGTTGTAATATTCGCAGAAACTATGGATCAACAAAGAGACTTGGAAAAAGAATAATTGTTGGGGGATATAATCTTTGGCGGAGGTGATGTCATGTTGTATCTCAACGACACTGATGATCTGGAAGGAGAGGGTGAAGTAGGCTCCGGTGATCGAACAATTGAGGTGGAAGGACATGATCATGATGACTCCGGTGACCGAATGCCGGTGGAAGAAGGCCACCGTGATGACGACTCCGGTGATGAAACGGAGGAGGGAGCTGTTGCAAAGTCTGGCGAGGTATATGTATTAATTAAGCATGTGTTGACTAGCTAATTGATGCATTAATTGTTTTGCTATGTACACATATTAACTCTCTTCTTTCTTCTTTTCTAGCCCTCCGGATCGAGCCAAACTTCGGTAACGAGACGAGGCCTGAAGAAAAGGTTACGCCAGGATGAAAGGTTCACGGTCACAGCAATCGCGGGCGATGGCTAATCGGTTGAACCCTGCCGGACCAAGGACGCATTTTTTGCTCAATGCGGGGTTATTGTTAGGGACATGATCCCGATCAGCATCCACCAATGGAATAAGCCTAAGAACGAAGACCCTCAAGTGTCTTATGTCAACGATAGACAGAAAGATGATCTTTGGACCGCGCTAAAGGTAAATTTCACCCTACCACCAAACGGGGATCCAGATAAGCCAGTTATAGAGCCATTGGTCAAGGCTCAGGCTCTTAAGAAGTTGGCAGATCTATTCAGGAAGTGGAAGAATGAGTTGAAATCAACGTTTGTCGACAAAGGGAAGACTCTAGAATTCACTGGCCGATTTGAGAAGATAAGAGATCAGTGACCCGCATTTGTGGCCTACAAGACATCGGAGAAGAGTAAGAAGATGTCAGCGAAAAACAAGATAAATGCTGCAAAGAAGGAGCATCACTATCGCATGGGGTCAGGTGGCTACCTCAAAGCCCGGCCGTTGTGGGACAAGGCTGAGAATGACATGCTCGTTAAAGGGGTCGAACCAGAGACATTCCACTAGCTAGACCATTCAAGGACTTGGTTCTTAGGGGTTGGGGGAACATTGGACCCTGAAACAGGGAAGTGCGTTTGGACGGACGAGCAACTGGAAATACCCATCAAGAAGCTTTAGAAGTATATTGCTGCAGCGCAGCAAGGGAAGTTCGTTCCCGACAGAAAGAACGACGAGCTCACACAGGCCCTCGGGAATCTTGAGCACCTTGGAGGAACACGAGGCACGACAGGCTCCGTTGCATGGAAGGTGGGTTTCCCGGCGCAAGCGGTTACAAAACCCATGAGAGGAGGAGGAAAGTGGAGAAGAGCGAACTGCAGAAGCTGAATGCAAGGGTACGAAAGCTAGAGGAACAAGGAGTTCACAGCCAGCGACCTGCCGAGCTACCCCAGAAGCTACGCCGCCATCTCAACGGAGAAGCAGCATGGCTTCCATCGAGCTCCTTCAGCAGCCTGACTTCATGGCTCCTAGCTACCCCATGGATGCTATCACGGAGGCTCAACATTGCCACCTTATGACGCAATGGCAGAACCTCAAAGTCAAGGCGGCTGTCGGCTCTGTTGCACCTCCTGAACCCGACGCAACTTTTCACCGCCTTCCGATTCCACAAGGCTATGCTGTTGTGATGTGATACGTCTCCAACGTATCTATAATTTTTTATTGTTCCATGCTATATTATATTCGGTTTTGGACATTAATGGGCTTTATTATACACTTTTATATTATTTTTGGGACTAACCTATTAACCGGAGGCCCACCTAGAATTGCTGTTTTGCCTATTTGAGTTTCGCAGAAAAAAATATCAAGCGGAATGAAACCTTCGAACGTGATTTTCGTAATCTAACGTGATCCAAAGGACTTGGACCCTACGTCAAGACATCAACCAGGAGGGCACGAGGTAGGGGGGCGCCTACCCCCCTGGACGCGCCCTCCACCCTCATGGGCCCCATGTTGCTCCACCGACGTACTTCTTCCTCCTATATATATACCTCATTGCCCCAAACTACCGAGATCACGGAGCTAAAACCTAATTCCACCGCCGCAACCTTACATGCCCTTGAGATCCCATCTTGGGGCCTTTTAGGAGCTCATTTGGAGGGGCATCGATCATGGAGGGCTTCTACATCAACACCATAGCCTCTCCGATGATGTGTGAGTAGTTTACTTCAGACCTTCGGGTCCATAGTTATTAGCTAGATGGCTTCTTCTCTCTTTTTGGATCTCAATACAATGTTCTCCCCCTCTCTTGCGGAGATCTATTCAATGTAATCTTCTTTTGCGGTGTGCTTGTTGAGACCGATGAATTGTGGGTTTATGATCAAGTTTATCTATGAACAATATTTGAATCTTGTCTGAATTCTTTTATGTATGATTGGTTATCTTTGCAAGTCTCTTCGAATTATCAGTTTGGTTTGGCCTACTAGATTGATCTTTCTTGCCATGGGAGAAGTGCTTAGCTTTGGGTTCAATCTTGCGGTGTCCTTTCCCAGTGACAGTAGGGGCAGCAAGGCACGTATTGTATTGTTGCCATCGAGGATAACAAGATGGGGTTTATATCATATTGCATGAATTTATCCCTCTACATCATGTCATCTTGCTTAAAGCGTTACTCTGTTCGTATGAACTTAATACTCTAGATGCATGCTGGATAGCGGTCGATGTGTGGAGTAATAGTAGTAGATGCAGGCAGGAGTCGGTCTACTTGTTTCAGACGTGATGCCTATATACATGATCATACCTAGATATTCTCATAACTATGCTCAATTCTGTCAATTGCTCAACAGTAATTTGTTCACCCACCGTAATACTTATGCTCTTGAGAGAAGCCTCTAGTGAAACCTACGGCCCCCGGGTCTATTTTCCATCATATTAATCTCCCTACAACAAGTTATTTCTAGCGCCGTTTTTTTGTTTTCTTTACTTTCCATCTTTATCAAAAAAATACCAAAAATATTATCTTGTCATATCTATCAGATCTCATGTGACACTCCAAAAATATTCTTTTGGTTTCTTCAAAAAAATTGTTGGATTTGAAGAAGGTCTTCAAAACCCTTCCAAAAAAAATCTCTCTCAAAAGCTTTTTCCCCTTTAGCAAAATATTTTATTTTTGCATCTCCTTCAACTCTGGAGTTTGGTTTTTAAATTTTTCTTCTGATTGCCCTCTTCTCAAAATTCCAAGAAAAATCTTTGGAGTTTATTTTCTTTCAAAAAGAAATTCTAGGAGTTTTTCATCATCTCCCATTTTTGAAACCATTCATGATTTGGCCATGCACCACATGGTAAAATCTCCCTAAAAACTTTTCCTTCCACCTCGGGCAATCCAAACATTCTGTCTCAACAAGTTCAACCCTCTTCTGAATTTTTATTTCATTTAATTCTTCCCCAAATCTTTTCTGTCCATTATTTTGAGCCTAGGTAAGTTGCAAAGCAAGTACCTAAATGCATTTGAGTTTTGACCTCAAACCAACTCCCTTGGATAGTCCTTGGTACCCACAACCTAGAACAATCAAGATCCACTCCTCTTCTATTCAAAGATTTCAAATTATAGTCTCTGCAAGTTTGGACCAGATTTGCCAAATTTGGTGAAATTCATATCTACCCTTCTCCAAAAATTCCACAAATATTCAAGCAGCCTCTAGATGCAATGAGAGGCCCCTCCACCAAAAACCAGCTCAAGGAAAAATCCCTACATGCCTAAATCATTCTGCCGAACACCTTACGTGCACTGTTTCTGCTCATCTTCAGTTAAATTCAGAGTTTCGTGTCGATCTCCGTCAGAGTTTCAGTCACATGCACACAATGCACTTGGCACGTTGCTCACGGCCTAGCTTGCTTGTCCGGAGCCTCACACACGTGCTTGGCACATTCCTGGCGTTGGTGGCACCCTGGCCCGCCTGCGCCGGCGTGTCTTGCGGTGGCCGAACCACCGTAGCGGCCGACAGGGAGCAGAACGGCGGCATAACGCCGTTCGGCGTCGCCCAAATCCCCTGCTGGCTCCCGTGGCCATTTCCTTGCCAACGCGCATGCAAACCGTCGCCGTGGCACGTCACGTAGCGCGTCCTCTGCCGCCCGGCCAGGCGTCGCGGCGTTCCGTCGAGGACAGGTCATAACCTCGCCCACCTTGCTGAGTTGGACACGGGGATGGCACCAGTTCGTCGTCTAGTCGGTGCTCAAACTCCTAAGCCGACCGTGCAGCCACAGCGCCGCCATAATCACCTCGCCGGAGAACCCCGTTCTCGGCAACCGCCTCGGGCCGGCTATATATAGCACCCCCGAGCTTGCTCTCGCCCTCGCACACCTCCACTACCTCTCCAGACCTCGCCAAGCCCCTGGAAGGGCCTCGAGGGGCTCTTCTTCCCCGACTCCGGCCACCTCGTTCCGCCTCTGCCTCCACCACGATCCACTCTGGTGAGGTCGTCTCCGGCGCCCTAACCTCGGTAGCAACCCTCTCAAGCAACTAAGAGTCTAACCCCCACTCCAATTTGGTCTTCACAGCTCTCTCGGACGAGGTCCACGACCACCCGAATCGCCGTCCGCCGGAGCAAGCGTCGTCGTCGACGTGGTACTCGCCGGCGACCACCACCACCACCCACAGACGCGGGATGGCGCCCTGAACACGGAGGTACCCTCCGATCTCCTTACCTCGCCGTGGATCGCGTGCCGGCGACCACCGCGGCTCTCGGCGCCCGACGAGCCCCCGTCGCTCTCGTTTGAAATTTCAACTTTGACGGGTGGGACCACGTCGGCCTCTCCTCTGTTTTTTCGAATCGTTTCTGAAAGCGTACTTTGGCAAATACGCTTCCACTCTGAACCGTTTTTCTGGACTTTTCTGCAAAGCCCCCTGGAAGTTTTCTGTTTCATTACAGATGGGTCCTTGGACCAAAACCCTTATAACGTTTTAACAGAAAGGAATTATTGATTGATTCTTTTTCTGTCCTCTTAAGATTTTTGTCTAGTTTTTTATCATATTTATTTGAAAAATATTTGGATTAACTTTCTATGACCCACGGTATTTACATTAGCGCGTGTATTTTGTGTACCGTAGATACCGAAGAAGGTGACGGAACCATGAACCGCGAGCTAGACCCGACTACTCCGAACCAGGCAAGCAAAGTTTGAACTTTTGATATGATGAGTGTCTGGGCACGTTTGCATTATTTTGTATCATGGCACGTTCATGAGCATTTCGATGATGGTTTATCTCATTAGAGTTGAGGCTAATGAGCTCGGTAAATTTCCTTGAGTTGTTGGAAAGTAGTTGCAAGGCCATGAGTTGGCATGAGTATGGGTAAGATGGCAGTGTTGTAGCATGTCAGGCTTATGCCATATCATTGACCGGTGTCAACATAAATCGATTGATTCGTCAGGTCTTCCCTTTCGTACTACCACCTGCTTTCCGCAAGGGATACGGCTTAGTAAGTTGCAAAACCACTTCTGGTACACACCAAATCAAGAGGCGGGATGAAGGTTCCATGGCCCTGGATTAAAGCCTTTCATCCGGTCGGGGCATGGGTGTTTCGGTTGGGACCGAGAGGGGGCACCCTTAGAGCGGCGTATATAAATTTGATCCCATGCTATTCGAGATTGTGATCTCCCCGTCTCAAAGTTTTTCTTAAACGCTGTCTAGGGTGATTCCTGGCAACGTGAGGTATGATGGGTGTGTACTAGCTAGTTGTGTTTCTTCCGAAATACCGTAAACGGAACTAGTCCTTCGTGACTACGGAAATCCGTTGGCCGTGGAAAATTTTGGTACAAACTCTGCAGTGTCAAAATTCTTGAATTCATCTCTTTCATATCCAAGTACCGTGTTCATCTCATCTTGTCAAGTGTCAGTCTCAGTGACAGAAACTCCTGAGAACCATTTGAGTATTAAATGTTTATTTTCCTGTGAATGGACTAACCCACTTATTGTCTAGTGATGAATATTTTCCGTGAGCACTATATCTTGTCAGTTATGAATAATGTATTATAAGCCCTTTCTGCGATGTCGCTCAGACGTCCGACTGAGGCATTGTTGTCATTTATTTTTATTATAAGCCCTTTCTGCGATGTCGCTCAGACGTCGGACTGCGGCATTGTTGTCATTTATTTTTATTATAAGCCCTTTCTGCGATGTCGCTCAGACGTCCGACTGCGGCATTGTTGTCATTTATTTTTATTATAAGCCCTTTCTGCGATGTCGCTCAGACGTCCGACCGCGGCATTGTCATTTATTTTTATTATAAGCCCTTTCTGCGATGTCGCTCAGACGTCCGACTGCGGCATTGTTATTACTTTCATTATAAGTCCTTTCTGTGATGTCGCTCAGACGTCCGACTGCGGCACGCATGTATTTTTATTTCAATATAAGCCCTTTATGATGTGTCGCTTAGACGCCCGACTGTGGCATGTTTCTACTTATTTATTCACCCTTCGAGGCGTCGCTTCAGACACCCGATCGGTTTTGAGTTTATCTTCTTTGGGTTTTCGAGCGGACTACCGCCGATTCCCTTCTTATTTATTTTGCTATACTGATTTAATTGAGCATTGTTAAAAATTAATCATGACGCATTCATGCATTCATTTGTTATATCTTTTGTCCGAACTATCTTGCGAGTACTTTCATAGTACTCACAGCTTGTTGATTTGGCGGAATCTTTGAAAGGCGATCTCATGGATGAAGAATTCGATAGCGAGTCCGACGCCTAGAGGAATCCCAGTCAGTCTCGTGCGACCCCTGGATTAGTCATTGTGATATATCCGCTTCCGCTACCCAAATAAATTCATCGAGCCTCACCTCGACGCTTGATGAGCCGCCAGTGCAGTAGACTTATTAACCACCCCGTTGTGTTATTCCACCAACCACTCATATACGGAGTCGTTAGTATTTCCACCCCACACCTTTGTGTCATATCCGCCATCATGTATATTATCGGCGTGTTTGTAATAATTGGTTGGGCATCCTCGATCCGACCACTGTAATATTGTAATGCTCGGCTTCTTGTATCAAAGTTTTGTCTACCGATATGGAGGATTTTCCTCATATTGGGTTTCATAGGTCGGTTATTCAATAAAGATTTTTATTGAAAAACCGGTCGTGACATCTCAATCTCGTAAGTGACCTTGAAGGGATTGACAACCCCTTTATTGCGTTGGTTGCGAGGATTTATTTGTTTGTGTAGGTGCGAGGGACTGCGTATGGCCTCCTCTTGGATTGATACCTTGGTTCTGAAAAACTGAGGGAAATACTTACGCTACTTTGCTGCATCACCCTTTCCTCTTCAAGGGAAAACCAACGCAGTGCTCAAGAGGTAGCAAGAAGGATTTCTGGCGTTGTTGCCGGGGAGTCTATGCAAAAGTCAACATACCAAGTACCCATCACACACCCTTATCTCCCGCATTACATTATTTGCCATTTGCCTCTCGTTTTCCTCTCCCCCACTTCACCCTTGCCATTTTATTTGCCCTTTCTTTTCCGTTCGCCTCTTCTTCTCTTGCTTCTTGTTTGCTTGTGTGTTGGATTGCTTGCTTGTCACTATGGCTCAAGACAAAACTAAATTGTGTGACTTCATCAATACCAACAATAATGATTTTCTTAGCACTCCGATTGCTCCTCTTACCGATACCGAATCTTGTGAAATCAATGCTGCTTTGTTGAATCTTGTCATGAAAGATCAATTCACCGGCCTTCCTAGTGAAGATGTCGCTACCCATCTTAATAGCTTCGTTGATTTGTGTGATATGCAAAAGAAGAAAGATGTGGATAATGATATTGTTAAATTGCAGTTATTTCCCTTTTCGCTTAGAGATCGTGCTAAAGCTTGGTTTTCATCTTTGCCTAAAAATAGTATTGATTCTTGGAATAAGTGCAAAGATGCTTTTATCTCTAAATATTTTCCTCCCGCTAAGATCATCTCTCTTAGAAATGATATTATGACTTTTAAGCAACTTGATGATGAACATGTTGCACAAGCTTGGGAGAGGATGAAATTAATGATGCGTAATTGTCCTACACATGGTTTGAATTTATGGATGATCATACAAAAATTTTATGCCGGGTTGAATTTTTCTTCTAGAAATATTTTAGATTCGGCCACGGGAGGCACTTTTATGGAAATCACTTTAGGAGAAGCTACTAAACTCCTAGATAATATTATGGTTAATTATTCTCAATGGCACACTTTGAAAGATCTACTAATAAAAAGTGCATGCGATAGAAGAAATTAATGTTTTGAGTGGAAAGATGGATGAACTTATGAAATTATTTGCTACTAAGAGTGTTTCTTCTGATCCTAATGATATCCCTTTGTCTACTTTAATTGAAAATAATAATGAATATATGGATGTGAATTTTGTTGGTAGGAATAATTTTGGTAACAACGCGTATAGAGGAAACTTTAATCCTAGGCTTTATCCTAGTAATTCCTCTAATAATTTTGGTAATTCCTACAACAATTCTTATGGAAATTTTAATAAGATGCCTTCTGAATTTGAGACTAGTGTTAAGGAGTTTATGAATTCACAATTTCAATGTTTTACTTGAAGAAAAATTGCTTAAAGTTGATGAACTGGCTAGGAACGTTGATAGAATTTCTCTTGATGTTGATTCTTTGAAACTTAGATCTATTCCACCTAAGCATGATATCAATGAGTCTCTCAAAGCCATGAGAATTTCCATTGATGAGTGCAAAGAAAGAACCGCTAGGATACATGCTAAGAAAGATTGCTTGAAAGCGTGTTCTTCTAATTTCTATGAAAACAAAGATGAAGATCTAAAAGTTATTGATGTGTCCCCAATTAAATCTTTGTTTTGCAATATGAATCTTGATAATGATGGGATTGAATATGATCCATCTTTACCTAGAAGGCGTTCCAAAAATTCGGAGTTTTTAGATCTTGATGCAAAAATTGGTAAAAGTGGGATTGAAGAGATCAAAACTTTAGATATTAATGAACCCACTGCTTTGGATTTCAAGGAATTTAATTATGATAATTGCTCTTTGATAGATTTTATTTCCTTGTTGCACTCCGTGCTAAATTCTCCACATGCTTATAGTCAAAATAAAGCTTTTACTAAACATATCGTTGATGCTTTGATGCAATCTTATGAAGAAAAACTTGAGTTGGAAGTTTCTATCCCTAGAAAACTTTATGATGAGTGGGAACCTACTATTAAAATTAAAATCGAGGATCATGAGTTCTATGCTTTATGTGATTTGGGTGCTAGTGTTTCCATGATTCCAAAGACTTTGTGCGATTTGCTAGGTTTTCGTGATTTTGATGATTGTTCTTTAAACTTGCAGCTTGTGGATTCCACCATTAAGAAACCTATGGGAAGAATTAATGATGTTCTTATTGTTGCAAATAGTAATTATGTGCCCATATATTTTATTGTTCTTGATATAGATTGCAATCCTTCATGTCCTATTATTCTTGGTAGACCTTTTCTTAGAACAATCGGTGCAATTATTGATATGAAGGAAGGGAATATTGGATTCCATTTTCCCTTAGGTAAAGGCATGGAACACTTTCCTAGAAAGAAAATAAAATTACCACATGAATCTATCATGAGAGCCACTTATGGATTGCCAACCAAAGATGGCAATACCTAGATCTATCCTTGCTTTTTTGCATAGCTAGGGGCGTTAAACGATAGCGCTTGTTGGGAGGCAACCCAATTTTATTTTTAGTTTTTTTTTTATTTTTGCTTCTGTTTAGGAATAAATATTGGATCTAGCCTCTGTTTAGATGTTTTTTTATGTTTAATTTAGTGTTTGTGCCAAGTTAAACCTATAGGACCTTCTTGGATGATAGTTATTTGATGTTGCTGAAAATTGCAGAAAATTTCTGTTCACGAAAATAATTGTTAAAAATCACCAGAACGTGATAAAATATTTATTACAATTGCTGATAATCAATAAACAAATTTTCTAGGTCTTCCTATTTTTTCTGAATTTTTGGAGTTCCATAAGTTTGCGTTAGTTACATATTACTACAGACTGTTCTGTTTTTGACAGATTCTGTTTTTCTTGTGTTGTTTGCTTATTTTGATGAATCTATGTCTAGTAAAATATTTTATAAACCATAGAGAACTTGTAATACAGTAGGTTTAACACCAATATAAACAGAGAATGAGTTCATTACAGTACCTTGAAGTGGTGTTCTGTTTTCTTTCGATAACGGAGCTCACGAGATTTTCTGTTAAGTTTTGTGTTGTGAAGTTTTCAAGTTTTGGGTGAAAGATTTGATGGATTATGGAACAAGGAGTGGCAAGAGCCTAAGCTTGGGGATGCCCATGGCTCCCCAAGAGAATCTAAGGACACCAAAAAGCCAAAGCTTGGGGATGCCCCGGAAGGCATCCCTCTTTAAATCTACTTCCATCGGTAACTTTACTTGGAGCTATATTTTTATTCACCACATGATATGCGTTTTGCTTGGAGCGTCTTGTATTATTTGAGTCTTTGCTTTTTAGTTTACCACAATCATCCTTGCTGTACACACCTTTTGAGAGAGACAAACATGATTCGGAAATTGTTAGAATACTCTATGTGCTTCACTTATATCTTTTGAGTTATATAGTTTTTGCTCTAGTGCTTCGCTTATATCTTTTAGAGCATGGTGGTGATTTTGTTTTATAGAAACTATTGTTCTCTCATGCTTCACTTAGATTATTTTTAGAGTCCTACAAAACAGCATGGTAGTTTGCTTTAACCATGATAGGCATTCAAGATTAGTGATTTTTTTTCTTATGAGTGTGTTGAATATTATGAGAAGTTTGATACTAGATAATTGTTTTGAGATGTGAAGATGGTGATATTAGAGTCATGCTAGTTGAGTAGTTTTGAATTTGAGAAAAACTTGTGTTAAAGTTTGTGATTCCCATAGCATGCACGCATGGTGAACCGTTATGTGATGAAGTCGGAGCATGATTTATTTATTGATTGTCTTCCTTATGAGTGGCGGTCGGGGACGAGCGGTTGTCTTTTCCTACCAATCTATCCCCCTAGGAGCATGCGCGTAATACTTTTATTTGATAACTTGTAGATTTTTGCAATAAGTATATGAGTTCTTTATGACTAATGTTGAGTCCATGGATTATACGCACTTTTCCTCCTTCCACAATTGCTAGCCTCTCTAATACCGCGCACTTTTCGCCGGTATCATACACCCACCATATACCTTCCTCAAAACAGCCACCATACCTACCTATCATGGTGTTTCCATAGCAATTCCGAGATATATTGCCATGCAACTTACCACCGTTTCGTTACTATGACACGCTCCATCATTGTCATATTGCCTCGCATGATCATGCAGTTGACATTGTATTTGTGGCAAAGACACCGTTCATAATTCTTTCATACATGTCACTCTTGATTCATTGCATATCCCGGTACACCGCCGGAGGCATTCACATAGAGTCATATTTTTTAGTTGTAATTTTTGAGTTGTAAGTAAATAAAAGTGTGATGATCATCATTTTTAGAGCATTGTCCCAAGTGAGGAAAGGATGATGGAGACTATGATTCCCCCACAAGTCGGGATGAGACTCCGGACAAAAAAAAGAGGCCATAAAAAAAGGTCCAAATAAAAAAAATTGAGAGAAAAAGAGAGAAGGGACAATGCTACTATCCTTTTACCACACTTGTTCTTAAAATTAGCACCATGATCTTCTTGATAGAGAGTCTCTTATGATATCAGTTTCATATACTAGTGGGAAACTTTTCATTATAGAACTTGGCTTGTATATTCCAATGATGGCCTTCCTCAAAATGCCCTAGGTCTTCGTGAGCAAGCGAGTTGGATGCACACCCACTTAGTTCATTTTGTTGATCTTTCATATACTTATAGCTCTAGTGCATCCGTTGCATGGCAATCCCTACTCACTCACATTGATATCGATTGATGGGCATCTCCGTAGCCCGTTGATACGCCTAGTTGATGTGAGACTATCTTCTCCTTTTTTATCTTCTCCACAACCACCATTCTATTCCATATATAGTGCTATGTCCATGGCTCATGCTCATGTATCGCGTGAAGATTGAAGAAGTTTAAGAACACTATAAGTATGAAACAATTGCTTGGCTTGTCATCGGGGTTGTGCATGTTTTAAATATTTTGTGTGGTGAAGATAGAGCATAGCCAGACTATATGATTTTGTAGGAATAACTTTCTTCGGCCATGTTATTTTGAGAAGACATAATTGCTTAGTTAGTATGCTTGAAGTATTATTATTTTTATGTCAATATTAAACTTTTGTCTTGAATCTTTCGGATCTTAATATTCATACCACCATTAAGAGAATTACATTGAAATTATGCCAAGTAGCATTCCACATCAAAAATTCTGTTTTTATCATTTACCTACTCGAGGAATGACGGCGAATTAAGCTTGGGGATGCTTGATACGTCTCCAACGTATCTATAATTTTTGATTGTTCCATGCTATATTATATTCTGTTTTGGACATTAATGGGCCTTATTATACACTTTTATATTATTTTTGGGACTAACCTATTAACCGGAGGCCCAGCCCAAAATTGCTGCTTTTGCCTAATTTAGAGTTTCGTAGAAAGAGAATATCAAACGGAGTCCAAACGGAATGAAACCTTCTGGAACGTGATTTTCAGAACGAACGTGATCTAGAGGACTTGGACCCTACGTTAATACATCAACCAGGAGGGCACGAGCTAGGGGGCGCGCCCTCCACCCTCGTGGGCCCCACGTTGCTCCACCGACGTACTTCTTCCTCCTATATATACCTACATACCACAAACTACCAGATACGAAGCCAAAAACCTAATTCCACCGCCGCAACCTTTTGTACCCGTGAGATCCCATCTTGGGGCCTTTTTCGGAGCTCACGGAAGGGCATCGATCACGGAGGGCTTCTACGTCAACACCATAGCCTCTCCGATGATGTGTGAGTTGTTTACTTCAGACCTTCAGGTCCATAGTTATTAGCTAGATGGCTTCTTCTCTCTTTTTGGATCTCAATACAATGTTCTCCCCCTCTCTTGTGGAGATCTATTCGATGTAATCTTCTTTTGTGGTGTGTTTGTTGAGACCGATGAATTGTGGATTTATGATCAAGTTTATCTATGAACAATATTTGAATCTTCTCTGAATTATTTTATGTATGATTGGTTATCTTTGCAAGTCTCTTCGAATTATCAGTTTGGTTTGGCCTACTAGATTGATCTTTCTTGCGATGGGAGAAGTGCTTAGCTTTGGGTTCAATCTTGCGGTGTCCTTTCCCAAAGTGATGAGGGGCAGCAAGGCACGTATTGTATTGTTGCCATCGAGGATAACAAGATGGGGTTTATATCATATTGCATGAATTTATCCCTCTACATCATGTCATCTTGCTTAAAGCGTTACCCCGTTCTTATGAACTTAATACTCTAGATGCATCTTTGGATAGCGGTCGATGTGTGGAGTAATAGTAGTAGATGCAGGCAGGAGTCGGTCTACTTGTTTCGGACGTGATGCCTATATACATGATCATACCTAGATATTCTCATAACTATGCTTAATTCTGTCAATTGCTCAACAATAATTTGTTCACCCACCGTAATACTTATGCTCTTGAGAGAAGCCTCTAGTGAAACCTATGGCCCCGGGTCTATTTTCCGTCATATTAATCTCCCTACAACAAGTTATTTCTAGCGCCGTTTTTTTATTTACTTTGCATCTTTATCATAAAAATACCAAAAATATTATCTTATCATATCTATCAGATCTCACTCTCGTAAGTGACCGTGAAGGGACTGACAACCCCTTTATTGCGTTGGTTGCGAGGATTTATTTGTTTGTGTAGGTGCGAGGGACTCGTGCGTGGCGTACTACTGGATTGATGCCTTAGTTCTCGAAAACTGAGGGAAATACTTACGCTACTTTGCTGCATCACCCTTTCCTCTTCAAGGGAAAACCAACGCATTGCTCAAGAGGTAGCATGATGGTTGATGAAATAACGGAGAGATTTGAGGAGCTCAAGCTTGACCACCATACCAGTGAAGGGGAGACTCAGCTGGGTCTTGCTCTGAAGACTCCATGTCTATGGAGGAAGGAGCACGTCAAGCTTATGAACTAGACGCCTCCGCCTCCTCCTCCGACGACGACGAGTTAGGGCACTCCGCATCCTCCTCCTCCGGTGAGTGATCAGGGCACTCCGCCTCCTTCTCCGGCTGCTCCGACGCGTGGCGGTAGTATGCCTCCTTCTCCGCCTGCTCCGGCGTGTCCGAGCAGCCCGGCTCCTCCTCCGCCTTGTCAGCAATGGCGGAAGACAGCCGCCGCCGCTCTGGCTCCTCCAGTGCGTCGTAGCACTCCGCCTCCTTCTCTGCCTTGTAAGCAACGAAGGAAGACAGCCGTCGCCGCTCCGGCTGCTCTGGCGTCTAGCATACAGCCAGAGGCAGGAGGCAATACAGATTCGGTCCATCTCTCAAGCCTCTAGATAAATTACCATACGAGAGGACCGTGGAGGAAAACACGAAGATCTGTGAAGCCCAAGTGAGGGACTTCTTCGAAACGCGAAGAGCTATGAAACATCCAACTCCGGAGGAGAAGATAGATTCCACGAAAGTTCCGCGCACTGTCAATGCCCTGAAGTGACCACCACCGTCTCCGCTGCAAACCAACTATGAGCGCATTATTGAATGGACATATAAGGAAGTGGAGCGGTCGGGAAGTACTTGCAGTGATCGAAGGTTAGCAGAACGGAGAAGTGGGAAAAAAATTCCTCAGCTCGGCGAACAAGTGAACCAATCCTGCCCCCACTCAAGGTGTCTAGCAATATTGTCGCTAATCATTCGGGGATGGTGCCCGGTACCAATCCTGCAGATTTCCTGCCCGACGATGCATATTTTGATACAATGGAGGTGGACGAATTCAAATACTAGTACAGGAAGCCTCTCGTCAAATCTGGTCATCCTCCTCTAACAACGATGATGCGAAGATTCCATGAGTGGTACATGGACACCTGCAGCGAGTCTGGGAAGGATACTTTGACGTTGAGAGTTAGAGAGGAGCACGACCTCGTTGGAATTGATCTATTTTCTGTTCCATTTGAGGAGTTCTTCCAGTTTTACAATCAAAAGGCCCTCGATAAAATAATCATCACTTGCTACTGTCTGTAAGTACTACTTCTGTAATTAAGTCTCTATATATAGCTCAACTCTTTCATTGCATGTATATATAATTATCCTCTCTATATTATGCAGATTGAAGATTGTCGAATGCAGAAAAGCACAAATCTATGATATTGGGTTCATTAACACAAATCTCATACATGAATTTACGGTTAAATATAATGCCGCAGAAACCAAGGCCAACTTGCTACAATCGTTGCTTGAAAATCAAACCAAAGATAAAATACTCTTTCCTTACAACTTCAAGTGAGTGTTACTATGTTGTGCATATTCGGTTTCCCTTATTACTCGAGGTTATAATAATGTAATTGATGAGTTATGCATGGGTGTGCAGCTTCCACTTTATTCTGCTGGAGATTAAGCTTGAACTGGGAGTAGTAACCGTCTTAGATTCAAAACGAATAGATCCCCAGGACTATGCAAACATAACTGAAATGCTCTAAAAGTAAGTTCAATCGATCATTATCGCACCATATTGGCAAATTTGTTCATTTCCTGATATCAAGTAATTGTTTTCATTCTCCCGCAGGGTTTGGAAAGAGTTCACCGCAAAAGCTCCAGGACTACCGAGGGAGCTGTGATTTACACACCCGAAAGTAAGTACTACTAGCTAGTTCAGCGCATCTCCCATTGATTCTAGCTACTTTCATCAATACCATTTATAATGCTTGATTATCAGTTTGATTGACCTTTATTTATCGTAAAGTGCTTGTGGCAGGAACCCGGGAATGATTACTGTGGATACTACGTTTGCGAGTTCATCTACAACGCGGCGGCCAAGAATAAGCGGGGCTACTCTAGAAAACAATTTGAAGTGCGTAAGCAATAATTGCCACAATTTTATTTTATTACCATCATTTGTGTTGAGTTTCATTCATATATATGTATTGACCCCCTTCTTCAAATTAGATCTGGCAGGTGCGGAATGAACTCCTACCACAAGATCGCATACGAGCAATTCAAGAGGAATTGGCGGGATTCTTCCTTGACCACGTCATAAATAAAGTTGGAGAATACCAAGTGGAATTTGACATTAGATGTTAGGGAATTGTAAGAGGTCTTATATTGTATATATGTAACCAGTAGCGTCGGATAGATATATGAGAACTTGTTGTTCGACCAATCTCTCGGAGAAGGAGAGGTCGATCACTTCTCTCTGTATATGTTCATGACGATCTTGTGTACTTAATGGTTTCCTTCATTTGCTTACTAGCTAGCGCGTCGAGTCCTCTCTATAACTATAGTACGTAGCGTCGACCAACACTACAAAAAAATACACTTCCGTGATGATACGTGTTTGTCACAGTAGGTCGCATTTTTTTCATGCATGTACATCCATGACAAATTTATGATAGAATCAAGATAGTCATACCTGTGCTGTCGTAGAAGTGTTCCATGACATTACCAAAATTATCATCACAGAAGTGTCCACTTGCATGGCGATAAATCGCACGCCATAGAAGTGCTTTTGTCAAGGGTGACCGACACGTGGCATCCACCATAACGGAACGCCGTTAAGCTATCGGGTCGGGATTTGGATCCGATAACCCGTTAATAGCCCCGACCAATGGGGATTTTCCACATGTAAAATCATCATTGGCTAGAGGAAACACGTGTCGGCTCATTGTTGGGACAGATGTCATCCACTCACTGGACAGAAGGCGCCTATGATATGTCGACACGTGGCACGGCCCAACAGTGGCCCATTCCTGTGAAAAGGCCGTCCCATTTGACTTGGTCAAAGGCTGGTGGGCCGGCCCATGGAAAGCCTGTTAACGGCCTGTTCGCATATAGCCCATTTACAGCCCGCTAACCCAAGGCCCATTACGCCCTATCCGAATTAGGCCCAATAGCGTCATCTGGGCCATCCAATATGATTCCAGCCCGTTTTCACTTCTGGCCCATGTATAGCCCATGACGTCTTTCGACCCATATGAGGCCCTTTGTAACTCTTGGCCCATTAGTGGCCCATCTTTGGCCAGCCCGTAATGAGCGGTGTATTACTTTACACCCATTAACGGCGATGGTGAAAGCCTTTGTAATGAACGATTGTATCACTTTATACCCATTAGCGACCCGTTATTCCGTTGGGCGTTTCCATCCCAAGTTAACTTCGGCCTTACGAGGGCCCATTTATTCTTGGGCTCATTTGCGACATTCGGTTACTTACGGCCCGTTCTTGTCATTTTACGCTTGTGGGCCAAATTCAGCACTGTCGTTCTGATCGGCCCGTTTGTGGACCGTTAGTTTGTTGGGCCATTTTCATAGCATCACCAAATCTGACCTATTAACGACCCGTTATGGTCAGCCCATAAAGCGTAAGATTTCCATTAAAGGCTCGTCTGACCCATTAAAGGCCCGTACAAGACCCATAAATGAGTCGGTGACCCCATGGATCCTCTGAGACATAGAAGGCCCATGGATCCTCTGAGGCGTACAATGCCCATGGATCCTCACAGGGCGTACAAGGCCCATGGATCCTACGAGACGTAGAAGGCCCATGGATCCTACGAGACGTAGAAGACCCATGGATCCTACGGGACGTAGAAGGCCCATGGATCCGACGGCCCGTGAAGGGCCATGCTCGGGTGAGTTGGCCCCCGTTTGAACGATATAGCATATTCAAAGAATTATCCTACTCAATACTATCACCTCTAAAAAGCATACACTATACAACAAAGAGATCAAGGCATAGAAAGGTAGAATAATCCTACACTATACAATAAAGAAACTACAGCCGATTTATACCCACTTTGGGCATTATGGTTTGTACGGTGATAATAAAGCATACACAAATAGCAAATTACATACCTTTGGGCAAATACAGACTCATACATCATGGACCCGCATCAACTTAACTCCATTTGAACTATAATCTCTTGAGAAAATAGGGTGGCGGTTTAGATAGCACAAATTTCAGTCTGCAAAATCTCCAATTCCTTCAAGGTTACCTCGATTGTCTTGTTTCATTTTTTGACTCCTGCATCTAATACTGCATGTCCGGTCTCAACTTGTTGATTATCGTTGACAATCATGTACACGTTGTCTTGCCACCTCTAGTTGATGCTCGAGAACAGGAGCACATTCAACCATAATCATTCGATAACGGCCATGCCGCCTTTGCTTTCGCAGATCTTTGTGTTGATGTCACTTCATCACAGAAATGTTTACGTAAGTACACATGACTAGGGCAAATATATAGTTACAACAAATGAAGCGAACAAGACACTATTTTGTACTACATGGCAAAACAGGACTAACAATAATGTTACACGTCACTTTCAAAAAAAATGTTACACGTCCTGAAGCATAAGCAGGTGATATTTTAAAAAGTATAAAAAAGATAGTATGTGCATCCTGCATACAGAAATCCCTCTTAGCTCACCAGAGGAGCATGATGATGGGGCCCAATCAAAAACATAGACAAGTTACAAATTTAGACACCATGTTGCGTATAAGTAAGCAAGCAGTTGGCCATTCTGTGCCTCAATTAAAGTCTTAGGGAGCATAATGAACAGTAGAGGGTTTCATACAAACATACTACAGCAAGCAAAACTATGCAATCATTAGCGTAGTATAAACTAGATTGTGAGCCTCATGCAATAATAACTGGTTAATAGATTTCAAAGCTTCAGGCACACTTCGGCAGAGTAATTAAATGGTAAGTCCTTTAATTATGTCAACTAATAGTGATACAAGTACCGAACATCAGGCATGATTATTTGGGCATCTCATTAGCGAGGACAAATAAAACAATTGAAAAGAGAAAATTAACTATGCAGAAACAAACAAGGAATTGAACTGTTGAGTTGCATACAGTGACTTACCTTAGCAGGTTGAAGAGGCTCAGCGCAGCTCCTACTTCTCTTGCAAGGCTCCTTCCTAACATCTTGTACGTGGAAATCCTCAATCTTATCTTCATTGCACCCCCTCTACAAGGTGACACAAACTAATAACTCGTCTCCTTGGAAGATAAATATGCATACTTTACAGTCTGTGAACACAAAAGGATGAGATTATAACAAAACAATGCCATATAATGAAACATGCCGTATCTCTTGTACTTACACGCAATGAAATGAGCATTTACTATGTCTGCACTATGTAAAAACTAGGCATACCTTCGAACTGGATCTCCAGGTACTCTTGGAGAGCCTAATGTAAAGTACAGCCAAACCTTTATGTCACCTATGAGTTAGACAAGGCCCAACTATAGCAGCCCTTGTGTTTACATCGTTGACAAGCTCTGTTAGAGTGTTAGGTCATGAACAACAAGTAATCAAAGCAAACAGTCCTAGTATGGCTGGCTGATGCAAACAAGCAATTGAACAGATGTGTGAGCAAATCTTACATATCAAGAAAAGAAGCAAAGAAGGAGGCTTAAAGACCATCACTTGGTGACCAGATTTAAGGGCATTTAAACATCATGTGCAGCGTATGAACTAACATAAACATTGCATATTCCAGATTCTACAATGGAATGCACATGTATTAGGTTATGCCATGTATGATGATACCTAAATGTCTGAGATAGCGAGCGAGAGTGATTCATCATTGCATGCACAATTGAATTGCGAGTTAAGGGCGATTCGATTCCGCCTTTTCGGGGCATATTGTCAAAATAAGCCATAAAATATGTAAAGAAGTCATTTTTTGAGTTATGGGCTTGGAAGCTTAACTAATTTAAGCTTTGGAGGGGTGTTTGGGTAGAACCTCACTAAAAATTGAAGGGAAGGGAATAGTGAAATGACTCTGTTGTGCGCCTATATTACACTCAAAATGCAAGCTGTTGGCGCCCGTGTCACACCTGACCTCAAGTAAAAACAAACACGCAAGATTTCATTGCCCTGCTTGCTTGCATCTCCTCTCCCCTTTCCCTCCACCTCGATCCCCTGCTTGCAGCACTAGGGTTCCTCCAGCGAGCCGTCGCCACTGGTCCCATCTGGCCTGGTCCTCGATGATGCTATGTCCAGCTAGGCTACATGGCCCGTGGTGGGAAAATCTCCTGGCTGCTCCTCCCCTCTGGCGCCGCCCCTCATTCTCATGGTCTCCGGTAGCTGCTCACTTGTGGTTAAGTCCAACGCACTACTCCGTGAGCCTTTGCACAACTTCTGGTGATGCCACCTTTGCGTGAAGGCACCTTATTCCCCTCCCTCCTCCCGAGGCCATGGCCTTGAGGTCTTTGTTGAAGGATGAGCTCATCCAACAAGGTGAGGATCTCCTCTGTTTTTTTGCCAAATTTTCATTACGATCCACTATACGATGAATTGCTATGAGCTGCCTGCTGCGGCTATATGATGCATTGCTATGAGCTGCTCCTGCTGCTACTATATGATGAATTGCTATGAAATTGCTGCTTTGTTGTATGATGAGTTTCTATGAGCTGCAAGCTGCTATATGATGGTGCTATGAGCTGCTGCTTTGCTGCTATATGATGAGTTGCTACAAGCTGCTCCTGCTTCTTTGCTATATGATGAATTGCTATGAGCTGCTCCTGCTGCTACTATATGATGGTGCTATGAGCTGCTCCCTTGCTGCTATATGATGAATTGCTATGAGCTTCTGTTGGTATATGATGAATTGCAGGTATTGCTGCAATATGATGAGTTGCTATGAGCTGCTGCTTTGCTATATGATGCTTTTCGGTGGTCTTTGCTATACGATAATAACCAGCCACTTGGACCATCGAATTTCAATAAATAATTGTTCTTCATTTAAATGTGGGTCATGCATTCTTCGTTTAAATTAAGCAATGGGATATATGGAAAACATTGACCAAAGTAGATTGTGCCAAGTAGATGGTATCTTTGTATTTGCATTTTGAGCAAATAGTGATGGTCTGTTTTCCTATCATATTAATTACTGCACTGGGTTCAACTTGTGATGTTTGCAAGTCAAATTAATTTGGGCAGCAAAATGAAAAAATATAATGCAATCTAGACTTTCCACTGATCATACCAAAGATAAGCTGAAAACGCAATGAAAAGAACTGGTTGGCTTATTACATGGAGCGTATATTCACAGGTGCTTATTTTCTTAGGATAACTTCGTAATAAACATCCCTAAGAAACTTGGCTAATAGAACTGGCATACAAATAACATACCACGATGATTGCAATGGAGGAGTGACGTACCATAGCACAATGTATAGGCTCACCGCTGCCTCTCCTTTTTTTGCGATGTTCCATGAAATTGCCACATACATCTTGTACTTTTTCATTGTGTAACCCCTATACGCAAGTTGACACGGCTAATTTCGAGACATCTCTACATGATACTACATTGCATATCCCTTGCATATTTAAACCACCAATTAACGATTGTGTGCGTACCATAAACTAGCCATGACTCATGTCTTTGGACTAGCGGGCACTCTAAGGGAGCCTAATGTAGTGCACGGAATTCCTACATGCCACCTACGATTTTGTGTAATGTCTTGCCCTGTTCCTAAATATATGTCTTTTTAGAGATTCGGTATGGACCACATACGAGATGTATATAGATGCATTTTCAGTGTAGATTCACTCATTTTGCTCCGTATGTAGCCTATAGTGGAATCTCTAGAAAGACTTATATTTAGGAACGGAGGTACTAGGTAGTATCATGTATGACATCTACATATCTAATTTAGCAGCCAATAGTAGAAATCATTATGCGCACAAAGGGATTCTTGGTCAAAAATCCTAGCAAAGCCTTTGGCGAGCCTGAGAACAATACAAGAGAGAGAGAGGCGGGCTTACAAGATCATAGCAATGCCTCGATCCGGGATCTTGGTTGGCCAAGCTGTTAGATCCGGAAGAAACATCGTCCTTGTAGTTTTTGCAACTGCATAACGAATGTGATGACGGTTAGTATATTTGAAGTACATCAGGCGGTGATCTTTGGGCCGGGTTTAAAGGTGACAAGTACCTAGGCCGTGGCGGGTGCTTGGCATCTCTCGAGCAGTGGGAATCAGGTTAGAAACATCGAGGTGATGGCTGCTGTTGGCTGTCGAAGTCGATGAGGAGATCTAGAAGCTGTCGAGTAGGGTGTTTGTGGAGCCTCCGGTAGGGTAGACTACGGTGTGGGCGAAGCGGATCTATGGCCGTGGGCGGGCGTGGGTGAAGCTGCTCCGGTGGTTGGAGTTAAGGATGGTGTATCGGCAGCGGATCTGCGGCCCGTGGGCGAGCGTCGGCTGCTCCGATTGTTGGGTTAAGGATGGTGTCGATGATGCGGATCTGTGGCCGTGGACGGGGCGTCAGAAGCTGCTCCGGTGGTTGGGTTAAGGGTGGTGTCGATGGTGCGGATCTGCAGCCATGGACGGGGTGTCAGAAGCTGCTCCAGTAGGTTGGATGAGGGTGCGAGGAAGCGGATCTGAGGCCGTGGACTTGTGAGTTGGCAAAGCGGCCCCGGTAGGGTTGAGAATGGTATAGGCGAAGCTACTCCGGTAGGGTTGAGGAAGGTGTCGTGAAGAGGATCGAGAGGCCGTCGGCAGGGGCATCGGTGGGGCAGCCCGGGGGTGTGGGCGAAGCGTCTCCGGTGGGGAATCTGAATGAGCCGCTGCAGATCTTGTGGCCGGTTGGCGGAAATACCGACGAAGCAGATCCGGCGCCGTGGACAAGGCCGGAACTGAATGGGCTATGGTACAGTGGTGGATGAGTAGTCTACTTGTTTCTAGGGGAGGTGGGAGGGGTAGATGCGGCCGCAGAAGCGGATCCAGTGAGCGACGGCGCCCGTACCGGCATGCTCGCCATTGGCCCGACATGGAGCAACTCGCCACTCCTCATCGAGCTGAAGCTGGGCGGCGAGTTCTTTGAACCAGCGCTTTGCTTAGGCGGCCCAGCTCCGTCGAGCCAAGCGAGGTTAGTGAAGCACCGGCGGCTGCCCGTATCCGAAGGGCTCGGCGGGCCACCCGGCGAGTATTATGCGGAAGAACGGCTCGCCGGAAGCCATCGGAAGAGTGGAGAAAATGGTGAAGGAGGAGATGGGGGGCGGCGGAGGTGCGATTCTTGCCATGTCTGTCTAGCCTCGTGTAAATAGAGGCGGACGGTAGGAGCTTGGTGGCGTCGCCTCGTTTAAGCGAGGCGGGCCGGGAGGAACTCGGCGGTGTTGCGTTTAATTCCGGCCCGCTCATGAGCAGACGTGTGGCGAGATGGGGTTCTCGGTTTGCATGCGGGTTTAACGGAGGGTTTAATGGGCGCCGGGCGTGCGGTGAGCGGCCCTTGATACTATTCGATTTGTGGCGATAATGAGCCGTCAAATCACAAAGGCCCTACGCCTCTCGTGAAACCATTGAGCTTGACTTCCCGCCCTCTAGCCTTTTAAAAAATGTATATACTCCACTTTTGTACAGTAGTAGTATCGATGGATTGCGCCATGGAGCAAAACTTGAAACTAAAAAAAAGGTGGTACATATAGAGAGCGCTTGTCACCAAATTATGCATATAGTATAATTAAAAAGGCTTGTCACAATAATGGTGTCCATCACAAGTGCACAATCCACCCCTCAAATAAAACTAAGCACCCTGGAATTCTTTGACAAAACTAAGCACCCTGAAATTCTTTGACAACTAAACTGCTGGCTATATGATGTTGGCCATATATATTATACGTATATAATGTGAAGAAATGAGTGGTAGTACTATACCAACTAAAAGATGAAATGTAAGAAATACTAGTATATACGTCTTTGAAGAGTTAAAGTAACAAGAAGAAACATAACATAGATTACGCTGGGGGCTCAGCACAACACACCTCAAATTAAATTAAGCACACACGAAATTAAACTTTGCAACTATTCCGGTGAACCTTGCATTAGAACCACCATGAGCAGCGACAACATGCCACCTTACTCGAGTCCTCGTCCACGTCCTCGACTTAGATCCTTGTCCCTCTTCCTCTTGGCCGATACTTCTTTGCTTGAACCACACACTTGGCTGTTGCTCTTCATCCAACCCTTGTAGATATTGAAGCAAAGGTAGCCATCCATTGCGGCGTAGTGGATGTGGTCTATATCTAGTACATTACTGCTGCCATGCATGGCGATGAAAGCGATGTATGGAGGTTTCTCCGGTTCTTGTATGAAGGATGAACCATGGCTCCTGCCGAAGTCGGCGTGAAAGGTGACGAGAGGACACCGGCCGATTCTTACGGAGGTCGAAAGTGTTGCCTACAACAAAGGCCTATCCGGCCTTGAGGACTTCTTTATGCGTTACCAAAGTCTCTGATGTGAATTTTACTAGGTTGCTCTAGGCAAAGTCCTTAAAATCCTGGCACTCAACGTCGGCATGGCATATGTGGTAGACCAAGCGTAAGTCATGCACGCAAACCTGGATCACGGCGGGCTTCTTCCTCTCTTTGTCCTTTAGATCCTTCTCTCGTCCCAGGACTATGGTGTACTCAACATCTAGCCTAGCGACCCACTCATCATCTGAGTCTTCTTCTTCTTCTTCTTCTTCTTCTTCTTCTTCTTCTTCTTCTTCTTCTTCTTCTTCTTCTTCTTCTTCTTCTTCTTCTTCTTCTTCTTCTTCTTCTTCTTCTTCTTCTTCTTCTTCTTCTTCTTCTTCTTCTTCTTCTTCTTCTTCTTCTTCTTCTTCTTCTTCTTCTTCTTCTTCTTCTTCTTCTTCTTCTTCTTCTTCTTCTTCTTCTTCTTCTTCTTCTTCTTCTTCTTCTTCTTCTTCTTCTTCTTCTTCTTCTTCTTCTTCTTCTTCTTCTTCTTCTTCTTCTTCTTCTTCTTCTTCTTCTTCTTCTTCTTCTTCTTCTTCTTCTTCTTCTTCTTCTTCTTCTTCTTCTTCTTCTTCTTCTTCTTCTTCTTCTTCTTCTTCTTCTTCTTCGTCTTCTTATTCTTCTTCTTCTTCTTCTTCTTCTTCTTCTTCTTCTTCTTCTTCTTCTTCTTCTTCTTCTTCTTCTGCTTCTTAGATCTTCTTCTTCTTCTTCTTCTTCTTCTTCTTCTTCTTCTTCTTCTTCTTCTTCTTCTTCTTCTTCTTCTTCTTCTTCTTCTTCTTCTTCTTCTTCTTCTTCTTCTTCTTCTTCTTCTTCTTCTTCTTCTTCTTCTTCTTCTTCTTCTTCTTCTTCTTCTTCTTCTTCTTCTTCTTCTTCTTCTTCTTCTTCTTCTTCTTCTTCTTCTTCTTCTTCTTCTTCTTCTTCTTCTTCTTCTTCTTCTTCTTCTTCTTCTTCTTCTTCTTCTTCTTCTTCTTCTTCTTCTTCTTCTTCTTCTTCTTCTTCTTCTTCTTCTTCTTCTTCTTCTTCTTCTTCTTCTTCTTCTTCTTCTTCTTCTTCTTCTTCTTCTTCTTCTTCTTCTTCTTCTTCTTCTTCTTCTTCTTCTTCTTCTTCTTCTTCTTCTTCTTCTTCTTCTTCTTCTTCTTCTTCTTCTTCTTCTTCTTCTTCTTCTTCTTCTTCTTCTTCTTCTTCTTCTTCTTCTTCTTCTTCTTCTTCTTCTTCTTCTTCTTCTTCTTCTTCTTCTTCTTCTTCTTCTTCTTCTTCTTCTTCTTCTTCTTCTTCTTCTTCTTCTTCTTCTTCTTCTTCTTCTTCTTCTTCTTCTTCTTCTTCTTCTTCTTCTTCTTCTTCTTCTTCTTCTTCTTCTTCTTCTTCTTCTTCTTCTTCT
>CM038674.1:189589051-189711551 GCA_021605145.1 Aegilops bicornis
CTTGCGGCTATCTCGAAACTCACCACGGGCATCGAGGCGGCATATTTTATCCGCTTTCGTATGTCAGGGATAATTCTCCCATCCAGACGACTTTAATGCCACCGTCTCTTCACCCTTACGAAGATTTGTACCGAGCACAAAATTTGCTTTCGTCGAATAGGGATGGTGTCATTTAGCACAATCTTCTAAAGGAATTTTGATTCTGGTTTGTAGGTCGATTGATGCTTTTCAAATCAAGGTTATGCGGCTCCGACTTCTGTTTGTCCCCTTCGATGGCTGCCCCCGTAAGTATACGTCCTCGAGAGACAAGAAATCATGAAGCTCACACAGTATGGAGGCGAGTGTATGATATGGTACGCAAAACATCATCTTGAGGCACGGTGAAGGGCGGTATGGCCTTGTTGGATCTTCGAGGCACGCTCCGTGTACTTTCTGCGTCGAGACCGATGACCCTCGTCTCTACCTTTTTGAGGAGTTGGAACATTGTTGATCCTTCTTTGAACAACCCTTGGGTGGGCCGGTGGCCGGTGGCAACTATGCGCCGAGCCTTCGGCGAGAGGACATGTTGGGCGCTAAAACCTGCATCTCGATCTCTTTCGCCATTTGGAACCGGCTGGAACCGAGGGCTATGGTTTGGAGAATTAGGATTAGATGGCTAGTCTAACTGAAGTAGTAGATGATTATTTAAAGAGGTTAAAACAATGTGAGCCTTGATGGGGTTTGGATGCAAATGAAGGCGAAGGGGAGGTGAAGAAGCTTGAGCCGAATCGGTTCCCGGTGGAGAAGTAAATGGGAGAAGTGGGCGTGCGAGCGATTGATTAGGCGGCTAGGTAGACTAAGCGAAAAGGCTATCTTGGGTAGGCGAGGAGTCGTACCTGTTAGATGTCACGTGCCCATCCTTCACGATAGGTGGGACCTATGCAAACAAATAAAAAAATGTGTCGTAGCTTTTTTTTTTGGTAGCGTGAGTGGGAGACACAACATTCTGCAGTTAAGGAATACTCCCTCGGTTTAGGTGAGTATAAAGTCGCCTTATGAAAATCAGGTTTTCCCAAAACCTTTAGGCGTGGACCATTAACTTCTGCTTTCGATCCTCCGGCCTCGTTAGCGGCGTTCTCTTCCTCTGCTGCCGCGTTCTACCTGTCCATTTTCCTCTTCTCAAGTGTGGAGCGATGCATGCCGTCCTTGATGCAGGCGACCCTTTGCATGCATCACGGCAGGCGTTGATTGGGCATGCTGCGAATTTGGTTACGCTTCGCAATATGGATGATACCTGAACGATGAAGTGAACATGCATGCTAGCACGGGAGACCTATTTCCGCTATACAATACTAGATTACTCATGTTCCTACTAGTAGTAGTAGTAGTAGTAGTAGTAGTAGTAGTAGTAGTAGTAGTAGTAGTAGTAGTAGTAGTAGTAGTAGTAGTACAACTATGGTACACTTGATGGTCAAAATACTATTCATACGGTCCTCACAGTGAAGTGATAACACCCTTCGCCTAACACTAGTCCAGGCGAGGCAGCGTGTTTGGGTTACCAAAGTCAGCCTCACCACATGCCTTTGTCGCGATCTGTCACCCATTCTTTGTCTGACACATTGGCGCCTCGCCTCGTCTCCCTCTCCGCTCCCATAGCACCACTCCATCTCCATCTCCTTCTCCGTCTCCGTCTCCGTCTCCATCTCACTGTGCCCCCGTGTACCGTCGCCTCACTCGCCTCCTCCAGTACCACGATTCCCTTGCTAGCCGCTCCAGCACCGACATCCTTCTCCCCCGTAAATCAAGCCCCCTTCCAAACTCCACCATGGCCGAACGCGAACCGCGCAGCATCCATATGAGCCGCGATTGGAGCAATCTCCCCAATGACATCCTCGATCTCTGTTGTTCGTGTATGGATATGTTGACCGCCCTGCGGCTGGCTGCATGCCTGAGGGACATGCACACGGCCATCGTCGAAGCGAGGCCTAAGCTTTTCAAGACACCCTGCTTGCTGCTATCTGGTCTTGCGAGATTGGCTCACCATGATACGGAGGCGTGCATGATGCCCCTCGACTTCAATCCGATCTCCATTAGTCGAAACTTCTTTGCGGTATGTAGTGTGTCGCCATACATCATTTCCCTCGACATCGATCCGATCACCATCGCCCAAACTTCTTGGCAGGTATGTCTTTGGGTCGGCATGAACTCCCCTTTGGATGGCTGCCTTGAGAGAAGGCGGTAAAAGTTGGTGCTCGTGAACTTCCAGACCTCCCATGAGATTATCCTTCCTCCGTTGGATTATATAGAGTATTACCATCGCGGTCCAAGTCCTCTAGATTACTACGTCAGTTGGAAGGACCTTGTTTTGCAGAAGATTGTAATCTGCCAAGTACCCACACGACATGCGAATTATGCAGACTTCAAGCTAATTGCCTTGTTCGACCACGGACTCGCCTATCTTTACGCCGGTGCCTTTTTTAGCTGGAGACAACTCGGCTCATAGTGGATCATCGTCAAAGCTTATACACACTTCTGTGATGCTATTGAACACAATGGCATCATCTCTGTGATCGACAAAGCGAGATGGCACCACGTATTCTTTGAGACGGCCGGCGTGTAAGTTGTTTCCGTCTCATGTTAATGATGACGCCATGACCTTATTTGAACTTTTTGTGATGATTGGCATATCCTGTTTGAGCAGAATTTGAGTAGAACTATGGCAATATATTAGAGACACACGTAAATCAGCTATATTTGGAATGAGTTAATTCATGCGATTGTGACCATGTCATTACAGCCAATTTGTACCTGAATAATCAAGCGGTTAGGAATATATGGATATTATCCTTATTTTACGGTAATCTATATACTACTACTAAATATGAGTGTGTATCGGTGGCCATGTTAGTTTCCTCATTTTCATGATGTAGAAACATGCACCACACTGTTGGTTTCATCTAACCATACATTAGGGAAGTAAATGTGCATATGGAGAACTCTATATTTGGAAGTAGTGAAATCCTGCAATGCTTACCATGTGTACATACCTATATTAGCCCTTGACAATCAATGGCTAGAATAATATCCTCATGAAATTTTTGCCCACAGAACACGGTATATAACAATGCATGATGCATTAGTTACCTTGAAGAATTTGTTTGAGAGGATGAGAACATGATTACATAACATGCATCACATGGTAGTTTCACATGAAGAATCGATTGCGAGATAACATGAGTATAACCATGCATGGCACTTCTATATTTTCGAACCCACTATACATTTCCCTGTATTTTCTTCCCAGTTCCAACAAGGACATATCAATGTTGTTTCTTGCATTATCCTACTCATACTCTGAACAATGCTGATCTTACTTTAACAATGCCTGTCCTTTTTGATAAGATGTCGTGTCCCTACGGTTGCTGCCCTTTGTAATCACACCACCTTTGCCAAAAACAGGGAAGCACAACTGGTTCCTCGCTCGATCAGAGCGATGGCATAAGGCCGATGATCATTGGACACATGAGCGGAAAAGTTATATTGCAAAAACCCCTTGTATACAAGCACCGTGTAATACATGAGTATCACGGGCGATGGGCTGTTACGTCTATGAGCGAGGATACCCGACTTGTTGGAGCCTTTAGGATTTTTTAGTTGGAGGCGGGTAAACAGCCTTGGTTCACACTCTCTGTTTCTCGAACTCAATTATCCGATTAACTAGGAGATCACCATTGGCAAGGACCTTGATGGCTGAGAGACTCTGTTTGCTATGGAAAACTGTGTCTACAGCGAGCCCTAGGAGTTCGGAGCATACTCCCCGATTGTCGGCGATCTGACTGCAGCCAAAAGAAGGTGAGAATGACAAAGGCATCCGGATTAACTTTGCTCCTTGGATGTCTCAATTCTGACGAGCGATGATGTGGTTGAAGCCTTGAGGTTGATAGGTAATTGGGCTGTTGCATCGAAGGGTGGAATCTTGGTGTCTCCGGATCCTTTGATCATTTGAAGCGGGGCCGCAAATCCATGATGGTGTTGGATCATCTCTTGAAAGACTTTGTTGTCTTTGCTGCTGGATTCTGGATGGGTAGTTCTTTCTTTTGTTATGCATATTCCTTGTCATTTGGTCATCCTCGTCTATGTCACTCTTTATATGTAATAGTTGTACATTTTAAAATGTCATTCTCGTCTGGATCACGAGTCTGGCCTATGAGATGGAGTACGATTTGGTGGTGTAGCAAGTCTTCTTATGAACTATCATGTATTGTTGTCTATGTCTGTAGTTTTCACTAGTCAGTGTTTTAATGTTGTATTTATCGTTGTTTCAAGCTGTTTATTATCTCGAACTCTTTGGTGGGCTAAATGAGGGCATCGCCATTCTCCGATGTTCGAGTATATCTCCTTTTTTCAAGTTATATAATTTGAGCTCACCGTCCTTTTGATGATGTACACTTGTTTGGGCCGGTGAGGTGTCGTTGAATATGGGCGAGTAGTAGCATAATGCCAAACAGGTCAATTATGACTCTCGGGCGGGCTCTCAAAAGATCCTGGAAAAAAGGCCGGGCTCTCCAAAATGAAAGAATAAGGACTCTTAGGCCGACATGTAGGCGCCACCGGTGTTTTCGTGCGCTTGGCGCCCGGCGGCATATTAATGGCGATGCTCGAAATTCATGCTACCTTTTCATCCCAGTCTCCGCCCCTCCCCACCTCTGGAATCTCGATTCCTACTCCAGTTCCCCAAATCCCCCTCACATGCTCCATGTACTCAAAGCGCACTATCATGCCGCCCGGTCAGCGCGGAGCTTGAGCGGAGATCACGAGGTCCGTCCTGCCTTGATGCGGCTGCGTCTTTGTCGCTCCAGCGGTGGCATGGCGGTGCTCGGCGACCATTTCTTGCGGCAAAGTGCTGATGGTAACCATCAACGGCGACCGGCCTCCCGTCTCGCCGGACGACCTTGTCAAAGCTCTTGGCATTACGCACGGCATCCAAATAAGTGACTTGCTCGTCGAAGTCTGTCCGCCACCGGCTGATTTCTTCTTCAGGTTCCGAACAACTTTTGACTACAGTCGTGTGTTCGAATCTTCCCGGCGTTTGTTCTGCAATGGCGCGCTAGTGAGCTTTGACCGGTGGCACCCAGGATGGGGCTCGGTGCCCTCTGAGCTTGAGTTTTTAACAAAGCTTACCTTCCACGGCATGCCTCGACGTGCTTGGAACAATGAGTCCATGAACGAGCTTATCAACGACCTTGGAGGTGAGCTCGTAAGTATGTTTGTTCCTCGAACGGCTGAGCTCGGCGGTTATGGCATGGATGAAGAAGCCGTCCACCATACCGAAGGTGATTGGTGTTGAGATACGGTGCAGGAGGCGGGGTTGTACTATTAAATCGCCACCAAGGCCGCCCGCGGACCCACGTTAGGGATGTACACATATTGAGTGTTCGTGCATGTCGAAGAAGTGGTCAATCCATAAATCGAAGTCCTGCCGCCCGCCCGGTGCGAGTTCCGTCGGCGGCGTCCATTACAGAGTCAGCGGCGGACTTTCCCCGTGTTGCTCGGAGCGATGGATGGCACAGGGCCTACTCCATCACGCGGCGGAGGCCACTGCTTCTTTGGGAGAAGAGGCAGGGCTGGCTGCCTGGATGTGCTCTAATTTAAGGTAACAACTGAATCTTGTCAGATAGTACTAGTTAAATCCGAGCTATGGAGTGCGAAGCAGCGATATGCGATTACATTTGATTGTGACCTGTTCTAATTTTGTACCTGAACTTTTTTAGAAAGGGTTGTCGTCAACAATGTGCTAGCGAGAACTTATTGTGTTGTCTATCTGTTTTCTTTGCACAACATTCAAGATATTTCCCGTCATTTATAAAGGCGATGAACCGTTATGTACGACTTCGTTGGTTTAAACATAGCCCTTCCGTAGCGATCCTTTGCTTCCATCCTGATTGTGCCGCTGCGTGAAATTTTTTGTATGCAAGTTCAGTGTGCTATGATGTTCTATATGATTGTGTCAACTATATAAGTTTTTACTGAGCATCAGCAATGCATATGGCTGAAAGATGTATTTACGAGCATCGACTCTCTATATCTCTCTCTCTCTCACACACACACGCACACACACACGCACACGCACAAGTGGGACCCGTTGAATTATTTATTTGCTCGTGACAACTTTTAATTAGGTTCCACTGTAATCTAACTTTTTTCTTAAGTTATTAATTGAGCTCAGTGACTTCAAAAAGTTGTACAGAAGCCTTGTTTGGGCCTTTCCAGCATCCCAGAATGTGGGCTGAGTAACCATGGTAGGTTGTACTGTACTACACAAGCCTTTTTTTTCAACATCAGCAATGCAACTGGGCCGACAGTTGTACACAATATCCGGGTCAATTTGTTATCCGCCCCGCTGGGCTGCAAAGTTTCCTAGGAGGTATGCATTAGGCTTAACAAGAGAATGGACTTTAAGAAATAATAAATGGGATGTAATTATAATAACTAGGAAATTACTATGCACCAAACACGTAATTAGTTTGAAAATATATTATTTTTGGAATTTGGAAATTTTAATTTCATTACTTGTTGCGCGCGCAATATTTCGTTGGATTTTAATGTGACTAGAAATTTCGGATAAAAATATTTCGGATCCCATCAAAATGTGGGAATTTTTTTTGAATTCTGTTTTGAGCGGTTGTTTGAAATTATTAATCGTTGTCCTAGCTAGAAGTTGGGTTGTACTTTTAACAAACCCGTAAATGGGTTGTAGTAGATTCCATTAGAATTGAAAAATGGGCTGTACATTCTTACAAATCGCAAATGGGCTATATGTTCTCTGCCAAATCTGAGCTGTGGGCCTACTAAGTTGGCCAGCGTACCAAGGGATTTGTCAACTTAGTCAATATAAACGATTCTAGCTGCGGTGATAAATCGATGTCCATCCAACGACCGTAGTACTTCTTTAACCTATGGTCTTCTTGCTCCAGCCGCCCAAAGCAGCGCCGGTCGTGTCGCGTCCTCCTGCCTCCCATGGCCGGCTGTGATGCCGCGGAGGCCTCACCGCCCCGTACTACTCCCACCGCTGGCAGGCCATCCCTCTACTCACCCACAGCCCCTGTTATTTTGCGGCGACGGCAGCCTCACAACACAGCAGAACAAATGAACCGTCGTACTCCTCTCCGCGCGGGCTACCACTGCTGCGTCTTCTCCGGCTCCACGCCGTCCCCTTCCTAGGCCTCGCCGCCATCTAGACCACCGCCCTGGTGCTCTCAGTGCGGCGTGGTCAACGTGGTCAACGACCGACTTCCATCGGAAGAAATCTTTGTCGTGGAGAGGCGGACAATTTGGGTCCAGGCGGCCGCAAGGAAGTGCCTCCTTATTACGCCGCAAAATAATTATTCCTCCACTGACGGCAGACCCACGGATGGGCCACCTTATTTCGTGAAAAACTTTTCCCCGATTGCTGGGGACCCACCGGACGAGCCAGCGTATTTCTTGAAAAGAAATGTTCCCCGCGCTGTCAGCTCGGACCCACCGGAAGTGCCTCCTTATTACGCACAAAAAAATGAATACTCCCCCTACTAGTTGGGACCCACCATGGTAGGAGGCTGACTTGTGGGCCTACTAAGTTGACTGGGACGGGGGCCTTTGTCAACTTTAGTCAATAAGAACGATTCTAGCTCCAGTGACCGTACGATGGTCATCCAACGACCGTAGTGCTTCTTCAACCTCTGGTGTTCTTGCTCCAGCCGCCCAAAGCAGCGCAGGTCGTGCCGCATGCTCCTGCCTCCCGTGGCGGGTGTCTTTGCCGCGAGAGGCCTCACCGCCCCTACTATTCCCACCGTGGCGAGCCTGCGCGGCGACGGCAATTCACACCGCAGCCGAACCGGTGAACCCTCGTACTCACTGTCATGGCGGGCTTCCTTGCCGCAACTTCCCGGCTCCCGTCATCCCTTCCTAGGCCTCGCCGTCGTCCACCGCCGTGGTGCTCTCGACGGCGTGGTCAATGTGATCAACGACCGACTTCCATCGGAAGAAATCTTTGTAGGTGGAGAGGGCCGACTGGGTCCACGGCAACGCGGAAGTGCCTCCTTATTACGCCGAAAATAATTATTCCTCCACCTGACAGCATGGACCCACTGGACGGGCCACCAGTATTTCATGAAAAAAACGTTTCCCCCTGACTGCTAGGACCCACCGGACGGGCCACCGCATTTCGTGAAAAAAACGTTCCCCCCGCTGTCAGCTCGGATCCACCGAAAATGCCTCCTTATTACGCACAAAAAAATGAATACCCCACCTTTCATTTGGGACCAACCTTAGTGGGAGGCTGACTTGTGGGCCTACTAAGTTGGCGGGACGGGGGCCTTTGTCAACTTTAGTCAATATGAACGATTCTAGCTCCACCGACCGTCGATGGCCATCCAACGGCCGTAGTGCTTCTTCAACCTCTGGTCTTCTTGCTCCAGTGCCCAAAGCAGCGAAGTCGTCACCGCATGCTCCTGCCTCCCGTGGCCGGCTGTGCTGCCGCGGAGGCCTCACCGCCCCCTACTATTCCCACCGTTGTCCAGGCCCTGCGGTTACGGCAGCCTCACACCGCAGCCGAACCAGTGAACCCTCGTACTCCTCTCCGCGCGGGCTTCCATTGCCGCATCTTCCCCGGCTCCCCGTCGTCCCCTTCCTAGGCCTTGTCGTCGTCCACCTCCGTGGTGCTCTCGGCGCGGTGTGGTCAATGTGGTCAACGACCGACTTCCATCGGAAGAGTACTGTACATGGAGAGGCTGACAGCTGGGTCCACGGCAGCCGCAAGGAAGTGCCTCCTTATTACGCAGAAAATAATTATTCCTGCACCTGACAGCAGGGACCCACCGGACAGGCCAACAGTATTTCGCGAAAAAAAGTTTCCCCCTGACAGCTGGGACCCACCAGACGGGCCACCGTATTTCGCGAAAAAAACGTTCCCCCGCTGTTAGCTCGGATCCACCGGAAGTGCCCCCTTATTACGCACAAAAAAATGAATACCCCCTGCTAGCTGGGACCAACCTTTGTGGGAGGCTGACTTGTGGGCCTACTAAGTTGACTGGGACGGGGGCCTTTGTCAACTTTAGTCAATATGAACGATTCTAGCTCTAGTGACCGTACGATGGCCATCCAACGGCCGTAGTGCTTCTTCAACCTCTGGTGTTCTTGCTCCAGCCGCCCAAAGCGGTAGCGGGTGCGTGCCGCATGCTCCTGCCTCCCGTGGCCGGCTGTGCTGCCGTGGAGGCCTCACTGCCCCCTACTATTCCCACCGCTGGCCAGGCCCTGCGGCGACGGCAGCCTCACACCGCAGCCGAACCAGTGAACCCTCGTACTCCTCTCCGCGCGGGCTTCCACTGCCGCATCTTCCCCGGCTCCCCGTCGTCCCCTTCCTAGGCCTCGCCGTCGTCCACCGCCCTGGTGCTCTCGGCGCGGCGTGGTCAACGTGGTCAAGGAACGACTTCCATCGGAAGAAATCTTGTCACGATGGAGAGGCTGACAGCTGGGTCCACGGCAGCCGCAAGGAAGTGCCTCCTTATTACGCGGAAAATAATTATTCCTCCACCTGACAGCAGGGACCCACCGGACGGGCCACCAGTATTTCACGAAAAAAACATTTGCCCCTGACTGCTGGGACCCACAGAACGGGCCACCATATTTTGTGAAAAAAACGTTCCCCCCGCTGTCAGCTCGGACCCATCGGAAGTGCATCCTTATTACGCACAAAAAAATGAATACCCCCCTGCTAGCTGGGACCAACCTTGGTGGGAGGCTGACCTGTGGGCCTACTAAGTTGACTGGGACGGAGGCCTTTGTCAACTTTAGTCAATATATGAATGATCCTAGCTCCAGTGACCGTACAATGTCCATCCAACGGCCGTAGTGCTTCTTCAACCTTTGGTCTTCTTGCTCAAGCCGCCCAAAGCAGCGCTGGTCATGCCGCCTGCTCCTGCCGCCCGTGGCCGGCTGTGAAGCCGCGGAGGCCTCACCGTCGCCTTCTAATCCCACCGCTGGCCAGGCCATCCCTCTACGCACCCACACCCCCTGTTATTCTGCGGCGACGGCAGCCTCACACCGCAGCCGAACGACTGAACCCTCATACTCCTCTACGCATGGGCATCCACTGTCGCGTCTTCCCCGGCTCCGCA
Organism: Aegilops bicornis; assembly: GCA_021605145.1. Classification (NCBI taxonomy): domain Eukaryota; kingdom Viridiplantae; phylum Streptophyta; class Magnoliopsida; order Poales; family Poaceae; genus Aegilops; species Aegilops bicornis. The sequence goes on from CM038674.1 coordinate 189,599,185, forward strand.
TCGTCCCCTTTCTAGGCCTCGTCGTCGTCCACCGCCCTCGTGCTCTTGGCGTGGCGTGGTCAACGTGGTCAAGGAATGGCTTCCATCGGATGTGGACTGTACGTGGAGAGGCTCACAGCTGGGTCCACGGCCGCAGCAAGGAAGTGCCTCCTTATTACGGGCAAAATAATTATTCCTCCACCTGACAGCGGGGACCCACCGGATGGGCCACCGTATTTAGCGAAAAAACGTTTCCCCCTGTCTGCTGGGACCCACCAATTACATCTTTGCACGCAAGTAAGTCCGTCTGAAAAAAAAAACAATTCGCCCCCCTGACTACTAGGACCCACCAGCTACATCTTCGCACACAAGGAAGTGCCTGACAGTCGGGACCCACCTAGTCGAAGTGTATGTAGTGTTGTCATTCTGGTCGCGGACGTGTACGTACATATATACTGGTGGATGTAGAGGCGCGCACGTGTCGTAGTAGAGGCGCGCATGTAGCATGTACACGTACGTACATCGGCGAGGGTGCAAGAAAGAAAATCTGACCCGCGTCACGTACATACGGGCAGGGTCTCGAACACCTATCGGCGCATACGTACATGGCTGGGTCGGAACGGAGAAACAAGCATCGTCGTCGTGTTCATGGGGAGCCAACCGGCTGGGTCGGAACGGAATGTGTGGTCGTGTTCGCCGGGAGGGCTTGGGCGGAACAGGCGATGGAAACCAGGCACTGGCGTACCGCTGACAACGGAGAAACGGCCTTGTGTTCGACCGCCACGTTGAAGCAGGTCCTGATGATCGGGGAGGGCCTGGCGTACCGCAAAACAGAGGAAAGCGGACCTCCTACGGTTGAAAGCAGGGGTCCCTGTTGATCGGGAGGGCACAGCATACCGCAAAAACGGAGGAAGCGGACCTTCTACGGTCGAAACAGGGGTCCTGTTGATCGGGAGGGTGTGGCGTGCCGCAAAGCGGATGAAACGGACCTCCTACGGTCGAAAGCAGGGGTCCTGTTCATCGGGAGGGTGTGGCGTGCATAAGCAGGACTCCACGGGATACTGTTCATCTCCACCGCCCACCTCCTCCGGCCTCCACGGGCTCTTGTCGAACTCCTCCAGCCTCCACGGGCTCCTGTTCATCCAGCCTCCACCGCGCGCTTACTCCACCGGCCATCGCTCAACCACCCCTCCACGGGCACCCCTCCACCGTCTACTGTTCATCCAGCCCTCCACACCACGGGGTCCTGTTCAACCACCCCTCCACGGCCACCCCTCCACCGTCTACTGTTCATCCAGCCCTTCAAACCACGGGGTCCTATTCATCTAGAGGCAACGCCACCGCTCACTGTTCATCCACCCCCCCCCCTCCATAGCGCTCACTTATTCATCAAGCGATAAAGCTTGATTAGCGGCAACTGCGAAGGAATTTCTCCATCGGGTTCGATTAATAGACATCGATCGATCGCTTACGGGTTGATAGCGCTGCGGTGCAATCGCTTCGAGGTTCGATTAGAAACCCAACGCCTCGCTCGAGTTCAGTTAGAGCCAACGCCTCACACACACGCGCGTACGTGTATGAGAGAAACGTGCATCGCCCGGCCCCGGACCTCCCACCGTAACCGGTAACTCCCTGAAATTTTCCTCCCCCTCGCTTCTACCACTGTTTTTTCCGTCATGGACGGCCCAAAGAATGTCATGCAGCTGCGGCTCCGGCCCGCCCAGGACGAAAAGCCCATTTTCTGTCATGATTTTTTATTATAGAAGTAGGAGCCCACCACATCTATGATGATACCGGGTTTTGTCGCAATTATCGTCATAGAAGTGTCATATGTATGACAGAAAAAAATTCGTTCGGCCCAAAATGTCACGGAATGTCTTTTTTTTAGTGGTAGGAGGTCCGTTTCCTCCGTTTTGCGGTACACGACACCCCTCCCGATCAACAGGACCCCGTTTCGAACATGGCCGGTCGAACACAAGGTCGTTTCCTCCGTTCTGCGGTACGCCAGGCCTCATTTCCATCGCATGTTCCATCCAAGCCCTCCCGATGAACACGACCACGCATTCCGTTCCGACCCAGCCGGTTGGCTCCCACGCGTTCCGTTGCCTCCCGATGAACACGACGCATTCCGTTGCCTCCCCATGAACACGAGCATTCCGTTGCCTCCCCATGAACATGACGCATTCCGTTGCCTCCCCATGAACACCACGACGACGTTGTTTCTCCGTTCCAACCCAGCCATGCCGACGAGCCCTCGCCGTACGTATGCGCGAGTAGGTGTTTGGGACCCCGCCCGTATGTACACATACGTGGCCGTATTTTATTTCTTGCACCCTGGCCGTTGTACGTACGTGTACATGCTACGTGCGCGCCTCTACTACAACACGAGCGCGCCTCTACATCCACCAGTATATATGTACGTACATGTTCGCGACCAGAATGACAACGCTACGTACGCTTCGACCAGGTGGGTCCCGACCGAGCACTTCCTTGCGTGCAAAGATGTAGCCTGGTGGGTCCCAGCCGGTCGGGGCGAATCGTTTTGTTTTTTTTTGCCTGGACGCACTTCCTTGCGTGCGAAGGTGTAGCTGGTGGGTCCCAGCAGTCAGGGGGGAAACGTTTTTTCGTGAAATACGGTGGCCCGTCTGGTGGGTCCCCGCTGTCAGGTGGAGGAATAATTATTTTGTGCATAATCAGGAGGCACTTCCTTGCTGCGGCCATGGACCAAGCTGTCAGCATCTCCACGCACAGTACTCTTTCGTTGGAAGTCGGTCGTCGACCACATTGACCACGCCGCGCCGGGAGCACCATGGCGGTGGAGGACGGCGAGGCCTAGGAAGGGGACGACACGGAGGCATGGAAGACTCGGCAGTTGTTTCCCACGCGGAGGGGATTACGACTGTACAAGGGTTTACTGGTTCGTCTGCCGTTGCCGGAGAATAACAGCAGGTGTGGGTGAGTAGAGGGATGGCTAGGCCAGCGATGGGAGTATGGTGGGGCGCTGTGGCCTGCGCGGCAGCACAGCCGGCCGCGGGGAAGAGGGAGCAAGCAGTCTCGCCGGCGCTTGTTTGAGCGGCTGGAGCAAGAAGAGCAGAGATTGAAGAAGCACGACGGCCGTTGGATGGACATCCAACAGTCAATGCTTGTGCGTCAACCTTTTTTTAGGAAAGCCTCAAATCTGTGGAAAACAGCATACAACCCATCTGCCATTATTTCTAATAATTTATAGCCCATTTTCTAATTCTTAAGGTTTTTTTTTAGCCCATATTCTTTTTGTTAGCATTACAGCCCATATTGTGGCCACAGTTAAAAAATTATACGAAATTTTCCATATTTCGGTGCGGTCCGAACTGTTTTTAATCCTGAAATTTCGACTCACATTCGAACTGATTTTAAAAATAAATGTATATCAATATAAAATCCAACAAATTCTCCATGCATGAAAATTAATGTAATTTAAAATCTTGAAATGAGAAAAAAGATATTTGAAACTAATTGCTGGTTTGATGTGTTTTAAAAATGTACAACCCATTTCTCATTACTGATGGGCCATTTTCTCGGCCAGCCAAATGAAAGCTTTCCTCGTCTTGAAAGATTTGCAGCCCAACAGGCCTGACAAAGCGACTTACTTGGCAAATCACAAAAAAACTGGGCTGTGGCCGTGGACCCAGCTGTCAGCCTCTCCACGTCTGATACTCTTCCGATGGAAGTCGTTCCTTGACCATGTTGACCACGCCCGCGTGAGAGCACCACGGCGGTGGACGACGGCGAGGCCTAGGAAGGGACGACGCGAGTCGGGAAAACCTTGACGCGGCATGAAGCCCAGCGGAGAGGAGTCTGAGGTTCACCGTTCGGCTGCGGTGTGAGGCTGTCGTCACCGCAGGCACGGCCAGCGTGGGAATAGTAGGGCGGTGAGGCCTCTGTGCGGCAACAACCCGGCCACGGGAGGCAGGAGCATGCGGCACGACCGACGCTGCTTTGGGCGGTGGAGCAAGAAGCCAGAGGTTGAAGAAGCACTACGGCCGTTGGATGGACATCGACTGGTCCTTTGGAGCTAGAATCGTTCATATTGACTAAGTTGACAAAGCTCTTTGTCCCCGTCAACTTAGTAGGCCCATTAAGTCAGCCTCCCACCAAGGTGGGTCCCACCTAGCCGGGAGTATTCATTTTTTGTGCGTAATAAGGAGGCACTTCCGGTGGGTCCAAGCTGACAGCGGGGGGGGGGGGACGTTTTTTTCGCGAAATACGGTGGCCCATCTGGTGGGTCCCAACAGTCAGGGGGAAATGATTTTTTGGCAAAATACTGGTGGCCCGTCCGGTGGGTCCCCGCTGTCAGGTGGTGGAATAATTATTTTCCGCGTAATAAGGAGGCACTTCCTTGCGGCTGCTGTGGACCCAGCTGTCAGCCTCTCCACGTACAGTACTCCACCGATGGAAGTCGGTCCTTGACCACATTGACCACGCCGCGCTGAGAGCACCACGGCGGTGGACGACGGCGATGCCTAGGAAGGGGACGACGCGGAGCCGGGGAAGACGCGGCAGTGGATGCCCACGCGGAGGAGAATCTGGCGTTCACCGGTTGACTGCGGTGTGAGGATGCTGCCGCGCAGAATAACAGGGTGTGGGTGAGTAGAGGGATGCCACTGCCAGCGGTGGGAGTAGTAGGGGGCGCTGAGGCCTGCGCGGCAGCACATCCGGCCACGGGAGGCGGGAGTAGGCGGTCCCGCCGACGCTGCTTTGGCGGCTGGAGCAAGAAGATCAGAGATTGAAGAAACACGACGGCCATTGGATTGACATCCAACGGTTACGTCTACTAGAATCGTTTGTTGACGTATATAATAACTAAAAAAATCTTGCATACGCGTCAACTAAACAGGCCCACAAGTCAGACCACTCCCTCTTTTTTTAATAATTTATATATAGCTCATGGCAACTTCTTATGCAATTTATTGTAGTCTTTTTTTGGTTGGCCAGGGCCAATTTCGCATATTTCTGTTGGTTCCAAACTATTTTTAATACCAAAATGTCGAGCCAGATTTAAAGTACTTTGAAGATATATTTAAATTAGGTTAATGCCCAGTGAAATAGGAATCTGAAAATGTGAAAAAATTCAGAAATTATAAAGTAATTGCCAATTTGTCATCTGCTTTTATATTTACAACCCATTTCATATTACTTTCAAGATTGCGAGCGTCTTGAAAGAGTTGCAGCCATCGAGGCGTAGAAAGATAAGTGAGGCCTGGATTGGGTATTCTTCAGAAAAATAAACTGGGCTCATTTTCACAAAGAAAAAATAGCTGGGCTGGTCACATGGTGAACATAAAATATAAGCACAGGCTAGACGGGCCACATCCCGATTCAAACCTGCTTCGTCTCAACAATACCAAACAAACAAAATACTGCTCGAGTAGCTCGTCCCTGTGTCGGCCGATCTTATGCTGTTCTCTTGTCTATTGACTATATATCGCTCACAATGTCATGGGTCCCGGATGTCAGGAAAACACTAGGAGGAAGCATTTTTTATTTTCCATACGCGTGGTGGGCCCCTCATCATCCTCTCCGCATTTACGCCAATTCACTGTTGTCATGACCATGTTGACAACGCGAGAGGTGTGGCGCAGCGCACCAAAGCGCCGCCTTGGAGGGCGTCGGCGTTAACGATTTAGGAGGCGGTGGGCGGCGATGTGTCTTGTTGAGGTGCAGCTAGCCGTGGGAAGCGAGGCGGCCCGCCGGCGCTGGTTTGGTTTTGGCGGTACGGAGGAAGACATGGTGAAGAAACACGACAGATCAGTAAGCAGGAGGAGTACTTAATAACCTTAATCGAAACCAGGGGGCACTTAACAACCAAAGCTGAAAGCAGTATGAGTACTTATACAGTTCAGCAGGTACAAAAGCACGCATACTCGAGCGGATTGCTACTTTGCCTCTGATTAACCAAGGGTAAGGCCGCCAAGCCCCGTGACAAGGCCTGTGCACCACCCAGCGCATCCACAACCTTCTCGAAGCGGCTTCATCTCGCAATGTGGTCAATAAACAGGATATTCGCTTTAGAGCCATGGAAAAGCATGAACATAATCTTACATCCTATTCTCCAAGATGGACGGGCCTTCATTATTTGAGACCACCCATGAATAAGTATCTTTTCACCTCCAAGGGGAATTGAGTAGGTCGACATAAACATCATGTTGTGACCAAGCGCAAGTCTGACCCAACCATGGTCAGGGATCTGTATAGGAACAATAGAACTCGGCAGTTCCTGTTTCAAGAAGATCACAGCTGTAAAACTGTGTATAAGTGTAAGTGCATCTAGTGCCACCCCTAGTTGGTTTTGGAGTATTGACGACAAATGTGGTTGAGGGACTAATGCGTTTGTGAGAATTGTAGGATAACGCAGGTAGTGTCCCTCATTGATTCGGTTTACCTACCGGAGACGACCCCTAAAAATGTATGAAGACATTGAAGACAATGGTGGTATGTGAAGATATTCACATTGAAGACGATGACATGAGAAGACACTGAGTGAAGACTATGGAGCGCGAAGACTGTGTGTTTTGTTGTTTCCTTTTCTTCATTGTTGAGTCGTAGGAACCACCGTACTGTTAAGTGGGGTCCAAGTGATCATAAGAATGACTGAAGTGATGCTCAACCCAAATCCTATGTCTTCGAGCGAAGACAATTAGAGCAAAACTTATCTAGAGCTGGATGAGTCAGCTTTGCTTGTAGCCCAAGTAAAGTTCTTGTGAGTGTTTGAAATCTGACCGTTGAAACACGTGTCAGTTCCTTAGTGACCCAGGGTCATTTCGGACATAACAGGTCGGGTTGCCTAGTGGCTATAAATAGCCCACCCACTACACCATAAATTGGTGGCTGCTCAGAGTTAGTGCACGGCTTTTGTCGTTTGAGAGCAACCCACCTCGAAGCCTTTGAGAGAGAGAAATCCTTGCGAGGACAAAGCCCAAAACACCCAGAGCCAAAGAGTGTTAGGAATCACTTAAGTTTTCCTATCTGTGTGACATGAAGACTTATTACACTTGAGGACCGTGAATCCTCCAGCCGGTTAGGCGTCGCGTTCTGAGCATCCAAGAGTCATTGTGGATTGCCGGTGAACGTCGTCTGTGAAGGTTCTAAGTCTACCTTGAAGACTTACCAGAGTGATTGGGCGAGGACTGTGTGTCCTTAGCTCAAGGGAATAAGGTGAAGACACGGTCTTGATTTGAATCTCAGCCTCCCTAACGGATGTACAGTTGTCACAACAAGCTGGAACTGGTCCAACAAACTCTGTGTCTTCAACTAGTGACTGGTTCTATCCCTTCCCTCCTTTACCCCAAGTTTGTCTTCGTGAAGTCATTGCTTATATGTCTTATCTGTTAGAACTTCACCGCTTGACTTCTATTGTTGTTTGGCTTCATACTATCTTCCATCCTCGATCCTTACTACATAGCTACTATTAGTCTTGTCCGTTCACATTATTGCATATTTGACTATGGCTTGCTTGTTGTAGTTATCTTCCGCTGCATATCAACTAGGTCATTTCTGTTGTTTGTCTTCGAAACATCCATGTTTTGAAGACTTTCATAAAAATCGCCTATTCACCCCCTCTCTAGTCGATAACTAGCCCTTTCAATTGGTATCAGAGCAAGGTACTCCCTTGTTCTGTGTGATTCGGTTTAACCACCTGGAGTTTTAGCTATGTCGACTACAGGGATAATCAAGGTCTCCGCTGCTTGCCCCATGTTCGATGGAACTGGCTATCCCTACTGGAAGAATAAGATGCGCATGCATCTTGAAGCCATTGATGTCGACCTCTGGTATGTCGTCAAGAACAGCGTTCCTAAATCTGGTGAAGGTGTCACCCCTGCTGATGTCAAGAAGTTCATTCAACTGGACTCCACTACAAAGAACATCATTTGTGGTCATCTGACCAAAGGATAGTATGGCCGTGTGATTGCTCCGAAGCGTCGACTAGTCAGGGACTGGCTATCCAAGGTCAACGGCGTCCCAACCCGGAGAGATCAAAGAATCGGTGTTCTTCAGAACCTCTTCAACCGCTTCAAGAGAAACGACAATGAAAATGTCAGCTCACGTTTGATCGCCTCACTGACATCACAAATGAGCTTCATGCTCTCGGCGCCACTAAGGTCACCAAGCATGAAATCGTCAAGACACTACTAAGATCACTTGACAACTCTTTTGACACCCTTGCCCTCATGATACAAGAATGTCCTGACTTCAAGACACTCGATCCGTCTGATATACTTGAGAGGCTCAACACACATGAGTTCCAGCTATCCGAGAAAAAGAGATATCTATGGTCCAAACTATGGCGAACTCGCGCTTTGAAGGCAAAAGTTGTTTCCTCATCTGAAGAATCTGACTGCGGTTCTGATGATCCTGAAGACATTGGAAAGGAACTTGCTATGCTTGTGAAGAAGTTCCAGAAGTTCACTAGGAAGAAAGGCTTCAGAAAGTCTTCACGATCCAGCTCAAGAAATGATGAAGCTTCCACTCAAGACTACAAGAAGAGAACCTGTCACAAGTGCAAGAAAACTGGACACTATATCTCTGAGAAGAAGAAGAAGAAGAAGAAGAGCAAGGAATATGATTCTGATGACAAGAAAAAGAAGAACTTCAAAGTCTTCTTCCAAGTCTTCATCAAAGTCTTCATCGCATAAGAAGAGCTCATCTGGCAAGGCTCATGCTTTTGTTGGCAAGGAAATGGATTCAGAGGAGGAGTCTGCTTCTGAGGAAGTGGAGGTGGAATCTGAAGAGGAGTCCGACTCGGGCGTTGCAAGTCTGGATTTAGCCACAGCCTATGTTGCCAAGTCCATCTTCAACACTGAAGACAATGACTTCTACACCAACGCTGAAGCTGATGACAAGGACGACCCTGCTCCCACCTACTGCTTCATGGCACGCGGTGCCAAGGTAAAATCACGTGATGCCTACTTTCAAACATCAAGTGAAGATGACTCTGATTGTGAATCCAAACCCAGCTACAAAACACTTGCTAAAATTGCAATTGAACAACAAAGAGCTATGGAACATACTCAAAAAGCTGTTAGACAAAAGCGATGACCTGTTGGGCCAGCGGAAATGACACGTTCACGGTCCTTAGTTGAAGACATTAAAAATCTTCATGCTAAGTACCAAGAACTTGAAAGTCGTCATGAAACGCTATCAACTACTCATGAAAGGCTCTCCTACGATTATCTTCAAAGGAAGCAAGAGCTTGAGAAATTGAGAACGGCTCATGAAGATCTTCAAAAAGAGAATGAGTCACTTCACGCTCAACAGATCAGTTCCGCTCAGGATGGATTTGAACCACCATGTATAAAATGTCTTGAGCGTGATATCACTACTTCTGTTGCTGAATGTTCAACTGCTGCTACTATTGCATTATCTTCAACTACCAATGTGGTAACTAACCCCTCTGCGGAGGATACCACTGCCATTGCTGATGAAAATGCTAGGTTGAAGACATTGCTTGAAACAGGGATGTATAAAAGTCCGAAAGGGCATCAGACACTCTGCGATGTCCTCAAAAAGCATATTCTGAACCGAAACCCTAGGAAAGAGGGTGTTGGGTTTGAGAGGAAAATGAATGTTGATGGTTCCTACTGGAAGACTGAGCAGTATCCCAAAACCACATGGGTTGCTGCAAAGGGACCTTCAGTGGATCCATCCACCTTATCTGGCTTTACCTTTGCTAACCCTATTATCATTGGTGAATCCTTTGATGCAAACTATAAGCTGTTCAAGAATCAGAATGGTGAAGTGTTTGCCAGGTATATTGGTACTAACTACAGGAATGGACCGCCTATGAAGAAGATCTGGGTTCCCAAAAGCTGTCTTGAGAATCTTCCAAAGGAATGTCATCATGACACCACCAGGGAAGAAGACAAACCCCAGACCAAAGGCGTCATATGGTCCAAAGGCTTCATATAGACAAAGGACTCACTTGAGTCACCCTAACGCCAATGTTTTGCAGGGAAACAGTACTCAAATTTATGAATATGAGCATGTGTCCTCAAACCGCTATGTTCACAGAACTAAGAACTTTTCTGCTTATTCATATGAGTATCACTCATCTCCTGCAAGGCTATTTGCTAGGGCTCCAAAGCCGAAATTCTCGGATGCTGCACTTAGACTCATTGCTTCTAAGCCACCCCTGAAGATGTGGGTGGTTAAGAAGAATTAACTCTCTTTTGTAGGAAAGGGTCTCTAGCCGAAAATCAAAGGCGTCTGATGCTATTCTTTGGGGACCTAAAACATCTTGTAGGGCATAAGATCAAATGCCCAAATGGTCTCACTATGTATTTTGTTCTGAATCGCTTGCCATTCATCCCATCAGTCCTAATCTTGATTTAAGCTTCAATAATCCACTTGCCCGTCAAATGTTTATGCTTCACAATGCTCTTGGTGAAGCCATCCCCTAACTGCATCGTAGGGTATGACACCTCATGCTTGAGAATGGATTATGGACGGTGGATGCACTAATCATATATTTGGTGATCGAAGTCTTCTCATGGACTCAACTTTACGTCCATCGGACAAGAGTCACATCACATTCTTGACCTTTGGTAAAAGCAAGGTATTGGGTCTAGGTAGAGTTGCAATATCAAAGGATCAACACATGGACAAAGTGATGCTTGTTGAATCCCTTGGTTTCAACTTAATGTCCTCTCAATGCTTTGTGACTTGAACATGATTGTGATATTTGGAAAATATCGTTGCCTTGTACTAATGGAATCGACAAGTCTCTAGTCTTTGAAGGGTATAGGAAAGATGGTCTATACATGGTAGATTTCTCAAACAGGTCCACAATTGCCGTATGTCTTCTTGCAAAAGCTTGAATCTTTGGCTCACGGCATCGCAGGCTGGGGCATGCTGGAATGAGGAACTTACACACACTCGCCAAGAAGAAGCATGGCATAGGCATCGAAGGTGTCAAGTTCAAGAAGGATCATTTGTGTCGTGCCTGCGAAGCTGGAAAGATGACTAGGGCAAAGCACCCCTCGAAGACAATCATGACGACATCTCAACCCTTCGAGCTACTTCACATGGATTTGTTTGGCCCTACTCATTACTCTACCCTCACAACAACTGCTTGTCTCTATGGCTTCGTCATTGTTGATGACTACTCAAGATACACATGGGTGCACATAATTCTCTACAAGATCAAGTGCAAGATGTCTTCAGATGATTCGCCAATCAAGCAATGAACAATTATGGCATCAAGATCAAGCATATCGAAGTGATAACAGACCGAATTCAAGAACACCGGACTTGATCTTTATCTGGATACCATGGAATCACTCATGAGTTCTCTGCCCATACACACCCCGCAAAATGGCATCGTGGAGCGCAAGAACAGAACCCTCATTGAGATGGCTCGAACAATGCTCGACGAGTACAAGACTCCAAGAAAGTTACGGCTGAAGCCATTGATACAACTTGTCACGTCATCAACCGTGTTTATATCCATAAGCTTCTGAACAAAACATCCTATGAGCTCCTTACTGGCAAGAAGCCAAATGTCAGTTACTTCAGAGTATTTGGGGCTAAGTGCTGGATCAAGGATCCTCATCACAAGTCAAAATTTGAACCCAAAGCTCATGAAGGCTTCATGCTCGGTTACGGAAAGAACTCACACTCTTACAGAGTCTTCAATCTCTATCTCTACAAAATCATCGAAATCAGATGTGCGATTTGATGAAACCAATGGTTCACAAAGAGAGTTCTGCCAAGCACACTAGACAAAGCTCCACCCAGCCGAATCGATCAAGCTTAATGGGAACCGTGAAATCATGCCTTCAAGCACAGCCTTGAAGAGGAACTTATCATTTCTGCACCTAACCAATCAAGACAATGCTCAGCCTGAAGACAGTCCTTCCAATGAAGACAACGATCGGCATGAGCAAAGTCTTCGTCCAGTTCATCCTCGAGTTGCAAATGAAGTACAGATTGAGAAGATAATCGGTAGCATCAACGCACCTGGTCCGCTTACTCGCTCAAGAGCAACACAATAGCAAATTTCTGTGGGCACTTTTCCTTTGTATCAATATCGAGAACCCAAGAAAGTTGTTGAAGCTTTTATGGAACGAGAATGGATTCAAGCTATGCAAGAAGAACTTCAACAGTTCAAGCTGAATAATGTTTGGGAACTTGTCAAGCGTCACGACCCTGTAAAGCATAACATTATTGGCACCAAATGGATATATCGAAACAAGCAAGATGAGCATGGTCAAGTCGTCGTAACAAAGCAAGGCTTGTGGCTCAAGGATATACTCAAGTTGAAGGAATTGACTTCGATGAAACATTTGCTCCTGTAGCTAGGCTTGAAGCTATTCGCATACTACTAGCCTATGCTAACCACCACAACATCTTGCTCTATCAAATGGATGTGAAGAGTGCATTTCTCAACGGCAAGATTGAAGAAGAAGTATATGTCGCTCAACCACGGCTTTGAAGATCCAAAACATCCTGATATGGTGTACAAGCTAAATAAAAGCATTGTATGGCCTCAAACAAGCTCCTCGCGCCTGGTATGATACAATCAAAGACTTCCTGAAGAGCAAAGGCTTCAAACCTGGATCCCTTGATCCCACACTCTTCACGAAGACATATGATGGTGAACTGTTTGTATGCCAAATATATGTGGATGACATTATCTTCTACCGCACCAACCGTAAGTATAGTGATGAGTTTGGATACATGATGCAAGAGCAATATCGAGATGTCCATGATGGGAGAGCTCAAGTTCTTCCTTGGTCTTCAAATTAAATCGACAAAGAAATGGCATCTTTATATCTCAAGAAAAATACCTCCAAGATTGTCTGAAGAAGTTTGGAATGCAAGAATGCAAAGGATACACGATGCCAATGCCAGCCAAACACCACTTGGGTCCCGACGACAATGGTAAAGAGTTCGATCAAAAGGTATACTGCTCCATGATTGGTTCCTTACTTTATCTATGTGCATCTAGGCAAGATATTATGCTTAGTGTTTGCATGTGTGCTCGATTCCAAGCGACACCAAATGAATCGCATCACTTAGCTGTGAAGCGAATTCTTCGATATTTGGCTCACACCCCAACACTCAGATTATGGTATCCAAAGGGCTCAAAATTTGATTTAGTTGGATTTTCGGATGCTGATTATGCTGGTGACAAAGTGGATCGCAAGTCTACATCGTGCACATGTCACTTTACGGGACGATCACTGCCTCTTGGTCTTCAAAGAAGCGTAAGCGTGTGTCACTCTCAACTGCAGAATCTGAATACATTGCTTCTTTGGATCTTCATTGCTCAGCTTCTATGGATGAAGCAAACTCTCAAGGACTATGGCATCAATCGACACAAGTACCTCTTTTTCATGCGACAACAAAGCGCCATCAAGATTGCCAACAATCCAGTCCAGCACTTTCGAAGACAAAGCACATTGAAATTCATCATCATTTTCTCGTGGATCATGTCATGAAGAAAGATGTTGACATCATTAACGCCAACACCGAAGAGCAATCGCGATATCTTCACAAAGCCCTTGGATGAGAAAAGGTTTTGCAAGTTACGGTGTGAGCTAAACATCTTGGAATCCTCAAATTTCCTGTGATCAAGCACACATCCTAATACTTATGGATGTTGATGACTTAGATGTGCAACACACGAAGTAACGTATATCTTCAATCAGTGAAGACTTACATTCCAAGTGTGAATACATTAACGTGGAATTTGACTTCGGAGCACCACGATAATTGTGCGCCGTGTCTGGGTCTAATACTTCCTATACGGTGGGTAAAGCCACCACCAAATTTCTTTGTTTGAAGTGTTTCACTCATGGCGTTATTTCTTGAAGCTATTTGCATTTGATTTGACTTCAACTTCAACCTATTTTCATGATTTTCTTCACTATGATGATTTGGTTGCTGTCTGATATATATATTTCTGTCCTCTACAGCATTCACTTATAGCTATGTCTTCAAGTTGAATATTTTGAACTAAGTGAATGTGATCGGACCCCAATCTCTCTATGCTTTCTATCTCAAACTCTATCTGTCCAAATCATATGCATTCTATTGAAACTGTCGAATATCTTCTCTGCGTCCTTGACAGCAGAAGACACAGAGATAAACTTTAAGTCTGTTTTAAATGATTCATCATTACTGTTGAACTCCGGAGAAGCTTAACGACCCTCCAAACAAACCGGGCGGCGTGGGGAACGTGGGATAACTCACAGTATGTTGCATGCGTGTCACGTGACCCTCAGATGTGAACCGCCAGGGGCACCTGCGTAATTGCGCTGCGCCGCACACCTCGTTATAAATACATGTCCCCTGCGGTAAAGAAAATCTTCTTCCACCTCTCCACCTCGTCAAAACCCTAGCGCCACCGCTAGCTCTCGACGACGCCGGCGACGAAGCGCTTAGCTATCGCGACTTCTCCGACGCCGTCCTCACACCGGCCGCGAACATCTTCATCTCCGCCGCCACCGTAGGTGTCCTCCGTCGCCAAGTTAGGGCATGGTGGACTGAAAGGCTTGGCCTCCTTTCCTTCCGTCTAGCAGTTCTTCGAAGCGGTAAATATATCTCTATTTTTACCATCTTTTTGATCTTCAAGATTCATCCTTCTTGCCAAAAATGGTTTCTGCCCATACAAAGTTAGATCTATTATGTCTGCATCTCGTACTGCTTAGTGTATTCACTTAAGCTTCACAACTAGTTAGATTCCTCACTTGTACTTATTCATGGATTCGTACAAATCTGGAACCAACTCTCAGCGTATAAGTGAATGTCTTCGCATCATGAGGTCAATGTCTTCAAACCGATTTATCTTCAAAATCTTCTGAGAATGCATATGACCTCTTCCCCTTCCCTCACATCTCTAATGCTGTCACAGGTACATGTCCGTGGGAGAATCCCTTGGTTCTCATAGTCTGCATTCGCTTGCAGAATTCTTACAAAGATCAAACCAACTCTCCCGAAGCCAGTTCCTGTCTGTCAAGCAAACGCAAGCCTTTGAATCCTTTGATTGTGAAGCCATTCAGTTTGAAGCTCATGGCTACAGATAAGTCAGTCAGGAAGGGCGGCAGACAACGTCGTGAGGGAACCTGAAAAGATCTGCCTGATGACCTCGCAGAGCTGTACAAGACAGATCCTGAAGATACTTATAATCAGCGCAAGACACGAATCCAATGGATTAGACGCTATTGGGCTGAACAGTGGTTCAAGTACAATTTCGTCACACAAGAATATGCCCAGAAGAATGCCATCAGAAGCCCTTGGGGTGATATTCTGCTTTGAGGCCTCCTCCCAAGAGCATGGTCAAGCTATCGCACAAGGTTTCTATCCTTGCATGGTCCGTGGACCTCGGCTGAAAATGCCGACCCAGCGTCTTTGCTCGGTGTCGCGATGACAATCTCTTCAAGCGCGAACTTCCAAAGACGCAAAGGCTTCGCAAAGGAAAACAAGAAGTCATTGGGATTAGTCTTCAACCCTGGTCCCTCTGCTCCCCGTCTTTGGCCGGCTCACGTGACGCCGAACCCAATGTCATCGGTCCGCTTTTCAAACCTTGAAGGCCTCATCACTTATATTTTGGTCCAAGGTGCCAAAGTGGATCACTTTGATGACAATGATGACTCCGATGAAGCCCAAGCTCCAGCTCCTGCTCCTGCTCCATAGTCGCAGAAGCTTAAGAAAGTCAAGGCTCCAAAGTCAGCTGCTCCTCCAAAAGCTTCTCGTGTGAAGCCAGCAGCCATCGCACCTCCGAAGCCACAGTACCGAGGATCAATCCCGCATCTACAAGAAGATGGAGAAGAGAAAGAAAAGTGTCAAGAATATTGAACTGACACTGACCCCTGCTGCCATTCTGCGTGAAGAGCACATTGATCTGTCAAGTGATGACGATCTTGCAGATGATGCTCTTGAGCAGCTTATCAAAAGCAAAGAAGAAGCAGAAATCTTCAAGAACTTGCCTCTCTTTGATGTGGCAATCATCCATCACTTCATTGATGAGTGGTTTGACACACCAAACATCAGCTTTGAAGATCTGCAACTTCCAATTGGCCTCAGCGTCTCTTTCAACGGCGCCATTGCTTCTGAGCTAGCTCAAGCTCAGCGGATTGTTGAACTGAAGCACAAAATTGACTATGAGAAGGCTCAGTTCAAGAAGCATATGGCTGCACTCAGTGTGCAAGACATCAAAAACTTCAAGGTCATGTTGCACAACCTCAAAGAAAACTTTGTCAAGAAGCGTGAAGAAGCCAGAGCCTCTCGTGAGCGCATGAAGGCTCTGGCTGACAAGTGTGTGCTTTCCTACAATGAGGCTGAGAAGCGCAAGGCACTTGGCCGTCCTGGCATCGACCCTGTGGATGGCTGCAAAGAAGAAGAAGTCTTCAGCTGACCAAGCTGCACCTTCAAGGCAGGAAGAGCCCCGCATAGTCTTCCCAAGCAGCATGACTGGCTCGAAGCCAAAGGTACGGTCAACTGCTTCTGAACAGAAAAAGACGAGGGCTGCCGAGGCTGAAGCGAGAAAAAGGAAAAATCCTGACGCCTCTGATGCTGCTCCCTCCAAGAAGAAGCTAAAGACCAAGAAGAATCGGGCTGCTCCCACAGAGCCCTTGATTGTTGAACCCATTTACGTGGTTCGCCCCGCGTCGCAACCCAAGAACTTCGAATGATCTGTTCATGAGCCCGCTTCCACAGAGAGGCTCCCGAAGTCGAAGAGATTCCAGCGGTGATCCCCACTGCTGAAGACATTGGTCACCATGACAATGTTGAAGATGATGAAGTTCTTCCTCAAATCGAGTACAATGTGGTATAAATCGCTCGTTAAATGCACGAACAACGAACTCATCAGCATTGGTTGTCCTCTGATGCCAATTGCACAGGATGCTTCATGGGCTGATCGCCCGCAACAACAAGACTCCCCTAGTACTCCCCAACAATAGGTCACTCCCCAACAACAAGTCACTCCCCAACAGCAACACCAAGAAGAAGAGGAAGACTTTGAGGCCCAGGCAACCCCGTCTCCAAAGGTGTCGCCAGCATTTCGCAGGCTTCGCAAAGGTCAAAGGCCTCAAGTGCCTCTTCCGAGCGTTCCAGAAGGAGAAGTGCACCACCAACCTGTTGCACGTCAAGTGTTTTCAGAAGCCACTCCAACTGTGAATGTCTCTGAGTCTGAAGCCAAAGTTGCTGAAGACAATCCGGCTGCATCAGCCGCTGACGCCCAAGAAGAAGAAGAAGAACATGTTCCTACACCCCCAGTAATTGAAGAAGTGATCCCTGATATCAACGTGCCAGTGCCCGACCCTCTAGCTCCTCAAGTGGAGGTTGAAAACAATGAGGCTGCCACCTCCAACACCAATGAAGCCAACGACGTGGTCATGGCTGAAGCCAATGTGGAGCCTGTCCCAACTGCTCCTAAAGCCAATGAAGGAACTGTGCCTGAAGCCAATGAGGCAACTGCTCCCGAAGCATCTGCTGAGCAGCCTGAAGCCTTAGCTGCTGCCACTGCTCCAGTTCCGCCACCAAGGCCCCACACAATCGAGCAAGCATACAACTATGGCGAGCTAGTCACAGTAAGATGGCCCGTTCTGGTCCCTCCGCCTCATGCCTCTGGTCCTCAATTCGACTATCGTATTGGGCATAGGCCTCCGATCCAGAAGCCGAAGCCAAGACTACCAAGGTTTCCAGGCACTGCCACCTCAGCTGGTTCTTTCAATGCAAATGGCTTCAAAGCCCACAATACTTTCTTTGATAAAGGTAAAGAACCCCTACACAAGGCCAAGGATCTCATCGACCGGTTACGGAGCTATCGGCAAAGAAGCTATTACTCCTGTGTTCAGATGACCAAGGCCGCATTTTCCCTCATATGCGCCTCGACATCGAAGCCATTGCTTGATCGCTGCCGTGCTTAGAAGAAGCACTTGATTGCTTTCATGATGCAGGTCTACTTGGCTTCAGAATGCATAAAGAGCACTCGGAATGAAGAATTAGTGCTTCAATTCTATGCGACACTCCACATCCGCTGCTACAACAGTAGATACGAAGACATGGGTTCTCGAGTGGATGACTGAAAAGTCCATCATGAAGCCAAAGCTCTTGACATCATTGAGCTCACAGGCCTACCCACTCCCGGAGAGCTGTTTGAACCTGGATGTCAACTCCACCGCGATGCCTTGGAAAGCATATTTCATAAGCCAGAACCCGACATGAGTCAGATGTTGAGCATGATGAAGCCACTGCCACATGACGCTGAATACCCTCAACTCTTCTTTGTTGATGACCTTGAGTATCTGCCTCGTACCATATCTCACATCATACGGCGAACTCTATGGCCCATAAAAGGGCATTCATCGTCTGCAAAGCTTGAAGGAGCAATGAAGACATTGGTCTTCTACATCCTCAATGGCATCAGCTTCAACACGCAAGATTTCTTCATCCGACAATTGGCTGCCTCTGGATCTGATCTATTTGGTCTGAAGTTCTATGCTCCATGGTTCATGCGCCTCGTCAAGATGCACTCTGCTATCAACTATCAACCCTCTGCTCGCAATCATCTGATCTTTCTACCAGAGGTTGATATGTCATTGAAGCCATATACCCCGAGCCTGCCAAAACGCCACTAAGTCTTCGTAACGCAGATCACCACAGCTTCTCTCAACCTATGGAAGGCGTCCAAGCGGTATCTCGTGTCTATCCTCGGCTGGGAACACACGTCGCCTCATCGTGCATGGATCAAGCCTCTGAGAGCCCAATTGGCAAAAGGCCTAGGAAGCGCTCTCGAGTCCTCAACGATCGAGATCTTATTGTGGCGCTGCATCAAAAGCAAGATAAGCATCACTCCTGGCTAAAGCGTCAAATGCAAACCCTCTTGGTGGACGTCAATCGCATTCGTAACCTTGCCACCAAGAATGCTTTTGTCACTCACGAGACTTGTCGGCGATCATGGAAGAGTTTGACCCTGCTCAGTGATGAAGTTGATCTTCAAGACGATGGCTTCATTGAACGTTTCAAGTTTGACTCCACTCCTCCACAGAATGCAGTCCTATGGCGAACTCCATCTCTTGAAGACTCTGACTATTCTTCCTCCGCGGCAACGGTCAATGCCAGAGTGATCGATGATGAAGCCGATGCTACTTCACCGCCCCTACTTCGCATTTAATCGACATCAGCACTCCAAATTTCGCACCGCCAACCAACAACGACAACCTCGCTGCATCATCTTCTTCAAGAGGACGAGTAGATGCTCTATGTCTTCAAACCTTTTTGGTCCTTCATCGACAAAAGGGGGAGAAGCATATGAGTTTGATAGTCTTCAAGCGGGTTCATAAGGGCGGTTGCACTATGTTTTGCCTAGTGTTTACAACTCTCATTTTTGAAACATTTGGTTCTTATGAGTTGTAACACTTAAACTCGATGGTCGTCTGCTACTTATTTGCTTTACCACAGTGCGATGATAAATTCCGCATGTGCATTTATAACTTTCGCACTTAGATCATTCTCAGACGTCCATTTTTCATTATGCATGTCATTCTCTTAGCGATATCATTTCATGCATGATGAATTATCTTCATAAGTTGAAGAGGATCTCCACAAGTACAACTCTGCCATGTGCATTTGCATTCCAAAAGCAAACTACTTATATGCACATCTTCGTGGGGAGCCTTTGCCACTTATGAAGACAATTCCTATCCTTTACAATTTCACATATTTTATCCTCGTTGAAAACTTCAACCAGTTTGTCATCAATCACCAAAAAGGGGAGATTGTAAGTGCATCTAGTGCCACCCCTAGTTGGTTTTGGAGTATTGACGACAAATGTGGTTGAGGGACTAATGCGTTTGTGAGAATTGCAGGATAATGCGGTAGTGTCCCTCATTGATTCGGTTTATCTACCGGAGACGACCCCTAAAAATGTATGAAGACATTGAAGACAATGGTGGTATGTGAAGATATTCACATTGAAGACTATGACATGAGAAGACATTGAGTGAAGACTATGGAGCGTGAAGACTGTGTGTTTCGTTGTTTCCTTTTCTTCTTTGTTGAGTCGTAGGAACCACCGTACTGTTAAGTGGGGTCCAAGTGATCATAGTCAGAATGACTGAAGTGATGCTCAACCCAAATCCTATGTCTTCGAGCGAAGATAATGAGAGCAAAACTTATCCAGAGCTGGATGAGTCAAATTTGCTTGTAGCCCAAGTAAAGTTGCCGTGAGTGTTTGAAATCTGACCGTTGGAACACGTGTCAGTTCCTTAGTGACCCAGGGTAATTTCGGACATAACAGGTCGGGTTGCCTAGTGGCTATAAATAGCCCACCCCCTACACCATAAATTGGTGGCTGCTCGAGAGTTAGTGCACGACTTTTGTCGCTTGAGAGCAACCCACCTCGAAGCCTTTGAGAGAGAGAAATCCTTGCGAGGACAAAGGCCAAAACACCCAGAGCCAAATAGTGTTAGGCATCATCAAGTTTTCCTGTCTGTGTGACTCAAGACTTATTACACTTGAGGACTGTGGAATCCTCCACCGGTTAGGCGCCGCTCGAGCATCCAAGAGTCATTGTGGATTGCCGGTGAACGTCGTCTATGAAGGTTCAGAAGTCTACCTTGAAGACTTACCAGAGTGACTGTGCGAGGACTGTGTGTCCTTAGCTCAAGGGGAATAAGGTGAAGACGTGGTCTTCTGAGTTGAATCTCAGCCTCCCTAACCAGATGTACAGCTTGTCACAAAGAATCGAACTGGTCCAACAAATCTGTGTCTTCAACTAGTGACCGGTTCTATCCTTCCCTCCTTTACCCTAAGTTTGTCTTCGTGAAGTCATTGCTTATATGTCTTATCTGTTCGACTTCACTGCTTGACCTCTATTGTTGTTTGGCTTCATACTATCTTCCATCCTGATCCTTACTACATAGCTACTATTAGTCTTGTCTGTTCACATTATTGCATACTTGACTATGGTTTGCTTGTTGTAGTTATCTTCCGCTGCATATCAACTAGGTCATTTCTGTTGTTTGTCTTCGAAACATCCATGTTTTGAAGACTTTCATAAAAATCGCCTATTCACCCCCCCCCTCTAGTCGATAACTAGCACTTCCAATAAGCAATAGTTTATGAACAACATATATAACAGAATACAGCTCGTACCATAAGTTTCTCGACACAGTTGGACCTGTTCAGCGAGTGTAGCAGTGGCACACATATCCCACGTGGCCTTCCACCATTGAAACGCCCCACAAGGACCTCAAGACGGTCAATAAAGTGTAGGAACTTGTGGATGTCGATCCACTAACTTCAAGTGCCATTAGTAACAACCAAGTTATTACAGAGTAACAAACGAGCAGACTGCTTAACTCTGAAAAAACTACACGTGCCACCAATTATAAGAAAATATTAGTTAGAAGTAGCATATTCGTGAGAGATTTGTTGCTACTTCTAAAGTTAAATTGTGTTTAGTTAGACAGAATAGGTGGATTAAGAAGTAATCGAGGCAACAAGCAAGAACCAGATACAAAACTAACATGGATGAACAATTGGAACGACGTCAGGGTGGAAGATCGCAGTGAAGATGAGACCAGGTTCTGCTATTTCCATCAACATTCGTGGCGCCAACTTTCGATGCAGAACACTTGGGAAAGTCTATCCAAGTTCGGCCATAAAAAAGCAGCGACCTTCTTGGTTCATGAACCCAACTCGGAACTTATATCCATAGCTTGTCTTCACTGTCACCATTAAACTAGTGTATTCAGTTATGGCAAGGCCGAGCATCTTGAGTACATGTGTTCTGGCAGAGCAAATAATACACTTCAGGAAAACTAATATGAGAACACAACATGTTCAAAAAAAACCCCACCCTCCCGGATAGAAAAGAGGATTCTAGGAACATAATGTGCGCATTTCAAAATGCTGTGTTAGGATGTGTCGGTGTACTAAAGTAGGGGTACCTTAGTACCCCGAACTTGTGCACGGGCAACATGAAGCGTCCCCTGTGGCAAGCCTCGCCAAGGCCCGCCAAGACCCTCCGCAGCCTTTCAGAAGACAAGACCCCGGCAAGAGGAGCTTGCCGGGAAGGCCTCTCTAGGCACGAGGAAGGCCCCGGCAAGAGGAGCTTGCCGGGAAGGCCACTCCAGGCACAAGGCCCCGGCAAGAGGAGCTTGCCGGGAAGGCCCGGAGCGCGACAAGCCTCCGGGCGCGACAAGGATTCGGCCGCGGCAAGGCGCTTGTCGCGGCATGTAACTTCTCTCCGTCTCCGCTCCAGCTCACCCAGCGACGTGTCGCCATGGGACCGTTCCTGGCTGCTGTCGAGAGGTCAGGCAGCCAGCGGAGAGCAGCGATAAGCGGTGGCCGACAAGCTCGCCATCGTGGCGAAGTGAGGCGCACTGACGGCCTCTGCTATAATCGCTTGGGCGACAACGACAGGCATTTATTGCTTTTTTCCCTTACCGTCAGAGTTAGGTATTTGGCACTGTACACTGTTCAAGTAGGTGTACCAACTCCCGTTTTTACATTTGTACCCCCGGCTATGTTGCCACCTGTCGGAGACCCCTTGAGCATATAAAAGGAGGCCCGAGTGCAACGTAGAGAGGGTTCCGGTTCGCGTTTTTCGCAAGGTTCGGCTGGTTCGGTTCATTCGACCCACCGGAGGCCAGAGACACTCACGCTAGGTTTTGTAGCTCGCATTGCTCCCTGGCAAGAACACAATAGATCAAACAAGCAGCAGTAGGAGTTTTATCTCTCCGGAGAGCTCCGGCTGGGTAAACTGCCGTGTGCATCGCCTCGATCCGCTCTTCAGGCGATCTCCGCCCCCTCCGAACCACAAAGGGGCCTCGCCCACCGCCCCATAGGTGTCCGCGGGTACGATCAGCCTCCCCGACATCTCTGGCGCGCCAGGTAGGGGGCGTCGAGGCCGTGTGAATCCGATCCGGCGTTCACGCGAGCAGCGTCATCAACATCTTCCTCAACATGCCACCGAAGAAGAAGGCTTCGGCGGCAGCAGAGCCGTCTGCGTGCATTCCACCCTCACCGCAGCAAACGGGTGGTGGGGCGACGCTGGCGGAGGGACGGGCGCCGACGAAGGTGCTCGCGACGTTGCCAAGTCCAAGGACAAGGCACCGCAAACCTCGGCGTCACAAGCATCCCCGCGCCCATCTCAGAGACGCGGGACCAACAACGCCATGGCGTTCACAACGCCATACGTTCGTTGGATCGAGACCCTCAAGAACAGCATGCGTGCCAACATGCTGGCACGAGTGAGATACGGTCGCCCGGACGGGCCGCTGCTCCTTCTAACGTAGTTAGAAGTCCGAGCGTGTCCCGCTCCTCGCACCGTTCTCCAATGCCACCCACTACTCCAGCAGAAGCTCTGGCGAGAGCTCAGCTGCTCCTCGACTACCCTCCCACGGCCGACAAGGTCGACGAGTGGAGGGCCACTATCCAGAGCCTCATCGGCTTTGCCAACGGCGACGGCCCGCGGCAACCAACGCCATCATTGCCGCGGCGAGACGACAAGGCACAAGCCGGAGGCGACGAGACTGTCGGAGGTGCAACCACCGTGCACTCTCCGCCAAGAAGGCCAAGATCGCCGACCCAGCGGATCCACCTCGACAGCGACTCCACTGCATCGGCGGATCCGCGGGCTCGCCGCGATCAGCGCCAAGTTCTTCATGAGCGACAACAAGAGGACGCTCGAACTCGCATCGAGCGCCGAAGAGAAGCGTCGATCCGACAAGTGCGTTGGGCCTTCTATTGACATGCACGCCGGAGCGCCAAGCGACTTGCCGACGCGTAGGTTTCCCTGCGTTCACTCGTGAGCTGCGGCAAGTCCAAAGCGGCCCAGCCGTAAAAAACTTCAAACCAGACGCGTCGGAGAAGTATGATGGCAGGACGCATCCGTCGGAGTTCCTCAACATCTACACCATCGTGGTGCAGGCTGCGGGGGACGGGACGACAAGATCCTCGCCAACTACTTCCCCGCCGTGCTCAAGCCCAACGCCGATCTTGGCTCATGCACTTGCCGGACAGCTCCATATCCTCTTGGCAGATTCGTGCCATCAGTTTGTTGGCGCCTTCACAGGTGGCCACAAACCTCATGGCCAAGAGAGTGACCTTCACTTGCTCGCCCAGAAGGAAGGAGAATCCCTGCGCAAGTTCATTTAGAGATTCAGCCGTGTGCACTACAACATCCCAGACGTCCACCCTGCCGCGGTGATCAGCGCATTTCATCGGAATGTGCGGAACCGCAGGATGAGGGAGGAGATGGCGATGTGCAAAGTCAAGGACGTCAGTGAGCTGTACGCCCTGGCCGACAAGTGTGCACGCTACCGAGGAAGGAGGAGACTCCAGAGAGAATGCGTAAGCAGGATCGACAAGGATGACACCGCCCGGCAAAGAAGGGCCGCAGCGAGGCAACATGAAGAAGAAGGCCGGAGAAGTGCTAGCAATCGAAGCAGTCCGGCAATGGAGGTGGCGACAAGAACGCCAAGGCTGGTGGCTCCGGCAAGGAGGTTGCCGCTGACGCCAACCGCCAGTCGGTGGCGGCCGCCGACAAGCAGGACAACTCCGGCAAGCAGTACTGCAAGATCCACCACACCAAGGGCCACGACCGCCAGAGCTGCAAGAAAGTCGAGCAGCTTGTCGAACAGCAGAGAGCTGAGTACGAAGGCGCGACAAGGAGAGAAGGCCTGTGAAGGTGCCGGGGAGCAAGCAAGAAACGCGTCCGGCCGGGAGGAGGGCCGCGGCAAAGTCAAGCAGCGGCAAGGAGATCGACCTCGCGCCGCGACAAGGATGAAGATGATGATGACGACGAAGATATGGAGGACGCACGACGCCGATGAGCAGGAGTTTCGAAAGCCACAGAGGTTCTTCTGCGTTGACGGAGGTGCTTCCTGCATACCTCCTACCGCCAACTCAAGCAATGGATGCGGAGGTCAATGCAGCGGAACCATCCGTAGAGTCACGCAAGCCTCTCGAAGTGGTCCGACGCCTATCATTTTTGATATTGAGGACCACCACGATCGCATAATCTGCGGTCGGGTGCTTGCCGATGTTGGTCTCTCCAACCATCCGCAACCTCAAGGTCACAAAATGTTAGTTGACGGCGGGGCCGGCTTGAATCTGATCTCCTCCGCGGTGCTCCGAAGCTTCAAATCCTCGACGGCGAGCTCGAAGAGACCGGTACCTTCAAGGAATCAATCCGGGAAGGAGCAAGCGAAGGGAAGATTACGCTGTTTGGTCAAATTTGGCAGCGAGCTGAACTTCAGGACTGAGAGGTTTACATTTGACGTTGCCGATTTCCCATTGCCTTACAATGGGATACTTGGCCGTCCAACACTCACCAAGTTCATGGCGGCCTCTCACTACGCCTACAACCTACTCAAGATGCCAGGCCCGATAAGCGTCATCTCTGTCCACGGCGACAAGAAGGATGCCCTTATCTGTGCCGACAAGATCTACCGGGATGCAGCAGCCGTGACAGACTACCCAACACTTGCCGCTGAAGCTCCGGGGAAGAAGACCAAGTCCAAGTCCCAAGAAGGGCCCTGATGCTCACTCCGGCAAGCGCACCTCCTCGGAGTGCTGCGCTACCGTCGAGGACGCACCATCGAGCTCCACCGGCAAGTACAAGAAGATGGTGGCTCCGCCGAAGACCAAGAAGGTGCCCGCCAAGGAGGACGGCACTGGGGGTACCTTCACCATCAGTGCCTCTCTCGACCCTAAATAGGAAGGCGCTCGTTGCTTTCCTGCAGGGCGAATGTCGACGTGTTTGCATGGCAACCGTCGATATCCCGGTGTTCCCAGGAAAGTGATTGAGCACCGCCTGGCCGCTTTGTCCTCATGCGCGGCCCGTCAAGCAAAAAGTCGAAGGAAGCAAGGTGAGCGCCAAGAATTCATAGCCGAAGAGATCAAGAAACCGGAAACAACGGGCCTTGTCGAGGAGTGCTCCATCCTACGTGGTTGGCCAATCTCGTAGTCGCATGCGCAAGGCAAATGGAAAATGGAGACTTTGTATTGACTTCACGGATGTTAATAAAGCTTGTCCCAAAGATCCATTTCCCTTGCCGCGCATTGACCAGATTGTTGACTCCACGGCTGGATGTGATTTGCTTTCGTTTCTTGATGCATACTCAGATACCATCAGATCTTCATGGCTGAAGAAGATGAAGAGAAGACCGCATTCATCACACCATGTGGCACATACCGTTTCATACGGATGCCTTTCGGTTTGAAGAATGCTGGTTCAACATTTGCAAGGGTAGTCCATGACTCTTTTGAGCCGCAAAAGAACTTAAATGTAGAAGCCTACATGGATGACATAGTGGTCAAAAGCAAGGACAAAGCAACCTTGGTTCAAGATTTGGACGAGACCTTTGCAAATCTGCGCAAGATCAACCTCAAGCTCAACCCCGAGAAGTGCGTGTTTGGAGTCCCTTCCGGCAAGCTTCTCGGTTCTTCGTGGTCTCAACGAGGGATTGAAGCTAATCCCGACAAGATCAAGGCCATTGAGCAGATTGAAGCACCAAAGTGCGTCAAGGATGTACGAAGACTTGCTGATTCATGTGGCTGCTCTCGGCAGGTTTATTTCTAGGTTCTGCTGAGCGCGCCTCGCCATTTTTCAAGATTTTGAAAAAGGCAGGTCCAAAGAAATGGACTCGGCGGAGGCTGCGCTGCAGACTTGAAGAGATACCTGTCCTCCACTCCAACACTTGTCGCACCTAGGCCACAAGAGAAGTTGCTGCTATATAGCGGCAACCAATCAAGTGGTTAGTGCTGCGTTAGTGGCGGAGAGGGAGGCGGATGACGAGCCAAAGAATCAGCGGCAAGCACATCCAGCGACAAGCGGGGGCTTCGCCGACAAGCTCGGGTCCCGACAAGGACGAGTCCGCGAAGACGCATGAGCAGACATGTAAAAGGATGGTGCAGCGCCCAATCTACTTTTGTCGGTTCCCTTCTGCAGGGGCTAGGTCAAGGTACTCTGTGCGAAATTGCTTTTCGGCCTCCTCATGGCCTCGAGAAAGCTGCGCCATTACTTCCAAGCACACGAGATCACAGCTTGTCACTCGCTTTCCATCAAGAGGATACCGCAGAATCCGTAAGGGACGAGGCAGGATTGTCGAGTGGGCACTGGAGCTGTCAAGCTTTGGTCTCAAGTTTGAGAGCACATCAACTATCCAAAGCAGAGCCTTGGCAGAATTCATAGCAGAATGGACGCCAACGCCAGAGGAAGATATTCCGGAGACGAGCATTCCCGTCAACCAAGCAAGCAAAGAGTGGTCGATGTACTTTGATGGTGCCTTTTTAATTTGCAAGGCGCCCGGTCTTGAGCGTGCTTGCTTATCGCACCCACCGGAGAGCACCTCAAGTATGTCGTCCGGATGCACTTTCCCAAGGAGCAAGCGACAAACAATACCGCAGAGTATGAAGGTTTGCTTGCCGGTCTCGTGGATCGCAGTGGACCTTGGGATCAAGAAGCTTATCGTCAGGTGACTCGCAACTCGTCAGTCCGCCAAGTCAACAAAGATTACCAGAGTCCGTTGATGGAAGCCTACGTGGATGAAGTGAGGAAGCTAGAAGAGCACTTTGACGGCCCGCAAATGGAACATGTTCCAAGAGCTCGTAATGATATCGCCGACGGCTTGTCACAAAGTGCGCCGACTTAAGTTACACAATGGAACTGTGGATCTTTGTGCTCAAGCCGACTCAACCAACCGTAACACCATCAACAGGACAAAGCAAGAAGAGGAAGTTGGCCTCTGGTGACTACTTTCCCACGTGAGCTTCCCGAAGCCGTCGTTGCAAAGGTCCCCAAGATCAACACCAACAAGTCTGAGGAGCGATCTGCTCGGCAGACCCTGTGGTTTGTCTCGTTGAAGCGAGACGCTCCCGACAAGTCTTGCTCCGGCAAGCTTGTCGGGAGCATCAAGCTCCGGGTCGCAGATTCTTGCCGTGGAAGCCGATGTTCCCGCAGCAGCAGATGCGCCTTTAGTCCTTGTTGTCGAGCCACAAGCTCCAAAGATAGGCGCAGCAGATTGTCCATTTCCTTCTGCATGTGAGAACTTCCCAAGAGCAAGAAGAAGCGGAAAGAGTAGCCCGGCAGTCAAGTATGTACCAGTTTGTCGATAGCATCATGCATGTAAGAAGACTCAACGGTGTGAAATTGAAGTGTATTGCCGGGGAAGATGGATGAGGTTGGCAGATACATGGAGGCATATGTGGTCACCACATAGGCGCAAGAGCACTGCCGGCAAAGCTTTCCGGCAAGGTTTCTTCTGACGACAGCCCTCCGTGATGTGATCGCACAAGTAACCAAGTGTGAAGCGTGCCAGTTCCATTCCAAACAGATACACCAGCCAGATCAAGCTCTCCAGACGATCCCTTTATCCTGGCCATTTTCGGTCTGGGGGCTCGACATCCTCGGCCCCTTCCCCCGAGCTGTCGGGGGCTTTGAGTACTTGTACGTCGCCATCGACAAGTTCACAAAGTGGCCGGAAGTGGAAGCAGTGAGGAAGGTGACGGCACAGTCGGCAGTCAAGTTCTTCAGGTCAATTGTTTGCCGTTTCGGAATCCCCAACCGGATCATCACCGACAACGGCACACAATTCACGAGTCGCACCTTCATGCAAGACGCCCAAGACCTTGGCGCCAAGGTTCCATGCTTCGTTGCTCACCCGAGAAGCAACGGTCAAGCGTAGAGGGCAAATGCTGAAGTGCTGCGCGGGCTCAAGACCGTAACTTTCGGCAGTGCTGCACAAGTGCGGAAGAAACTGGATCGAGGAGCTGCCGGTGGTTCTTTGGTCGATCAGACGACGCCAAATCGAGCCATCGCCGTGCACCCTTTGCTCTAGTCTATGGAGCAGAGGCAGTTATCCCCACGGAACTCAGATACAGATCGCCTCGAGTACTCGCTTATGATGAGCTTGAGCAAGAGCAGCTGCGACAAGATGACGCTGCTCCTCGAGGAGGATCGCCTTCAGCCGTCAGGCGAGCTGCTCGCTACAGGCTCAAGGCCGCTACCATAGCCGTAGAGTTAGTGCCGAAGTCTCGAGGAAGGCGACCTTGTTCTTCGGTAGCGTTCAGTCCGCCAAGAATTCAAACAAGTTGACGCCTTGAAGTGGGAAGGCCCTTATCGGGTGAAACGAGTCACTAGGCTCGGGCGCTGTCCGCTTTGAGACCGAAGATGGCATTCCGGTGAGCAACTCCGGAACATTGAGCATCTTCATAAGTTTTACCCATAGGGCGCGGTTGTCGGAACCCGTTCCGGCAACCACCTTTTGTACAAGTCTTGCGCTGTTGCATGTAATCCTTTGTACAAAGCCGGGCGCAGACCCGATGCAACAAAGAAGCTCATGTGTTGCGCACAGCTTGTCAAGTTCATGCTTTCATCAATTTATTGCATGCTTTGGCTAACACTTTGTGCAGCAACCACACCCAGTAAGCAGAATCGAGCCGCTAGGCTCCATAACTTTATTTCTTCTTCTTTTTCTTTTCTCAAAGAAAGGAAGGCTCCCTCGCGCACAAGTTAACCAGGGGGGAAGGAGGAGATGATACTATGGACCGTGCACCGCCGAGGAAGTTTCACCTCATCGGGAAGCAAGAGATGTAAAAGCTAAGTTGCCAAAGTTTGAGCAATCATTGTTAAAATTTTCAAGTTATCTTCCTCGAGCGATAAGTACTTTGTATGGAAAACACGTGCGCAGAGGAACCAACTCGCCGGGCTAGTCGCGCCCTTACTTTGTTTCGAGTCCGCTCAACAACTTAAGTGAGCTGCGGCTAGTCGCGACAAGGTTGTTTGTCGGAGGCGGCATCGCCAAGAAGTTGCCGACGTTCCGCACTCGGCCATGGCAAAAGTGCCCGCACCGACAAGTCCCCTAAATGCGTAAGGCGTAAACGCATAAAGGAAGGAATCAAGTAGAGGAAATAACATTGCATCGATCGATTCAGATCAAGAATAAATTTTTAAAGTTATCTTCCTTGAACGACCGCGCTTTGTATGAAAAAACCCATGCGGCTGGAGGAACCAAATCGTGATTGGTCGCGCCCTTACTTTGTTTCGAGTCCGCTCAACAACTTAAGTGAGCTGCGGCTAGTCCGCGACAAGGTTGCTTGTCGGTGGCGACCCCGCCAAAGAAGCTGCTGAAGTTCCGCACTCGGCGCCATGACAAGGGTGCCTGCACCGGCAAGTTTCCCTGAAAAGCATAGGGTAATAACATACAAAACCAAGAGTCGAGTAAAGGAAGTAACGTAGCAAACGTTGCCCAGAATAAAGTTATATTGCAAAAATAACTTATTGCGGCACTAGCTAAATCGTTCTCAGAACTGAAATAACAGCGAAGAGGAGAAGAAGGGCGCGCCGGCACCCAAGCCCCGGCAAGCCGTAGTAGCCGGGGCCGCGGCAAGCCGTAGTTGCCGGGGGCGCGGCAAGCCGTGAGTTGCCGGGCTGCGATATCAGATAAGCCTTTCGTCCCTTTTCAAGCATCCCTTTTTCATTAAAAACATTCTACTCGGATTCAATCCGTGGGGAATGAAAAACATGAAAGAGAGGATTACAAGCTTTAAATGCGGATAAGGCCCGAAGGCTTACAAATTAAAAAGATAAGATGCCCGTAATCCTTTCCTGTCCCTCTTTTCAGGAGGTAGGTCAAGGAGGCGAGAAGGGCAAAAGAAACGCCTAAGGCGAGCTACAGGTGCCGAAGGCACCAAGGGAACATCCCGAGCTCCCCGAGGGCTTGACGGAAATGGCAGCGCCAAGCGGGGCTCAAGACAGGCGGCAGGACGCCAAGACGCTGTCGAGGGCACTACGCCTCGTACTCCACTTGACGGCCTTGTCGCCATCCCTCTTCCCTTCCGCAGCCTCCCTCGCCATTCGCCCAAGGAGACGACCGGGAGTTCAAGGAGCCGGGCGACGCGGATGATGGGGTCGCCGGTGACGCCTGGCGGGCGCCGACAACTAATCGGGCCCGCTACCCTCGTCGTCGCTGTCGCTCTACTCCTCGTCACTCATGATCGAGGGTGAATCTTCGCTGTCGGAGGAGCTATCCACGCAGCACTTCGCCAGAGTACCAATAACCACGAAGACCTAGACCGAGAGGAGATCACCCTCCATTAACTTAAAATGCAGGGTAAACCCCGCCTCAGCCGTGGATGCGAGTGAACGTCTTCCACCCACGATCAAGATACATCACATTAGGGGCTGGGAATACAACACGGACTCGCATGCCGCTGGTTCCACAGCCCCTCATATGCAGTCTCAGTGTCTCGGGCGGGTCCGACTCCATCGCGCTCGTGAACGGAGCTGGAAGCCGGAGGCGACGATGAGGCGCCCGGCGCAGCCTGACGAAGAACTCGCAAGGGTCGTCCCCTGTATGGACCGCCGCAGCGCCAAGGTGGGGGCTCGACCGCCTCGCTCGACAAATCAGGGCATAGGAAGAGCAGGGAATCGGGGCCGACCTGCTGCCTCTGCTCGTGACGGCCCAGTTTTCCACTTCCACCGTCCGCGACCCCAAGAGCATGGGAACCACGTGGCGGGGATGCAGAATCGAGGCGACGGGTGAAGCGATCCCAAGACGCCGCCCACTTCCCCCACGATGCCGCAATTGGACGCTGCGTTGCCACGGGGAACGCGGCGGTACGGAGTGGGTTTGGTTTGGACCCAGCCGCGTGCCCATGCCTGTTTTGGGCCCTGGCCCAACAGCGCTCGGCACTGTATGGCCCAGACCGGGGCTCCTGTCGGGTGTACTAAAGTAGGGGTACCTTAGTACCCCGAACTTGTGCACGGGCAGTCGCAGCGTCCCCGTGGCAAGCCTCGCCGGGCGTCCGCCAAGACCCTCCGCAGCCTTTCAGAAGACAAGACCCCGGCAAGAGGAGCTTGCCGGGAAGGCCTCTCTAGGCACGAAGAAGGCCCCGGCAAGAGGAGCTTGCCGGGAAGGCCACTCCAGGCACAAGGCCCCGGCAAGAGGAGCTTGCCGAAGGCCCGAGCGAGAAGCCTCCGGCGCGACAGGATCTCGGCGCGGCAAGGCGCTTGCCGCGGCATGCAACTTCTCTCCGTCTCCGCTCCAGCTCACCCAGCGACGTGTCGCCATGGGACCGTTCCGTGGGCGCGTGTCTAGAGGCTGTGCAGCCAGCGGAGAGCAGCGATAAGCTGCGCTGACAAGCTCGCCATCGTGGCGAGCGGAGGCGCACCTGACGGCCTCTGTTACACTGTTTGGGCGACAACGACATGCATTTATTGCTTTTGTCCCTTACCGTCAGAGTTAGGTATTTGGCACTGTACACTGTTCAAGTAGGTGTACCAACTCCCGTTTTTACATTTGTACCCCCGGCTATGTTGCCACCTGTCGGAGACCCCTTGAGCATATAAAAGGAGGCCCGAGTGCTTCGTAGAGAGGGTTCCGGTTCGCGTTTTTCGCTAGGTTCGGCTGGTTCGGTTCATTCGACCCACCGGAGGCCGAGAGACACTCACGCTAGGTTTTGTAGCTCGCATTGCTCCCTGGCAAGAACACAATAGATCAAACAAGCAGCGGTAGGAGTTTTATCTCTCCGGAGAGCTCCGAAGTGGGTAAACTGCTCGTGTGCATCGCCTCGATCCGCTCTTCGTGCGATCTCCGCCCCCCTCCGAACCACAAAGGGGCCTGCTCCGCCGGCCCCATAGGTGTCCGCGGGTACGATCAGCCTCCCCGACAGGATGAGAAGTAACAAGTGTGGCGTCTCGCCGAGGGCGCAGAAACCTGTAGGGTACTCGCACTTTGGGCACTGCAAATGAAACACACTAGATTCAGTAGGAAGAAAAATGCATCAACCATGCAAGGCCTGCCATCCTAGGATTACACCTGCGACCAAGGGACATGGATTTATCGGGGATGGATGAAGAATTTGTACCTGGTTCTCCATGAGAAAACCCTATGCAATTGCCGAGAGGGGTTTTCTCTGAACAAGGCATTTAGGAGAAGGGATTCAAGCCCAGTGAAATATTGCCATCATTCCGTCCACCATCGCTTAAGCTGGAAAGGAGGGTTGTGATTTGACGGCTCATTGCATTATCAAGCGCCACGACCGGGTGTGTCTACCGTGAAGTTGTGCACTCTAATTTGTGCATATGGCACGTGGACCTCGTTGCCGGTTGCCCCACATATCAGCGAAAGGAAGTAGAAAGACATGAGTAACTAGTTACACATGTATATATTTTTGACAGAGATACTCCCTCAGAAAGAAATATACAAATCTTTATATCACAGGCTCACCTTGCCGAGAAATATACTCCTCCGCAACGCACGGGCATTATCGGGTTCAGCTTTTTTATGGTGATTCACCGAGAATATAATACTCAGATAGGCTCACGGTTCTCGACTTTTGGGCATGAGCTGACCCTGCATGTTTGGGGCCCATGTGTTCTACCTCAGCGCTTTTCATATTGCAAGCGATCGGTACGGCGCTGGTTTTAGATGATGTCGCAAGGCGAATACACAAAATTGAATAAAGCACGAAAGTTGTTGGAATGAAATCGAATGACAGTTCCTAACCAGCAATCAGAGTTGCAATTCTATCAATGATATACCATGTGATAAATAATTCTGTCGTACTACTTATACACACAAGACACTTGTTTCACCATGCTAGATTATTACATCAAAATCTCTCGGAGGATAGATCAGTTCGGCAGTTGCGTGCTGCTAATTTCAAAGTTGATTTGGACCAGCTCTCCTTGCCGAGAAAGTTTGATTTTTTACATCATCCCCTACCGCAAGATATGATTTAGATTTGAACCTTGACCATCCTTTAGCATCAATCATCATGCGACCATCCTTTGTACTTACAGTATATTGAGCTTGTTCATTCACACCAAGGCTTGCATGCTAAGAGAAACTTGGCATGATCGCCCTGATTGTTGAACGACTCCCTCGTTGCTCTAAGAATTCTCTGTTTGCAAACAAGAAGACATACCCAAACAGTTAGATCAACACAGTGAATCATGTCAAACAACATGGAAAGAAAAAGAACGAAGCACTTGGGCGGCCAATGCTTACCAAGAAGGTGGAAATGTCGGTTTTTGTAAGGACTTTGGTATATGAAGTGCGAACTGCAGCCCAGTCTATTGCCGGTGCAACTGCACGGGCCAGAGCAGATGCAAGTGCAAGTGTTGGTGTAGGTGCCGACACCACTGCTGCTGCCGGAGATGGTGCTCCTTGTAGAGCTGGTGCCGGTGTCGGAGTAGGTGCCGGTGTCGATGCGCGATCCTCCGGTAGATCAGACTGATCTGCTGACACGGTCGGTGCCCAATCCTCAGCTGGATCAGACTGAGCTGCTGCCGCTGTCAGTGCTAGAGCAACTGCCGGTGCTTGATCTGTGCGAGACAACGGCGATCGTGTCTGGTCTGCTATGATCAGCTTTCTAACTTGACTAGGATCCGTGACCGTGATCCGGTTTTTTTCTTCATTTCTTTTAAATGCGAGAAGGACTAATTGTATGCGTTTTGTTAAAACCAAACTGCAGTTCATCATAGGGATTCAGCTTGTACTTTAACAACAGACTGATCCAATTTTTTCCAAGAATATAAGTGATGGACAAAGGCCTTCATTACTGACACGACATAAGAAGTGAAACCTGCAAAAATAGCCATCGTAGAGCAAACCAAACGGTTTATTCTGTGATGAATGTCACATGGCAAAACCTGCATCGTAAAATTGCAGGAAAAGAAAGAAAGCATGACCATTAAATCAATAAGATTTAGACAGTAAATCAATAAGATTTACTTGATGTGACACGAGTGAATCCTTACTAGGAAATCACTATGTTGAAGTACTAAATAGAAGATTTATCGTCTAACTACGTGTGGCATGCAGGGGCCCTGCCTACTCCCACAAGCAGGACAGTCCAAAGGTCATGAAAAATCGTGTGGACCGAATATCCATGGGACTGGAAATCCTGGTGGGTGCGATAAACCCTGCAATGCATACAGATATTGGAGTGTAACCATAATTGATAAATGATACGTCTCCAACGTATCTATAATTTTTTATTTCTCCATGCTATATTATCTATTGTTTTGGACTATATTGGGCTTTATTTTCCACTATTATATTACTTTTGGGACTAACCTATTAACCGGAGGCCCTAGCCTGCATTACTGCTTTTTGCCTATTTCAAGATGTTTCGAAGAAACGGAATACCAAACGGAGTCCAAACGGAATTAAATCTTCGGGAACGTGATTTTCTCATCAGATAAGACCCAGGAGACTTGGACCCTCCGTCAAGAAAGCCACGAGGCGGCAACGAGGGTGGAGGGCGCCCCCCCCCCCTAGGGCGCGATCCCCTGCCTCATGGGCCCCTCGAAGCTCCACCGACGTACTCCTTCCTCCTATATATACCTACGTACCCCTAACAGATCGGATACGGAGCCAAAAACCTAATTCCACCGCCAAGAACTTTTCTCAGATCCATCGATCCCATCTAGGGGCCTGTTAGGAGCTCCGCCGAAGGGATTCCACCACGGAGGGCTTCTACATCATCATTATAGCCTCTCCGATGAAGTGTGAGTAGTTTACCTCGGACCTTCGGGTCCATAGTTAGTAGCTAGATGGCTTCTTCTCTCTTTTTGGATCTCAATACAATGTTCTCCCCTCTCTTGTGGAGATCTATTCGATGTAATCTTCTTTTTGCGGTGTGTTTGTTGAGCCGATGAATTGTGGGTTTATGATCAAGATTATCTATGAGCAATATTTGAATCTTTTCTGAATTCTTTTATGTATGATTGAGTTATCTTTGCAAGTCTCTTCGAATTATCCATTTGGTTTAGCCAACTAGATTGGTAGTTCTTGCAATGGGAGAAGTGTTTAGCTTTGGGTTCGATCTTGCGGTGTCCTTTCCCAGTGACAGTAGGGGCAGCAAGGCACGTATTGTATTGTTGCCATCGAGGATAACAAGATGGGGTATTTATCATATTGCATGAATTTATTCCTCTACATCATGTCATCTTGCTTAAGGCGTTACTCTGTTTTCATTAACTTAATACTCTAGATGCATGCTGGATAGCGGTCGATGAGTGGAGTAATAGTAGTAGATGCAGGTAGGAGTTGGTCTACTTGTCTCGGACGTGATGCCTATATACATGATCATACCTAGATACTCTCATAACTATGCTCAATTCTGTCAATTGCTCAACAATAATTCATTCACCCACCGTAAATTACCTATGCTCTTGAGAGAAGTTTGCGTTAGTTACATATTACAACAGACTGTTCTGTTTTTGACAGATTCTGTTCTTCGTGTGTTGTTTGCTTATTTTGATGAATCTATGGCTAGTAAAATAGTTTATAACCCATAGAGAAGTTGGAATACAGTAGGTTTAACACCAATATAAATAAAGAATAAGTTCATTACAGTACCTTGAAGTGATCTTTTGTTTTCTTTCGCTAACGGAGCTCACGAGATTTCTGTTGAGTTTTGTGTTGTGAAGTTTTCAAGTTTTGGGTGAATTTTTTTGATGGATTATGGAACAAGGAGTGGCAAGAGCCTAAGCTTGGGGCTGCCCATGGCACCCCCATGATAATCCAAGGACACCAAAAAGTCAAAGCTTGGAAATGCCCCGGAAGGCATCCCCTCTTTCGTCCACTTCCATCGGTAACTTTACTTGGAGCTATATTTTTATTCACCACATGATATGTGTTTTGCTTGGAGTGTCTTGTATTATTTGCGTCTTTGCTTGTTATTTTACCACAATCATCCTTGCTGTACACACCATTTGAGAGAGCCATACATGAATTGTAATTTGTTAGAATACTCTATGCGCTTCACTTATATCTTTTGAGCTTGATAGTTTTTCTCTATGTGCTTCACTTATATCTTTTGAGCTTTATAGTTTTGCTCTAGTACTTCACTTATATCTTTTAGAGCACGGTGGTGGATTCGTTTTAAAGAAACTATTGATCTCTCATGCTTCACTTAGATTATTTTGAGAGTCTTAAATAGCATGGTAATTTGCTTAAAATAATAATATGCTTGGTATTCAAGATTTGTAAAGTTACTAAGAAAAGTTTGATGCTTGATAATTGTTTTGAGATATGGAGGCGATAATATTAGAGTCATGCTAGTTGAGTAATTGTGAATTTGAGGAATACTTGTGTTAAAGTTTGTGATTACCGTAGCATGCACGTATGGTGAACCGTTATGTGATGAAGTCGGAGCATGATTTATTTATTGATTGTCTTCCTTATGAGTGGCGGTCGGGGACGAGCGATGGTCTTTTCCAACCAATCTATCCCCCTAGGAGCATGCGCGTAATACTTTGCTTTGATAACTTGTAGATTTTTGCAATAAGTATATGAGTTCTTTATGACTAATGTTGAGTCCATGGATTATACGCATTTTTCTCACCCTTCCACCATTCCTAGCCTCTCTAATACCGCGCACTTTTCGCCGGTATCATACACCCACCATATCCCTTCCTCAAAACAGCCACCATACCTACCTATCATGGCATTTCCATAGCCATTCCGAGATATGTTGCCATGGAACTTTCCACCGTTCCGTTTATTATGACACGCTCCATCATTGTCATATTGCTTAGCATGATCATTTAGTTGACATCGTATTTGTGGCAAAGCCACCATTCATAATTCTTTCATACATGTCACTTATGAATCATTGCATATCCCGCACATCACGGAGGCATTCATATAGAGTCATATTTTGTTCTAAGTATTGAGTTGTAATTGTTGAGTTGTAAGAAAAATAAAAGTGTGATGATCATCATTTTTAGAGCATTGTCCCAAGTGAGGAAAGGATGATGGCGAATATGATACCCCCATAAGTCGGGATGAGACTCCGGACAAAAAAAAGAGAAAAGAGGCCAAAAAAAGGAGAAAAGGCCCAAAAAAATATATATGAGAGAAAAAGAGAGAAGGGACAATGTGACTATCCTTTTACCACGCTTGTGCTTCAAAGTAGCACCATGATCTTCATAATAGAGAGTCTCTCGTTTTGTCACTTTCATATACTAGTGGGAATTTTTCATTATAGAACTTGGCTTGTATATTCCAATGATGGGCTTCCTCAAATTTCCCTAGGTCTTCGTGAGCAAGCGAGTTGGATGCACACACACTTAGTTTCATTTGTTGAGCTTTCATATACTTATAGCTCTAGTGCATCTGTTGCATGGCAATCCCTACTCACTCACATAGATATCTATTGATGGGCATATCCATAGCCCATTGATACGCCTAGTTGATGTGAGACTATCTTCCCTCTTTTTGTGTTCTCCACAACCACCATTCTATTCCACATATAGTGCTATATCCATGGCTCACGCTCATGTATTGCGTGAAGATTGAAAAAGTTTTGAAAATGTTAATGTATGAAGCAATTGCTTGGCTTGTCATCGGGTTGTGCATGATTTAAATACTTTATGCGTGGTGAAGATAGAGCATAGCCGCACTATATGATTTTGTAGGGATAACTTTCTTTGGCCATGTTATTTTGAGAAGACATGATTGCTTTGTTAGTATGCTTGAAGTATTATTATTTTTATGTCAATACGAACTTTTGTCTTGAATCTTTCGAATCTGAATATTCATACCACAATTCAGAAGAATTACATTGAAATTATGCCAAGTAGCACTCCGCATCAAAAATTCTCTTTTATCATTTACCTACTAGAGGACGAGCAGGAATTACGTTTGGGGATGCTTGATACGTCTCCAACGTATCTATAATTTTTTATTGCTCCATGCTATATTATCTTTTGTTTTGGACTATATTGGGCTTTATTTTCCACTTTTATATTACTTTTGGGACTAACCTATTAACCGGAGGCCCAGCCTGTAATTGTTGCTGTTTTTTGCCTATTTCAGTGTTTCGAAGAAACAGGATATCAAACGGAGACCAAATGGAATGAAATCTTCGGGAACGTGATTTTCTCATCAGATAAGACCCAGGAGACTTGGACCCTCCGTCACGAAAGCCACGAGGCGTCCACGAGGGTGGAGGGCGCCCCCCCCCCCTAGGGCGCGCCCCCTGCCTCATGGGCCCCTCGAAGCCCCACCGACGTACTCCTTCCTCCTATATATACCTACGTACCCCTAACAGATTGGATACGGAGCCAAAAACCTAATTCCACCGCCGCAACTTTCTGTATCCACGAGATCCCATCTAGGGGCCTGTTCTGGAGCTCCGCCGGAAGGGGATTCCACCATGGAGGGCTTCTACATCATCATTATAGCCTCTCCGATGAAGTGTGAGTAGTTTACCTCAGACCTTCGGGTCCATAGTTAGTAGCTAGATGGCTTCTTCTCTCTTTTTGGATCTCAATACAATGTTCTCCCCCTCTTGTGGAGATCTATTCGATGTAATCTTCTTTTTGCGGTGTGTTTGTTGAGACCGATGAATTGTGGGTTTATGATCAAGATTATCTATGAGCAATATTTGAATCTTTTCTGAATTCTTTTATGTATGATTGAGTTATCTTTGCAAGTCTCTTGAATTATCCGCTTGGTTTGGCCAACTAGATTGGTAGTTCTTGCAATGGGAGAAGTGTTTAGCTTTGGGTTCGATCTTGCGGTGTCCTTTCCTAGTGATGATGAGGGGCAGCAAGGCACGTATTGTATTGTTGCCATCGAGGATAACAAGATGGGGTATTTATCATATTGCATGAATTTATTCCTCTACATCATGTCATCTTGCTTAAGGCGTTACTCTGTTTTCATTAACTTAATACTCTAGATGCATGCTGGATAGCGGTCGATGAGTGGAGTAATAGTAGTAGATGCAGGCAGGAGTTGGTCTACTTGTCTCGGACGTGATGCCTATATACATGATCATATCTAGATACTCTCATAACTATGCTCAATTCTGTCAATTGCTCAACAATAATTCATTCACCCACCGTAAATTACCTATGCTCTTGAGAGAAGCCACTAGTGAAATCTATGGCCCCCAAGTCTATTCTCCTCATATTAATCTTCCTACGCTTTATTATTGCTTTGATTTTTTACTTTGACTTTTATATTACTTTGCATCTTCATACCAAAAATACCAAAAATATCATCTATCATCTCTATCAGATCTCACTCTCGTAAGTGACCGTGAAGGGATTGACAACCCCTATTCGTGTTGGTTGCGAGGAGTTATTTGCTTTGTGTAGGTACGAGGGACTTGCGTGTGGCCTCCTACTGGATTGATACCTTGATTCTAAAAAACTGAGGGGAATACTTACGCTACTCTGCTGCATCATCCTCTCCTCTTCCGGGAAAACCAACGCAAGCTCAAGACATAGCAATAAACCTTCCTCACAAAAAATATGATCTGGATACTTCAAAATATACAGACTGAATTGAGTGGACATACATTAACATACACCGTTCTCAGGACTGACCACACACCAAAAGTGGCAGTACTAATAAACAATACAGGGTTCACAAACACAAATCAAGTACTGAACAATAGTACTTACTACAGACAAGCAAAGTTGCACTAACTAAACTCTGCAGACTATTTCTTGCCACCGACCTACGGGATGAACCCCTCATAACTGACTAGGACATGGACTTCGTGTGAGATGTCTACATGCACCATCACCATCTTGTCAACCTTGGAGAACCTAACAGAGTGGTCTTTCCACTCATAAACATGATGATGAAGACAGGCCGCATCAGATTTGTTGGGAAGCTTTACAAGAACCACACCCTTCGTAATTGAGGGCACAACCAGGAAACTTTTGTGGTCAAGTACAGCCTCGAGAACACGCCTGACAACAATGCTACAGGAAAACACTAGTTCAGGACACATGGCGACAAGGACACATCAGCTGGATAGTTCAGCAGTAGAACTCATCATCAGGTCTTCCAGTTCACACGGCATGACTTTGAGAACTTCATCTCCACCGCGGACCTGGTTCTAATTCAAACAGAAACCATATTTTATTACTACCTCCGTTCAGAAATATAAGATGATTTTCGATATTAAACTCCACATATGACTACATATACGCACAGAAATGAGTGAACAAAGACACTAGAACATGTCTTCAAAGGCATGAGAGCAGAGGGATTACATGCAATATCCATAACACAAGTTACTGAGGCAAATATACCCTCTTAAAAGGTAGCATTGATGTTCATAAAGTACTCCCTCCATCCCAAAATTCTTGTCTTAGATTTGTCTAGATACAGATGTATCAAGTCACATTTTAGTATTCGATACATCCGTATCTAGACAAATCTAAGACAAGAAATTTGGGATGAGGGAGTAGTTGAAAGTAATCTATAAGAAATCAGTGTCAACCTCTCGCATGTTTTGGTCAAAAGAGGAATTTAGAACCGTATTTGGCACACAAAAATCACATGCAAGATCACCCAGAAAGTTGTACTACTAGTACTAGTACTGCCTTATCCTCCAATATATCTCGCAAGTCCGGCGCATTTTCCCGTGCCTTGGTACTTTTTGATCGCCGTTGGGGCGTGGCTTGAGCGGAGGGCCGAGAGGCTTCTCTGTCACGGCCACGGGGTGGCCGGTCTACCATGTCGTGCGCTGGTGACGTGGGTGCTTCCTCCTCTGATCGAGGCAACGGCCTGCATTTGGGGTAGCTTTTGAAGGGCGTTCGAAGTTCATACTCTTCGCTGCAAGGACTTTAGTCCATCCGCTGCCTAGCAGGTCTTGGTCAGCTCTAAGCTGTTGCTGCTTTTTCTTGAGGCTGCTTGCCATGGCCATGAGCCTGCGTTTAAAACGCTCTTGTTCGACGGGGTCCTCTGGCACGGCGAATTTGTCGTCTTCGGAGGGGGGCACATAATTATCGTCCTCTACCTCTCTTTCTGCCGCACTGTCGTGTGGACTTGCTTCTCCCTCCTCCTGCGCTGAGTCCTGCTGGAGGGGGTCATCTTCGGCACTGTCCGGGGTATTATTGTCTCCCGTGTCGAAATCACCGTTTTTGCTGTGGCGGGATTTAGAGCGGCGCCGCTGACGCCGGCGCTTGGGCTGTTTCTTGGAGGGGTCATCCTCCGTTGTTCCATCGTCGTTCCCATGTTTTGGGATGTCCACCATGTATATGTCGTATGACGAGGTGGCCTTCGATTGCCACAATAGGCGCTGGTTCTTGGTCGTCTCCAAGATCGTCGTCCATACCGTCGATGTCTTGAGTCGAAGTTGAGCATGTCGATTAAATCATCGGCGGTGGCTACAAAGTGGGTGGTGGGTGGGTGTTGAATTTCTTCGTCGTCCGCATCCCAACCTTCCCGACCGTAGTCCGCCAGACTCTCCGAGATAAAGAGAGAGACTTTAGTGAATTCAGGATGTCGCCAAAGGGCGAGTCTTTGAAAAGATGTCCGCGATGAACTCCATGACCGGCGCCCAATCGGATTCGATTGGCAGGGGCGCGGAGGGTTCGGAGTCCGGAGAGGAGTCCGGCACCCTGGAGTCACGGTCTTCGCAAAGGACAGGGATGGAGTTCGGCTCGATCGCCGTAAAGATTTCAGCGCCCAAGGTGGTGTCCAACCAACCATCCTCGATCGGCGAGATCGGCTCCTAATGAATGTTCGGAGCGGACACTAGTGCGGCCTCCTGGACACTGTTCGGCGGCAGAGTTAGATCATGCCCATCGAGACAGTGCGGCATGCTCGGCTGTGGCTCGAATCCGTCGAAGATCAAGTCTCCGCAGACATCGGCCGTATAGTTCAAGCTTCCAAATCTGACCTGATGGCCAGGGGCGTAGCTTTCGATCTGCTCCAGATGGCCTAGTGAATTGGCCCGAAGTGCAAAGCCGCTGAATACGAAGATCTGGCCGGGGAGAAAATTCTCACCCTGGACTGCATCGTTGCTGATGATTGAAGGGGCCATCGGGCCTATAGGTGACGACACAGAGGAACTCTCAATGAAAGCACCAATGTCGGTGTCAAAACCGGCGGATCTCGGGT
Organism: Aegilops bicornis; assembly: GCA_021605145.1. NCBI lineage: Eukaryota > Viridiplantae > Streptophyta > Magnoliopsida > Poales > Poaceae > Aegilops > Aegilops bicornis. The sequence goes on from CM038674.1 coordinate 189,642,048, forward strand.
AGGGGTCCCGAACTGTGCGTCTAGGCGGATGGTAACAGGAGACAAGGGACACGATGTTTTGACCCAGGTTCGTGCCCCTCTCGATGGAGGTAATACCCTACTCCTGCTTGATTAATATTGATGATATGGGTAGTACAAGAGTAGATCTACCACGAGATCGAGAGGCTAAACCCTAGAAGCTAGCCTATGGTATGATTGTTGTTCGTCCTCACGGACTAAAACCCTTCGGTTTATATAGACACCGAATAGGGTTAGGGTTACACATAGTCGGTTACAATGGTAGGAGATCTACATATCCGTATCGCCAAGCTTGCCTTCCACGCCAAGGAAAGTCCTATCCGGACAAGGGACGAAGTCTTCAATCTTGTATCTTCATAGTCTAGGAGTCTGGCCAAAGATGATAGTTCGGCTATCCGGACACCCCCTGGTCCAGGACTCCCTCAGTAGCCCCTGAACCAGGCTTCAATGACGATGAGTCCGGCGCGCATATTGTCTTCGGCATTGCAAGGCGGGTATCTCTTCCGAATACTTATAGAAGATTTTGAACACAAGGATAGTGTCCGGCTCTGCAAAACAAGTTCCACATACCATCGTAGAGAGAATAATTCTTTGCACAGATCTGCTGATGTATTCCCCGGCGTGACATCACACCACGGCCAGGCCTTTATTCGAATCATTTTTTACTGTCCCACCTCAACGCGTTTAGCGAGGCGGTTTCCTTGGCACTTCTTATCAAAGCGTAGATCGTGCCCCTTATTCCGGGATTCTCATCAATACGGACGTGGGTAACCCATCCGCGCCATTGATTACGGCGCTTGGGAGATAAGCGAGTTTTACCAGTGGCGGGGACGCATAGCTTCGTCCGTCCATATAAGGGGATAAGGATCCACCTTCTCACCCTCGCCTTCTTCCTCTTTTGCTCATCCATTTCGCCAAGACTCGAGCTCCAGCGCCCAAGTCCGCACACCCCACCTCAACCTTCTCCAACTATGTCCAGAGCGGGAGGCAGGTGGATGGCCTCCTCCGTCACGGAGGGGCATATCAAAAAGCTGCGGAAGGCCGGATACTTGTCCAGCGACATCGCACATCGGCTGCCCGACGAAGGGCAGCTCATCCCCACCCCCAGGCCCCATGAGAGGGTGGTGTTCCTCCCCCACTTCCTCCGCGGACTAGGGTTTCCACTTCACCCATTTGTCCGGGGGCTCATGTTCTACTACGGCCTAGATTTCCATGATCTGACCCCGAATTTCATCCACAACATCTCGGCGTTTATCGTCGTGTGCGAGGCCTCTGCATCCAGCCCCACTTCGGCTTATGGTTGAAAATCTTTAATGTCAGGCCGAAGGTAGTGGGCGGCCGCCAAGCGGAGTGCGGAGGCGCCATGGTTGGCAAGATTACCAAAGTCCTATGGCTCGAGGGCTCCTTTGTGGAGACCGTAAAGGGGTGGCAATCGGGGTGGTTCTACATCACCGAGCCGCGCGACTCTCAATGGGCGGCGGCCCCCGAATTCCGATCTGGCTTCCCCACACGGCTCACATCATGGAAAGAGACGGGCCAGACATGGGGGGATAAGGATGAGCTGTCCGGACTCCAAACTTGCGTCCGAAACCTGGTGGACAAGAATCTCAGGCTTGTCAACGTAATCCAGGTGATGCTCATCCGCCGGATTCTCCCATGCCAAGGACTGGCCTTCAATTTGTGGGAGTTTGATCCGCACAAAGACTAAACCTTGAGCCGGCTCTTGACACTATGTGCGAAGATGCACGGAAGGTGCTGTTCATAGGCGCCAAGCTCCCGCATCCGCCATCAAGATCGCAGATTCAGCTCGCAGCGTCAAGCCAGCGAGGTAAGTTATTTTACCCTTTATGGGACTCTTGTTTTTCATAGATTGACTCTATGTGGGATCTAAAACTCCCTAACCTTTGACAGGACTGGCTGAAGACGTCCGGACAGATCGACTGTCCGGCTCCTTTCCTAGAAGACCCAGCGGACGCCCGATTGACGGGGCTGCTGGCTCCGGCACCTCACGTGGTGCCGGAGAAGAAGACCAAGAAGAAGGCCACGGGAACTCGAAGGAGCTCCCGGCGCCAGTGCCGCTCGGACTCATCGCCCGACAACCCTGAGGTGGAATCCTCCTCGAGGAAGAGGAGGAGGAAAAAGCCTCTCCCCCGGTGGAGAGAAGAAAAGGAAGGCCGCCCCAACTGGGGAGGCCGGAGGGTCCAAGAAGGGAAGGACCCTTTCTCCGGACTTCTCCACCAATGCCGACAACGACGAGGAGGAGTGGCCAACAAGGGCCAAGCCCCTGGCGATATCGTAAGTGTCCGGATTCCAGAATAACTCATGGATTTTCATTTGTCGCATAGTGTCTTCTAACGCCGAATATAACCATGTAGCCCGCCCACGGATGATCTTGCCACTTCGTCGAGCGGCTCCCTGAATATGTCGGATGTGAATAGCACTTCACTTCCGACCGCCTCCTCTCCTCGTGATGCAGATGACACCGCGGTGGAGTCCCAAAAGGGGCCCAACCAGGAGGAGGTGGTCCTGGAGGCGCCGCAAGGCGACCTCCCGGACTCCGGGCGAAAAGGGGGCAAAACCCCAGAGGGCTCTAAGTCCGACCCTGTGCCGGACTCCGTACCGGCAGGGGGCAAAACCCCAGAGGGCTCTAAAACCGGCAGACGGCCCCTTCATAAGAAGGGCAAGACTGCGACACCGGTGACCTCCGTCCAACCGGAGGCACCGGATAGCTTGTTGGAGGCGCTTAACAGCGCCTCCATCGATGAGGAGCACCGCACTATCATGAGTGCGGTGATCCAGAAAGTTCAGTCCGCCAAGAGCGGGCTGACTGAAGCCTGTACCAGCCTTCTAACAGGCGTTGAGGTAAGTTTAGAATATGTAAAAAAATATTACCGCATAGACAGTAGCCCTGATGCTTAGTTCGGTGTTCGGAAAGAAAAGCCAGACTGAGGATCTAAAAAGATATATGCAGGAGTCTAACATAAATATGTCAATACGGGAATGCAGGCTGTGCTGATGACCTCTGTCGCACTGACTGCGGAGGCCAGTGCATTGAAGCAGAACCTCGAGCGGTCCGAGGACGAGCTCGGCCTTGCCAAGAAGCAGCTCGAGGACAAGAAAGGTAAGTAATACCTTATTAAAGTAATACCTTATAGAAAGTATTTGGTTGCAAAAAAAAGACAGGAATAATGTGGGTATTGTAGGGGCCACGAGCAGGTGGCGACCCTAAAGGAAGCGGTGTCCAAGGCCGAAAGCAAAGCGGCCATGAGCGCACTGCGAGAGAAGCAGGAGGCGCGGGTGGCGGAGGTGCGGCAAGAGCTCCAGTGCTCTTGTGGAAAAACACGAGAGTTTGGAGTGTGACTCAAGACTCGAGTCCGAGCTCGCCTCGGCTCTTGAGAGTGCCAAAGCCGCTAAGGCCGAAGCCAAAAAGGCCCTCCAGGAAATTGAATCATTAAAGAAGATAGCGGCGGGTAAGGCATTCTTTATGCAAAGCAAGCATGTGAAAGTGAATTATCTATTACTTACCCGAATCCGGAGCTCTCCAGGAGCGTTCGCAGATCTGCCCTGCAGTGTGTCCGATGCTGCCGCTTTCTATCGAGCCTAGGAGGGAAGCTCGACGGAGAAGGTGTTCTGGTCTCAGTATGCTGAGGCCGATCATCCGGTGCCCCTGAGCGACCAGCTGAAGCAGCTGGTCGAGCTCCACAAGGTCACCGAACAGGCCATGAAGGGCCTCATAGTTCGGTATGGCCAACCAAGCCATGCACAGGAGCTACTTCGGGCTAGTGCGGCGGCTGGTGGACGCCTGTCCATGGATTGAAGTCATCAAGCGCTCCGTCTGCATTGAAGGTGCCCGTAGGGTCCTTGCCCGTGCTAAGGTGCACTGGGGCAAGCTGGACGGTGAGAAGCTTGTGAAGGACGGACCACCACCGGGTAAGGAGCATCGCACGCCTGAAATGTATTATGAGGGCATCCTAAAGGGTGCCCGCCTCATAGCGGGTGAATGCTCCAAAGATGTAATTTTTGAATAGACTCGCATTTGTTATCCTGTACACTGAAAATTTGTTCATATGCGCTAAGCAACGCTTGTGAATTTAAAATATTACCTTCTGTGCGGTCGTTTATCAAATTTGAGAGATGGCAAGTCGTTGGCTTCAGCCCCCATGCCACGAGTGCTGGGGTGTTCGGGATAAACTTGAGCGCTCTTGTTCCCATTTTTGGGTCCTTCGAGGGAGGCGCTCAACGCAACGAACAAGGCAACCGGACTTATAGTGCCTGAACACTCTCACTTAGCCATAGAATTCTATAATTTTAAATTTCGCGAAGCCCCTATTATTCGGAAGACCGAGTTCGGGCGCTATCCACGCCTTGGCGGACAATGCCGACTCCTCTCTCTAAGCGGCATAAGTCTTTAGGGACCGAAAAACCTCTCGAGCAGCGATCGGCTCTCGCCCTATCATGACGGTCAGTTTTAGCTTTCTCCACTGAGGTGCTCAACCCAGCTCAACCGGGGCACAATCACAGTGGTTCTCCCAGCGCCACCTTAGCCAATATAACGGAACGTAAGGTACCAAAACATGGGAGTCGGGCAAACCCAACTATTGACCCAAGACATGATTCGGAGCCGATGCATATAATGCTATAAGTTCGGGGTGCCGCACTTGTGAAAGTGTTCGGACTTATCACACCATACTTTTGGGGTACTTAAGCCCCTGGTGTATTGGCCGTACCAAAGTGTACGGTTGCAACATGTCATGAAATGAACATATATATAGATAAAGAAAGGAGTACAATAATAGGCAGGAGCTATATATTGGTTATTAAAAGGAAACTGCAAATAAAAGCAGAACGATACAAATTGTGTGATAAGCAAGGTACGAGACTTTTGACATGTCCCCCTTCCAGGGGTAAGTTTGCGGTGTGGTATGTAAAACAGGTATACTGCTCGTAATAGAGACCACCTGGACACTCGACGCAGTTTTCTGCTTCCCTGGCTGTTGCATTGTGTATTCGGCGCGAATGCCGGATAGGGCTTCTGGAGAACAGAGTCCTGAAAGTAAAAGGAAGAAAAAAAGGAGTGACACAAACGGGAGCCCCTAGTGCGGTCTAGCCGCATTCTGGGTGTGCCGTGGTTGTGGCCCGTCCCCTATGCCCATGGTATCTCCAGAGCGTAGTTATGTACGCGTAGTACTGGCTTCGCAGTTTCGCGAGGGCTGGGGTTGGGGCCAGATTGCTACGCATGCTCTGATCGTGCTAGGCAGTCTTGTTGTAGGTTACTCCGGGCGCGCTTGACGGTGGCCGGACGTTTAATAGCCGGACTCGAGAATTGCTGTGAGAGGCTGCTTTGCACCTCCACCGCGAGGGCCGCCGTGTGCTCCTCCATTCGGAGAGAGCGTTCGGTGTTTCCATTGACCGTGATTACTCCTCGAGGTCCTGGCATCTTGAGCTTGAGGTATGCGTAGTGCGGCACCGCATCAAACTTTGCAAATGCGGTTCGTCCGAGCAGTGCGTGATAGCCGCTGCAGAAAGGGACTATGTCGAAGATTAACTCTTCGCTTCGGAAGTTATCCGGGGATCCGAAGACCACTTCGAGTGTAACTGAGCCTGTACAATTGGCCTCTACACCTGGTATGACGCCTTTAAAGGTCGTCTTTGTGGGTTTAACCCTTGAGGGGTCTATGCCCATTTTGCACACTGTATCCTGATAAAGCAAGTTCAGGCTGCTACCGCCGTCCATCAGGACTCTAGTGAGGTGAAATCCGTCGATGATTGGGTCAAGAACCAATGCGGCGAATCCGCCGTGACGGATGCTAGTGGGGTGGACCCTTCGATCAAAGGTGATCGGGCAGGAGGACCATGGGTTGAACTTCGGGCGGCGGCTCCATCGCGTATACGTCCCTTAGCGCATGCTTCCGCTCCCTTTTGGGTATGTGGGTTGCGTATATCATGTTCACCGTCCGCACTTGTGTGGGAAAGCCCTTCTGTCCTCTATTGTTCGGCGGCCGGGGCTCTTCCTCGTCATCGCTATGCAGCCCCTTGTTGTTGTTTTCGGCGCTTAGCTTGCCTTCTTGGTTGAACACCCAACAATCCTTGTTAGTGTGGTTGGCTGGTTTTTCGGGGGTGCCATGTATCTGGCACAAGCGATCGAGTATTCGGTCCAAGTTGGACGGGCCCTGGGTATTTCTTTTGAATGGCTTCTTCCGCTGACCGGGTTTAGAGCCTCTGAATCCGGCATTTACTGTCGTATCTTCAGCATTATCACCATTAATGCGGCATTTATGCTTGTTGCGACGCGGCCTGCCATTGCTATCCTTGGTATCCGAACTACCAGGGTGTTTGGCCAAGTTGTTGCTTCGAGCTAGCCAGCTGTCCTCTCCCGCGCAAAAGCGGGTCATGAGTGTGGTGAGGGCTGCCATGGATTTTGGCTTTTCCTGTCCTAGGTGCCGGGCTAGCCACTCGTCGCGGATGTTGTGTTTGAAGGCTGCTAGCGCCTCTGCATTCGGACAGTCGACGATCTGATTTTTCTTTGTTAGGAACCGCGTCCAGAATTGTCTGGACGATTCTTCTGGCTGCTGAATTATATGGCTAAGGTCATCGGCGTTTGGTGGTCGCACATACGTGCCCTGGAAGTTATCAAGGAATGCGGCTTCCAGGTCCTCCCAACAACCGATTGACTCTGCTGGCAAGCTGTTGAGCCAATGCCGAGCTGGTCCTTTAAGCTTGAGTGGGAGGTATTTGATGGCATGTAGATCATTGCCGCAGGCCATGTGGATATGGAGGAGATAGTCCTCGATCCAGACCGCAGGATCTGTGGTACCAACATATGATTCGATGTTTACGGGTTTGAAGCCCTCACGGATTTGATGATCCATTACTTCATCTATGAAGCATAGTGGGTGTGCGGCGCCTCTGTATTGGGCTATATCACGACGTAGCTCATATGAGCTTTGTCTACTGTGTTCGGCCCGGCCGGGTTTGCTGTATCCGGCGTGACGGTAATCATCCCGAGTCGTTGGACGCCCACATGATCTGTAGATTGATCTTGTCTGCTTTGCCTTATCCTCCAATATATCTTGCAAGTCCGGCGCATTTTCCCGTGCCTTGGTACTTTTTGATCCCCGTCGGGGCGTGGCTTGAGCGGAGGGCCGAGAGGCTTCTCTGTCGCGGCCACGGGGTGGCCGGTCTACCATGTCGTGCGCTGGTGACGTGGGTGCTTCCTCCTCTGATCGAGGCAACGGCCTGCATTTGGGGTAGCTTTTGAACGGGCGTTCGAGTTCATACTCTTCGGCTGCAAGGACTTCAGTCCATCTGTCAGCTAGCAGGTCTTGGTCAGCTCTAAGCTGTTGCTGCTTTTTCTTGAGGCTGCTTGCCATGGCCATGAGCCTGCGTTTAAAACGCTCTTGTTCGACGGGGTCCTCTGGCACGGCGAATTTGTCGTCGTCGAGGCTTGCCTCGTCTTCGGAGGGGGGCGCATAATTATCGTCCTCTACCTCTCTTTCTGCCCGCCGTCAGGCGGACTTGCTTTCTCCCTCCTCCTGCGCTGAGTCCTGCTGGAGGGGGTCATCTTCGGCACTGTCCGGGCTATTATTGTCTCCCGTGTCGGAATCACCATTTTTGCTGTGGCGGGATTTAGAGCGGCACCGCTGACGCCAACGCTTGGGCTGTTTCTTGGAGGGGTCATCCTCCGTTGTTCCATCGCCGTTCCCATGTTTTGGGATGTCCACCATGTATATGTCGTATGACGAGGTGGCCTTCCAAAGCCTGTATGCGCTGGTTCTTGGTAAATCTCCAAAGCATCGTCGTCCATACCGTCGATGTCTTCGGAGTCGAAGTTGAGCATGTCGGTTAAATCATCGACAGTGGCTACAAAGTGGGAGGTGGGTGGGCGTTGAATTTCTTCGTCGTCCGCATCCCAACCTTCTTGACCGTAGTCCGGCCAGGACTCTCCAGATAAAGAGAGAGACTTTAGTGAATTCAGGATGTCGCCAAAGGGCGAGTGCTGAAAGATGTCCGCGGCGGTGAACTCCATGACCGGCACCCAATCGGATTCGATTGGCAGGGGCGCGGAGGGTTCGGAGTCCGGAGAGGAGTCCGGCACCCTGGAGTCACGGTCTTCGCAAAGGACAGGGATGGAGTTCGGCTCGATCGCCGTAGAGATTTCAGCCCCCGAGGTGGTGTCCAACCAACCATCCTCGATCGGCGAGATCGGCTCCGAATGAATGTTCGGAGCGGACACTAATCTTGACCTCGACAGACCTTTGTTGGCGGCAGAGTTAGATCATGCCCATCGAGACAAGGTCACGGCACGCCGGTACGTGGTTCAATCCGTCGAAGATCAAGTCTCCGCGGACATCGGCCGTATAGTTCAAGCTTCCAAATCTGACACGATGGCGGGCGTAGCTTTCGATCTGCTCCAGATGGCCTAGTGAATTGGCCCGCAGTGCAAAGCCGCTGAATACGAAGATCTGGCCGGGGAGAAAAGTCTCACCCTGGACTACGTCGTTGCTGATGATTGAAGGGGCCATCAGGCCTATAGGTGACGACACAGAGGAACTCTCAATGAAAGCACCAATGTCGGTGTCAAAACCGGCGGATCTCGGGTAGGGGGTCCCGAACTGTGCGTCTAGGCGGATGGTAACAAGAGACAAGGGACACGATGTTTTTACCCGAGTTCGGGCCCTCTTGATGGAGGTAATACCCTACTCCTGCTTGATTAATATTGATGATATGGGTAGTACAAGAGTAGATCTACCACGAGATCAGAGAGGCTAAACCCTAGAAGCTAGCTATGGTATGATTGTTGTTCGTCCTATGGACTAAAACCCTTCGGTTTATATAGACACCGAATAGGGTTAGGGTTACACAGAGTCAGTTACAATGGTAGGAGATCTACATATCCGTATCGCCAAGCTTGCCTTCCACGCCAAGGAAAGTCCTATCCGGACAAGGGACGAAGTCTTCAATCTTGTATCTTCATAGTCTAGGAGTCCGGCCAAAGATGATAGTTTGGCTATCCGGACACCCCCTAGTCCAGGACTCCCTCACCTGGACTTGCTTAATGAGGGATCCCGAAGAGGGGGGCTTGGACAGGGCGATGGCTTTGAGCTTGTCTGCGGTAGTCTCGGCAGGGTGCTTGCGCTTCTTCGTACCATGAGCCTCGATGGTTTTGGCCGGAGCCATAGACATCACTTCGGCCGGTGCTCCAGCGTCCATCAAGAAACTGTCAAATAGAAATAAAAGAAAAGAAACCATAATCACAAACCCAAAAGAAGAAAAGAGAGGGAGTTATAGGATCAGTCTAGGGGTTGCAAGACCGGTCCTTGGCCGTAATCAACACCATTGATGCGCTCACCTTTCCTTCTTTGGGAGAGAAGAACAATGGCGAGAACCAGGTCGGGGTTTTCTTGAAGAAATGAGGAACAAGATGAGGCGTAAGCGAGGTTGGGTAGAGAGGAAGCTGAGAGAGAAGAGTGAAATGATGGTCGCCTTCGTCCGTCCAACTTCTTCTTTGGAAAGGACGGGTTTTTGTGATTTGACGGCTCATTGGGCATTATCAAGGCGCTCGATCGGGGTAGTCCACCGTCACTCTACTACGGAGTAATTTAGTGCATGGCTGGTGGACCCCGATGTCGCTGTCCCACACGTCAGCGAAAGTGAGTAATTTAGTGCATGGCTAGAGGAAGATCCACACGGTAGAGCGTGTCCACTGTTTTTCTGAAGAAAAAAATGATTACAGCAAGCATTTCCACTCTTACGATGGAGGAGTGCGAAACACGGCAGCCACTTGAACATACACAGTGCTCCTACTACGAGGCATGTGCAGTGGTTCATACGTCAGTACTACACAATCTTGTTGCTAGTGTAGTAATTTATGACGATAACAAATGATGTTGTGTGCATGTCAACTACTCCTATATCTAATATAGTACCGCTTTTTCGACTGTCCGGTCGAGAATGAACGGTGAGATCAATGTTAACAGAACTAGGTCCACAAGACGGAGAATGCAGTATACAAAGTACTCCACGAAACATGAACCATATGAAGCACGAATAGTGTTAGGCAGGGTGTATGAAGGGTGCACGGGATGGGAGCAAAAGTTCCCTTATAGACCCACTTTTGGGTGTTTGGCAGAGTGCATGAAGGGTGCATGAGTCCACACTAGTAGCTTGACAAAAATACACGGAGAGAAAACAACTATATTGAGATGAGAATGCAACCAAACACACCCAGACGCTTTGTGCTACAACGACTGATCTGCACCGTCTGAGTTTGATCCAACGGTCATGTTGCACTGAGACATGGACATGCCCATGCAGAGGGCGCCTAAACACCACCGAAGTCCCTCTGCTTCTCGAGGTGCACGACATTGGTGATGCAGGGTGCAACCGCCCGCAGAGCCCGCTCCCGGTCGACGGGAGCCAGCTCGTCAAAGACGGCGTCCAATGGCACGAATGGATTCTGGTGACGGAGCCCTGAAAGGATTCGCCCGGCAATGGCGACGGCAGCCCGCAACCCCTCCTTGTCCAGCTCAGCCCCCACCATCGCGCGGAGACGACTCAGCTCCTCGAAGATATAGGTGAAGAAGGAGACCAGGTCAGGAAGCCGCAGCTCATTGAAGTCGACCGGGTGGTCGACCGGGTTTAGCCCGACGGCCTACATCGTCGCGCTGGCACGACGGTATGCATCGCGCAGCCGCAACACGTGTGTGGCAACTTGGTTCACCAAGTGGTTGATGCGATCCTGGACCTCGCCACGATCGGCCCGCTCGCGCTCCAGCCGGCTCCCCTGACGGCCTATCATATCTCCCGCTTTCTGCAGCAATGTCGCCGACGCCTCGAGCATCTTTGTGGTGGACGCCTGCCGCTTTTGAAGCTCCGTGAACTCCCGCACATAACGGAGGAGCATGGCACTCCTCTCCTCCTTGAGCTCACGGAGCTCCACGTCCTTGGCCCTGAGCTCCGCATCCTTGGCATGGAGCTTCTGTGTCGGCGCCTCACCTCGGACTCCGTGATCTGCTGCACCGCCATGGCACCGGTAGAAGCAATGGGGAGAGGAAGCAAAGGCGAAATGGATGAAAGGCAATGCAATCTACGGGAAGGCGGAGGAGCGGGAATCTTTTGGTTTCACCACGGTAAAACACCATCGACGACTTCTCACATCGTGAAGCGGTGAGTTTTTACAGCGGAGTCATCGTGACTAATTGCTGCCGCTACCGCCTCCCGTCAATCAAAAATTAAAAATCCTCCCGCTACCGCTCCCGTCAATCAAAAATTAAAAATCCCGCCTCACCCAAACACCAGAGCAACGCCGTGGTGGATATTTAAATTTACCTGCCGGCAAGTAGATAAAAAAGGGGTGAAAAAACAAATGTGGCGGCGGCCTAGCTAATCGGTCGAACTAGCCCAACTAGCTAGCCACCGTGCTTCACTGATGTACTCAGCGGGAAAGGTGGTCTTTCGTGATTTGACGACTCATTTACTTGCTTCGGCGCTACGACCGAGGAGGACCTAGAAAACGCGCGGTAGGGCGTCCCATGTCAGGAAGAATATATGCGTGCACCACCCGGGAGGACACCGAAACCACGCGCTAGGGTGTGCCACGTTGATACGACTCCAACGTATCTATAATTTTTGATTGCTCCATGCTATATTATCTACTGTTTTGGACTATATTGGGCTTTATTTTCCACTTTTATATTATTTTTGGGACTAACCTATTAACCGGAGGCCCAGCCCAGGATTGATGTTTTTTTGCCTATTTCAGTGTTTCGGAGAAACAGAATATCAAACGGAGTCCAAACGGGATGAAACCTTCAGGAACGTGATTTTCTCATCAGATAAGACCCAGGAGACTTGGACCCTCCGTCAAGAAAGCCGCGAGGCGGTCACGAGGGTGGAGGGCGCCCCCTTCCTCGTGGGCCCCTCGAAGCTCCACCGACATACTCCTTCCTCCTATATATACCTATGTACCCCCAAACGATCAGATACGGAGCCAAAAACCTAATTCCACCGCCGCAACTTTCTGTATCCACGAGATCCCATCTTGGGGCCTGTTCCGGAGCTCCGCCGGAGAGGGCCATCATCACGGAGGGCTTCTACATCATCCTAGCCCCTCCGATGAAGTGTGAGTAGTTTACCTCAGACCTTCGGGTCCATAGTTAGTAGCTAGATGGCTTCTTCTCTCTTTTTGGATCTCAATACAATGTTCTCCCCCTCTCTCGTGGAGATCTATTCGATGTAATCTTCTTTTTGCGGTGTGTTTGTTGAGACCGATGAATTGTGGGTTTATGATCAAGTCTATCTATGAATAATATTTGAATCTTCTCTGTATTCTTTTATGTATGATTGGTTATCTTTGCAAGTCTCTTCAAATTATCAGTTTGGTTTGGCCTACTAGATTGGTTTTTCTTGCAATGGAGAAGTGCTTAGCTTTGGGTTCAATCTTGCGGTATCCTTTCCTAGTGATAGAAGGGGCAGCAAGGCACGTATTGTATTGTTGCCATCGAGGATAACAAGATGGGGTTTTTATCATATTGCATGAAACTATCCCTCTACATCATGTCATCTTGCTTAAGGCGTTACTCTGTTTTTAACATAATACTCTAGATGCATGCTGGATAGCGGTCGATGAGTGGAGTAATAGTAGTAGACGCAGGTAGGAGTTGGTCTACTTGTCTCGGACGTGATGCCTATATACATGATCATACCTAGATATTCTCATAACTATGCTCAATTCTGTCAATTGCTCAACCAGTAATTTGTTCGCCCACTGTAGAATACTTATGCTCTTGAGAGAAGCCACTAGTGAAACCTATGGCCCCCGGGTCTATTCTCATCATATCAATCTCCATCACTTTATTATTGCTTTGCTTTTTACTTTGCCTTTTACTTTTTACTTTGCATCTCTATACCAAAAATACCAAAAATATTATCTATCATCTCTATCAGATCTCACTCCCGTAAGTGACCGTGAAGGGATTGACAACCCCTAATCGCGTTGGTTGCGTTAAGCTATTGTTTTTGTGTTGGTACAAGGGACTCACGCGTAGCCTCCTACTGGATTGATACCTTGGTTCTCAAAAACTAAGGGAAATACTTACGCTACTTTGCTGCATCATCCTCTCCTCTTCGGGGAAATCCAACGCAGTGCTCAAGAGGTAGCAAGAAAAATTTCTGGCGCCGTTGCCGGGGAGTCTACGTAGAAGTCAACATACCGAGTACTCATCACAATCCCTATCTCTCGCACTACATTATTTGCCATTTGCCTCTCGTTTTCCTCTCCCCTACTTCACCCTTGCCGTTTTATTCGCCTTTTCCTCGCCTTCTTCCCGTATGTCCTTTTGTTTGCGATTCCATGTGCCTTCTATTTGCTTGCATCTTTGCTTGCTAAAAATCTATTGATATGGATCCACTTAAAGTGTTCTACTTGGATCATCTTTGATCCTTATGCGCTCGTGCTGAAACCCCAACTAGCCTAGTTGATGGGAAATCTTTAGATGAGCATGCTAATTTTGTGCATCACCGTTTGTCTGAAAAAGGGAAACTCTTATGGGGTCAAATAAACAGATTGCTATGTTATTCTTGGAATCTTTGTGAAATTTGTGATTGTACTTGTTGCTCTAAGAACCCTAAAAAACACCTTCCCTACCTATGTGAGTTCAATGATAATGAAATCTTATCTTCTTATGCAAAGGGTGTTTATAACTACTATGATATCAAATTTTTTTGAAGAATTTGTCGTTTTTAAGGGTGCTCATGAAGTTGCTTCTTTGATTGAAAAGTATGATTTTACTCTAAACAAATCTGAAAATTCCGTCATACTTAAATATTGCAATGAAAACCTTGCTCATAATGTCTATGTCCAAGAATTTATTGAAAGAATGACTGTTGCTTTGGAAGAAAATAATGATATGCATGAATCTATAGATAATGATGATTCCGATGATTTGGTTGAAATATCCCTTGAGAACATGATGCTTGCTATTCTTGTGGCCATGATGCCAATATTTATGAAGACGAATTTGCTATAGTTCCTTATGTTAAAAATGAGATTGTTGCTATTGCACCCATGCTTGATAGCTCCCTCGATGAAAAGCATGATTTCAATGATTTCACTATAAATTCTCTTGATGTCAATTGTGCTAATAATATGAAAAACTCTAAGCTTGGGGATGCTAGTTTTGCTATGTCTACTACTTGTTGCAATGATCATGATTGGGGTGATTCTTCTTATGATCTTGAAAATTTATTTAATCCCACTATTTCGGAAGAGTGTCAACTTTGCATGCATGTGGATCGTGTTTTATGTGATAGCTATTTTGTTGAATTTGCTTATGCTCCCACATGTAATTATTATGAGAGAGGAAAATATGGTCGTAGAAATTTTCATGATAATAAATTACCTCTCGTTATGTTGCGATTGCTATTGTTTCTTTCCGCTTCCTTGCATATGCTAGTTTTTGCTTGCTATAATAATTTGTTTGCCTATAAGATGCCTATGCATAGGAAGTACGTTAGACTTAGATATGTTTGTCACGTGTTTCATGATGCTCTCTTTGTGCTTCAATTCTTGTCTCTCATGTGAGCATCATTAAAATTTTCAATGCCTAGCTAGGGGCGTTAAACGATAGGGCATGTTGGGCGGCAACCCAATTTTATTTTTTTAAATTTTTTGCTTTTTTTCTTCTGTTTGGGAATAAATAATCCATATACCTACTGTTTAGATGTGGTTTTATGTTTTAATTAGTGTTTGTGCCAAGTTAGACCTATAGGATCTTCTTGGATGATAGTTATTTGATCTTGCTGTAATTTCCAGAAACTTTCTATTCACGAAAACAATTTTTAAAAATCACCAGAACGTGATAAGATACTGATTCCAATTGCTGCTGATCAATAAACTAATTGTCTAGGTCGTCCTATTTTGGTAGAGTTTTTGGAGTTCCAGAAGTTTGCGTTAGTTACAGATTACTATAGACTGTTCTGTTTTTGACAGATTCTGTTTTTCGTGTGTTGTTTGCTTATTTTGATGAATCTATGGCTAGTAAAATAGTTTATAATCCATAGAGAAGTTGGAATACATTAGCTTTAACACCAATATAAATAAATAATGAGTTCATTACAGTACCTTGAAGTGGTCTTTCGTTTTCTTTCGCTAACGGAGCTCACGAGATTTCTATTGAGTTTTATGTTGTGAAGTTTTCAAGCTTTGGGTGAAATATTTTGATGGATTATGGAACAAGGAGTGGCAAGAGCTTAAGCTTGGGGATGCCCATGGGACCCCCAAGATAATCCAAGGGCACCAAAAAGTCAAAGCTTGGGGATGCCCCGGAAAGCATCCCCTCTTTCGTCTACTTTCATCGGTAATTTTACTTGGAGCTATATTTTTATTCACCACATGATATGTGTTTTGCTTGGAGCGTCTTGTATTATTTGTGTCTTTGTTTGCTAGTTTGTCACAATCATCCTTTCTTTACACACCTTTTGAGAGAGCCACACATAAATTGGAATTTGATAGAATACTCTATGTGCCACACTTATATCTTTTGAGCTTTATAGTTTTGCTCTATGTGCTTCACTTATATCTTTTGAGCTTTATAGTTTTGCTCTAGTGCTACACTTAGATCTTTTAGAGCACGGTGGTGGATTTGTTTTACAGAAACTATTGATCTCTCATGCTTCACTTAGATTATTTTGAGAGTCTCTAATAGCATGGTAATTTTCTTAATAATAATATGCTTGGTATTCAAGATTTGTAAAACTTTCTTTTGAGTGCGTTAAATACTAAGAAAAGATTGATGCTTGATAATTGTTTTGAGATATGAAGATGGTGATATTAGAGTCATGCTAGTGGAGTAGTTGTCAATTTGAGAAATACTTGTGTTAAAGTTTGTGATTCCCATAGCATGCACGTATGGTGAACCATTATGTGATGAAGTCGGAGCATGATTTATTTATTGATTGTCTTCCTTATGAGTGGCGGTCGGGGACAGTGATGGTCTTTTCCTACCAATCTATCCCCTAGGAGCATGCGTGTAATACTTTGCTTTGATAACTTCTAGATTTTTGCAATAAGTATATGAGTTCTTTATGACTAATGTTGAGTCCATGGATTATACGCACTTTTCCCATTCTTCCACCATTGCTAGCCTCTCTAATACCGCGCACCTTTCGCCGGTATCATACACCCACCATATACCTTCCTCAAAACAGCCACCATACCTACTTATCATGGCATTTCCATATCCATTCCGAGATATATTGCCATGCAACTTACCACCATTCCGTATATTATTACACGATCCATCATTGTCATATTGCTAGCATGATCATGTAGTGGACATCGTATTTGTGGCAAAGCCACCGTTCATAATTCTTCCATACATGTCACTCTTGATTCATTGCATATCCCGGTACACCGCCGGAGGCATTCATATAGAGTCATATTTTATTCTAAGTATTGAGTTGTAATTGTTGAGTTGTAAGAAAAATAAAAGTGTGATGATCATCATTTTTAGAGCATTGTTCCAAGTGAGGAAAGGATGATGGAGACTATGATTCCCCCACAAGTCGGGATGAGACTCCGGACGAAAAATAAAAAAAGAGGCCATAAAAAAAAGGCCCAAATAAAAAATTGAGAGAAAAGGAGAGAAGGGAAAATGTTACTATCCTTTTACCACACTTGTGCTTCAAAATAGCACCATGATCTTCATGATAGAGAGTCTCTCATTTTGTCACTTTCATATGCTAGTGGGAATTTTTCATTATAGAACTTGGCTTGTATATTCCAATGATGGGCTTCCTCAAAATGCCCTAGGTCTTCGTGAGCAAGCGAGTTGGATGCACACCCACTTAGTTTCTTTCGTTGAGCTTTCATATACTTATAGCTCTAGTGCATCCATTGCATGGCAATCCCTACTCACTCACATTGATATCTATTGATGGGCATCTCCATAGCCCGTTGATACGCTTAGTTGATGTGAGACTATCTACCCCTCTTTTTGTCTTCTCCACAACCACCATTCTATTCCGCATATAGTGCTATGTCCATGGCTCACGCTCATGTATTGCGTGAAGATCGAAAAGGTTTTGAAAATGTCAAAAGTATGAAACAATTGCTTGGCTTGTCATCGGGGTTGTGCATGATTTAAATACTTTGTGTGGTGAGGATAGAGCATAGCCAGACTATATGATTTTGTAGGGATAACTTTCTTCGGCGGTGTTATTTTGAGAAGACATAATTGTTTTGTTAGTTTGCTTGAAGTATTATTATTTTTATGTCAACATGAACTTTTGTCTTGAATCTTTTGGATCTGAATATTCATACCACAATTAAGAAGATTTACATTGAAATTATGCCGAGTAGCACTCCGCATCAAAAAATTTCTTTTTATCATTTACCTACTTGGGGACGAGCAGGAATTAAGCTTGGGGATGCCTGATACGTCTCCAACGTATCTATAATTTTTGATTGCTCCATGCTATATTATCTACTGTTTTGGACTATATTGGGCTTTATTTTCCACTTCTATATTATTTTTGGGACTAACCTATTAACCGGAGGCCCAGTCCGAATTGCTGTTTTTTGCCTATTTCGGTGTTTTGGAGAAATGAATATCAAACGGAGTCCAAACGGAATGAAACCTTTGGGAACGTGATTTTCTCATCAGATAAGACCCAGGAGACTTGGACCCTCCATCAAGAAAGCCTCAAGGCGGTCACGAGGGTGGAGGGCGCCCCCCCTAGGGCGCGCCTCCTGCCTCGTGGGCCCCTCGAAGCTCCACCGACATACTCCTTCCTCCTATATATACCTACGTACCCCCAAACGATCAGATACGGAGCCAAAAACCTAATTCCACCG
Source organism: Aegilops bicornis (assembly GCA_021605145.1). NCBI lineage: Eukaryota > Viridiplantae > Streptophyta > Magnoliopsida > Poales > Poaceae > Aegilops > Aegilops bicornis. The sequence continues at coordinate 189,659,920 of CM038674.1, forward strand.
CCGCAACTTTCTGTATCCACGAGATCCCATCTTGGGGCCTGTTCCGGAGATCCGCCGGAGAGGGCCATCATCACGGACGGTTCTACATCATCCTAGCCCCTCCGATGAAGTGTGAGTAGTTTACCTCAGACCTTCGGGTCCATAGTTAGTAGCTAGATGGTTTCTTCAGTTTTTTTGGATCTCAATACAGTGTTCTCCCCCTCTCTCGTGGAGATCTATTCGATGTAATCTTCTTCTTGCGATGTGTTTGTTGAGGCCGATGAATTGTGGGTTTATGGTCAAGTCTATCTATGAATAATATTTGAATCTTATCTGAATTCTTTCATTTATGATTGGTTATCTTTGCAAGTCTCTTCGAATTATAATTTGGTTTGGCCTACTAGATTGGTTTTTCTTGCAATGAGAGAAGTGCTTAGCTTTGGGTTGAATCTTGCAGTGTCCTTTTCCAATGATAGAAGGGGCAGCAAGGCACGTATTGTATTGTTGCCATCGAGGATAACAAGATGGGGTTTTTATCATATTGCATGAAACTATCCCTCTACATCATGTCATCTTGCTTAAGGCGTTACTCTGTTTTTAACTTAATACTCTAGATGCATGTTGGATAGCGGTCGATGAGTGGAGTAATAGTAATAGATGCAGGCAGGAGTCGGTCTAGTTGTCTCGGACGTGATGCCTATATACATGATCATACCTAGATATTCTCATAACTATGCTCAATACTGTCAATTGCTCAACTGTAATTTGTTCACCCACCGTAGAATACTTATGCTCTTGAGAGAAGCCACTAGTGAATCCTATGGCCCCCGGGTCTATTCTCATCATATCAATCTCCATCACTTTATTATTGCTTTGCTTTTTTACTTTGCCTTTTACTTTTCACTTTGCATCTCTATACCAAAAATACCAAAAATATTATCTACCATCTCTATCAGATCTCACTCCCTTAAGTGATCGTGAAGGGATTGACAACCCCTAATCACGTTGGTTGCGTTGAGCTAATGTTTTTTCTGTAGGTACGAGGGACTCACGCGTAGCCTCCTACTAGATTGATACCTTGGTTCTCAAAAACTGAGGGAAATACTTACGCTACTTTGCTGCATCATCCTCTCCTCTTCGGGGAAATCCAACGCAGTGCTCAAGAGGTAGCACATGTCTCGGCACGGAGGAAGAATGTGTGTGTAAAAATATACTATATCAGACGTAGTACCTATGGTTCGACCTCGGGACCCAGCCAGTCGGTTGAAAACACCCCACTAGCCACACAGCTTCATCATGCAAACGTGGTGGAAGATAGATGTGGTTAGCTCCGTCTCGACCAGCCACAACGCGTCTGTTGTTCTAGGCGATTCTTCTATTTTCCAAGCTTTTTTAGTTGTAATAACACCACGGCAAGCTAAGCGCCGCTCTTCGTGTGTGCCCGTGCAAAGGTTAGACGATGGAGAGAAGAGAGATTGAGATCGCAGACCTGGGACCCACCAGTAAGTGAGACAACGGTCATGCACGTGTTGACGAGGCACTCCCTCTACTCTACTCAATGCTAGTACTGTATAAATAAAATCAAGTTATGGGACAAAGCCAACAACCGTTCGTTTTTCAGGCTATCGACTTACGCTTTGTAGTCGGGTTGCCGATTCGAATCTCGTCTTTCAGATTTGTTAGTTTTAGGTCCAAATTTGATTAATGACAAGTGGGACCCCCGTGTTTGTTCCGATATTTCAGTGTAGGATGGTTTTTTTGAACAAACACTTTGCGTGGTTAGACAAGTAACGTCTTGAGTTACATGTATTTTGCAAGTTTACGAACAAAAATGACAGCGGCATAGAATATCACATCCACCCCGCAGCTTAGATACTATGGTGATACGAGTTTTTACACCGTCGGAAGTGAGATCCAATGGCTTGGGAGTAGTCTTTGTAATTATGCGCAATTTCGAAACTCTCCAAAGGTTTTTTTTGCAAATAAAACATTCAGGCCTCGTGTGTGCCGCTGCATCTTCGATCCAACGGCTCCCCGGTGCTCATATTAGGTGCTCCCGTAGCTTAATTACCCGCTACGGTGATATGAGCATCTAGGTCGTATGATCGGTGATCGGATGGCACATGCATAGTACTTGTACTTTCTGCGCATTTCCCAAACTACATCACCGTATATTGCAAAAACATTCAAACCTCCTATTGTGGGCGTTAGATCTTAGTGAACTCGTATCACCATAGAATCTACGGTCTTGGGAGCACCTCGTACTCTCCCGTGCGAGAAAACATAAGGTGCTATCGCAGCTTGGATGCTATGGTGATACGAGCTTGGAGGTCATTTGATCTGAGATCCATTGGCATCTAAGCAGTCTTTGTGCTTGTAAGCAGTGGCCGAACTCTTTTGGGGCTTTTCTGCAAAAAACCATTTGAACCACCGAGGAGGTGTTGGGTCACAAATCCAACGCCTCCGAAGAGCTTGTATCACCAAAGCATCTAAGGTGTGGTAGCACATGATATTCTTACATACCGGAGAATATAATGTCCTCCTTCATCTTAGATGCTACGGTGATACGAGCTTTGAGTTTGTTGGATATGGGATCAAAGGGCATCTAAGTAGTTTTTGTACAAATTGTGTGCAATTCTCAAACTCATCAAGGTTTCTGTAAAAATATTAAGACACATCATGTGAGCTGCTATATCTCAGATCTACAAGCTCCAAGCAACTCGTATCGGCATATAGCATCTAAGGTATGGGGGCTCATGATATTCAACCGGGAGGAGGGTGGGGGTCCACAACAAATCGGTGGTTGGGTGGGTGGGGACAAATATAATCTAAACAACCATAAACAGAGCTCCACAATTTTATCTAAGGTCGAGGGGTTGACCCCCGACAATCATAGCTCCGCCTAAACACAAAATTTGCATGTACTATAGTACTAGACTTAATATTCATGTTTCAGATTCATGTTCATTTTAAATATTGAACTAAGGACCATGGATGTCTTACATTTTACTCCCTTTGTTTCTAAATATTAGTCTTTTAGAGGCTTCAAATGGACTGGCACATACGGATGTATATAGACATATTTTAGAGTCTAGATTCACTCATTTTTCTCCGTATGTAGTCACTTGTTGAACTCTCTAAAAGACTAATATTTAGGAATAGAAGGAGTATTTTTGAATTCGTGTCATACATGCATGGTTTGGAAAAATAGATGCACTATACTTATTGGATTGTTGTTGTGTTCGTGCGTGTGTCTCTCTCTCTCTCTCTCTCTGTGTGTGTGTGTGTGTGTGTGTGTGTGGTCATATGCTTGATACATACAAAGTTTTCTCACCTCCATATTGTTCATCTTTTAAATTTGAATTTGCATTGGAAAACTTACTGGGATACCATGAAATGTGAAATCCACGTTGAGATCACTATATCACAAACTCACTCTAATTCAACAACTCGTCATAAATCAATTACCACGTTGAGATTAGTATTTGCAAGGAAAATACGGGTATTGTAATACACATAGATTCGTTCGGCAATTTAAAAGGTTCCTTTCGTATTTGCAAATGGTAGAACCCAACGGCGTACCAGCCAGACCTTGGATCGTGTTGATCCTAAAAAAACCGGGCTCGTGTCCTTCGGTGGCGTGCGTGGTACGCACATTAGGCAACCCCAACCAGTCGAGCCTCAGCGTTTCAAGTCGAAATATCTGGCGGCCAGAATTCCAGCCCTAGGAAATTCCCCTCATGTCCCCGGTCCATAATGACTACCGATGAACAATGGAGGGATGCTTTAGTAACTAGACAACGTTACCTACCGTGCCAGGAACGGTTCAATTCCCTCGATGCGCCGTCATTAAGGTCACCTGTCAACTTCGTTGCCTAGTACTATTACTACTACACCGGGATGAGCACGAAATTGAGCCCGTTTGTTCGTGCCTAGTACTTTGAGTTAATATATCGTGCAATGCACCTTTGATGCGGAGGATTATCCTTTTACTCTGCATATATAACTTGTCTCAAGTCTAACTAAGCAAAATGTTTGACCAAATCCTTTCTTAAGAAATACAACAGACGGATGTACGGCTTGAAAATTTATTGCATGATGCAGGTTATGATATTGTTTCGACTCCTGGATCTTAAATTTCAGAAAATCCAAAAGTGAGCATAAATTCTTGAAACTAAGCATGGTCACGTGATATGGCACAAATATTACTTCGTAAGTTTTTTCTTCAATTTGACCCAAGCTGCTTATGACAAGTTGCACAAAGGAAGAGCCAAGGTATTTTGGAACAAAGAGCTGTCACGTTAAGGCGAACGCTTTCACTATTGAAACCGTGGGTGTTTACGTGCCGCCACGAGTCCCCGCTTCTCATCGGCAGGTGCCGTCCGAGCAAGCGTGTGAGTCGACGGGAGGCGTCGCGAACCGCTGCACCGGCTATCGTGAGGCGTCTTGGCGAAGAGCATTGTCTGCAGGCTCACCGAGAGGCGAGCCCTTTGACCAGGCTCCGCCGCCCACCGTCGTCCCAACTGCTCCCACTTTTAATGTCGCCGGCGCCGCAGCTTAAAATCAACCCCGCACTACCCGGTATCGCTGCAATCCTCTCTCTTCCTCTTCGATTCTCCTGTCGTCTACCTCCAACTAGCCTGACCTAAACGTATGCCATGCCGCATCACGATGGTCTTCCCTTAGTGTTCCAGTTTCCTGAGGAAGACACCTGATACGTCTCTGTTGTATCTACTTTTCGAAACACTTTTGCCGTTGTTTTGGACTCTAACTTGTATGATTTGAATGGAACTAACCCGAACTGACGTTGTTTTCAGCAGAATTGCCATGGTGTTGTTTTATGTGCAGAAAACAAAAGTTCTCGGCATGACCTGAAACTCCACGGGATGTCTTATAAAAAATAATAAAAAATCCTCGCCAAAGATGAAGACCAGGGGGCCCACACCCTGTCCACGAGGGTGGGGGGTGCACCCCCCGCCCCTCCTGGGTGCGCCTCCTACCTCGTGGGCCCCCTGGAGACCCTCTACGCCAACTCCAACTCCATATATTGGCTTTCGGGGAGAAAAAAATCAGAGAGAAAGTTTCATCGCGTTTTACGATACGGAGCCACCGCCAAGCCCTAATCTCTCTTGGGAGGGCTGACCTGGAGTCCGTTCGGGCCTCCGGAGAGGGGCATTCGTCGCCGTCGTCATCATCTACCATCCTCCATCACCAATTTCATGATGCTCACCGCCGTGCATGAGTAATTCCATCGTAGGCTTGCTGGACGGTGATGGGTTGGATGAGATTTATCATGTAATCGAGTTAGTTTTGTTAGGGTTTGATCCCTAGTATCCATTATGTTACGAGATTGATGTTGCTATGACTTTGGCATGCTTAATGCTTGTCACTAGGGCCCGAGTGCCATGATTTCAGATCTGAACCTATTATGTTTTCATGAATATATGTGTGTTCTTGATCCTATCTTGCAAGTCTATAGTCACCTACTATGTGTTATGATCCTGCAACCCCGAAGTGACAATAATCGGGACCACTCCGGTGATGACCATAGTTTGAGGAGTTCATGTATTCACTATGTGCTAATGCTTTGTTACGGTTCTCTATTCAAAGGAGGCCTTAATATCCCTTAGTTTCCAATAGGACCCCCCTTTGCCACGGGAGGGTAGGACAAAAGATGTCATGCAGTTCTTTTCCATAAGCACGTATGACTATATTGAATACATGTCTACATTACATTGATGAATTGGAGCTAGTTACGTGTCACCCTATGTTATGACTGTTACATGACGAACCACATCCGGCATAATTATCCATCAACGATCCGGTGCCTCTGAGCTTTCCATATACGGTTTACGCTTATTTACTTTTCCGTTACTCTGTTACAATCACTACAAAAATACCAAAAACATTACTTTAGTTGTCTTTAATTTTGTTACCATTATCGCCACTATCATATTACTTTGCTACTAAACACTTTGCTGCAGATACTAAGTTTCCAGGTGTGGTTGAATTGACAACTCAGCTGCTAATACTTGAGAATATTCTTTGGCTCCCCTTGTGTAGAATCAACAAATTTGGGTTGAATACTTTACCCTCGAAAACTGTTGCGATCCCCTATACTTGTGGGTTATCAAGACCTTTTTCTGGCGCCGTTGTCGGGGAGCATAGCTCTATTCTTTGAGTCACTTGGGATTTATATCTGCTGGACACTATGAAGAACTTGAAAGACGCTAAGACAACAATTTATCCCTCAACTACGAGGGAGGTAAGGAACTGCCATCTAGCTCTGCACTTGATTCACCTTACATTATGAGTAAGCTAGCGACACCTAAACCTGCTTACGCTATTCGCCCGATATGTCGCATGTTATTGATGATGCCACTTCTGCTATGCATGATACTTATGATGAAACTACTTCTATGCTTGATACTACTCTGCCCCTTGGTGAATTTCTAGATGAACAAATTTCTAGGTCTAGAGAAAGAGAAATTATTGAAACTGAATACAATGATGAAAGTGATGATGAAAATATGCCCTGCTATTCACGAGGGTTATCTTTTGATGCGGAATCTTCCATGACTATTTTACTGCCGGGATAGATAAGAACTTAAGAGGATGCTAGTTAAATGGAGTAAAGAATCTCTTAGAGATAGGATGAGACCTGACCTGCTTTTGCTACTTCACCTATTTGTGTTCCTGATAAGGATTATGAATTCTCTGTTGATCCTGATATAATTACTTTGGTTGAATCTGGTCCTTTTTATGGCTATGAATCTGAAGCTGTTGTGGCACATCTTACTAAGTTAAACGATATAGCTGCCCTGTTTACTCATGATGAGAGATCGCGCTACTTTTATATACTCAAAATATTTCCGTTCTCATTAAAGGGTGACGCTAAGATATGGTTTAATTCTCTTGATCCTGGTTGTGTGCATAGTCCCCAGGATATGATTTATTACTTCTCTGCTAAATATTTCCCTGCTCATAAGAAACAAGCTGCTTTGAGGGATATATATAATTTGGTGCAAATTGAAGAAGAGAGTCTCCCACAAGCTTGGGGGAGGCTTCTCAAGTTACTTAATGCTTTGTCTGATCATCCTCTTAAGAAACCTGAAATACTTGATATCTTTTATAATGGACTAACCGATGCTTCCGGAGATTACGGATAGTTGTCTGGTTCTCTTTCAGGGAAAGAACACGGATGAAGCTGAAATTCTATTGAATAATATGTTGACAAATGAAAATAATTGGGCACCTCCCGAGCCAACCCCGAGCCAGCTCCCTGAGCCAATTCTTGAGCCTATTCCTAAACCAACTCAGAAGAGAGGTGTTCTATTTCTCGATCCAGAAGATATGCAAGAGGCAAAGAAATCTATGAAAGAAAAAGGTATTAAAGCTGAAGATGTTAAGAATTTACCCCCTATTGAAGAAATACATGGTCTTAATTTACCGCCTGTTGAAGAAGTATATGATCTCAATTCTTTACTCACTGAAGAACCTCTTGATCCTGATATCCCGACACACGTAGTAAAGGTAAATTCTCTCTATAGATAAGATAAAGCTGAAGTACCTCCTACTAAAATTGCTAGTCAGTGCTTGGATGAGTTTGATAACTTTATGTTTAAGCAAGATGGCTTTAATGCTTATTTTGGTAGACAATTGAAACAGAATACCTCTATGATTAAATGCTTGAGTGATTATAGGGCTAATATTAGAGGTGAACTTAAACTTGTTAGCAAACATGCTTCCATGGTCACCACTCAAGTAGAACAAGTACTTAAAGCTCAGAAAGAAGTGCTTGATGAAATGAATAGTAAGAAAAATGATTATGCTATTAGAGTGGCTACTAGAACTGGTAGAATGACTCAGGAACCTTTGTGTCCTAAAGGCCACCCTAAGATAATTGAGCAAGATTCTCAAAGAAATAATATTGATATGCCTAGTTCTTCTAAAAGGAAGAAAAATAAAAATGATAGGACTGTGCAAACTTCTAGTGAACACTGTTCTTTGAACCACACGATAATCCAAATGATATCTCTATGTCTGATGTGAAACACAATCGGTAATGAACATGAACCTAGTGAAAATGTTAATGATGGTGCTCAACCTAGTAATGATAATGATGTAGAAGTTGAACTGCTTTGTTGATCTTGATAACCCACAATCAAAGAATCAACGTTATGATAAGAGAGACTTTGTTGCTAGGAAACATGGTAAAGAAAGAGAACCATGGGTTCGAAACCCATGCCTTTTCCTCCCAAACCATCCAAGAAAAAGGATGATGAGGATTTTGAGCGCTTTCTTTGAAATGATTAGACCCATCTTTTTGCGTGTCACGATTGGTGATATGCTCAAAATGAATCCTTATGCTAAATATATGAAAGATATTGTTACAAATAAAAGAAAGACACCGGAAGCTGAAATTTCCACCATGCTTGCTAATTATACTTTTAAGGGTGGGATACCAAAGAAACTTGGAGATCCAGGAGTACCTACTATACCATGCTCCAATTGAGAGAAATTATGTTAAAACTGCTTTATGTGATCTTGGAGCCGGTGTTAGTGTTATGCCTCTCTCTTTATATCGTAGACTTGACTTGAATAAGTTGACACCTACTGAAATATCTTTGCAAATGGCTGATAAATCAAATGCTATACAGCCGGTATTTGCGAGGATGTGCCTGTTGTGGTTGCAAAGCGTTATTATTTTAATGAGACTTTGTTATTCTTGATATTCGAGGATGATAGTATGTCTATTATTCTTGGAAGACCTTTCCTTAATACTGCAGGGGCTGTTATTGATTGCAACAAAGGCAATGTCACTTTTCATGTTAATGGTAATGAGCATACGGTACACTTTCCGAGGAAACAACCTCAAGTTCATAGTATCAACTCTATTGGAAAAATTCCATCGATTATATTTGGAGGTTTTGAATTTCCTCTCCCTACTGTCAAGAAGAAATATGATATACTTATTATTGGGGATGTCCATATCCCCGTTGAGGTAACATAGTGTTATTCAAAATTTCTCCGGTTCCATGTTAATCGGAAGGAGTTTGTTAACAAGACTTGATCAACCTTGTTAGTGGATTCTTTTTGATGAGCATGAGATGGCTGAAACTAGAAGCACAACCTTACATACCCTCTTTATATTTTCTGTTCTTTAGTAGAAATAAAGTAAAATAGTATTTTTTTTGTCTGTTTCCTGATTTATCCGTGCAATATAAAAATATCCCGAAAATAAAAGTGTTCAGAATGCCATGCCAATTTAATATGATTTTTTCGGGAATATTTGAGGATTTTTAGTGCAAAATTTACCGCAGGGGGAGCTGCCACCTGGCCACGAGGGTGGAGGGGGCGCCATACCCCCTGGGTGCGCCCCCCTGCCTCGTGGGCCCACGGTGGCCCTCCTCCACTTATCCCTGCACCCATCTTCTTCCTCTGCCTCACACAAACCCGAAAAACCAACTCAAGCACGAGTTCCAGCCACTTTTGCTGTGATTTTCGATCTCCTTGCTCAAAGCACCTCTCGCAAAACTGCTTGGGGGGATTGTTCCTTGGTATGTGACTCCTCCATTGGTCCAATTAGTTTTTGTTCTAGTGCTTTATTCTTTGCAAATCTGTGCTGCATAAGTGACCATGTTCTTGAGTTTGCATGTCAAATTTATATGGTTCCAAGTAGTTCTAATGCTTGATATATGCTCTAGGCACTTGTATGAGTAGTTGCTATCAGTTTTATTGAAGTTGGTTCACTTTTGTTTGAAGTTACTAAAATTTCAGAATTATTTTTCAGAGAAAACAATATGTTTAGGAAGATGTTCCAAGGTGGTTCTTCAAGGAAGCAAGGTCCCAGGCTTGCAATGCGTGATGCTGACGAGGAACCACCAAGAGACGCTCTTGTGAGGCCCTGTGAATGGCCTTCAGAAAATTTTATGGATCAAGCGGGAATCAAAGAAGAGTTTAACGCATATTTGCGTAATGCCGGTCTTGAGGATTTTGAAGCTGACAAATGGCCCCAGTATCATGATCTCACAAGTTCATTTGTGGGGAGGTTTGAGTTTTCATCTTCGCGTAATTATCCTTCAGTCATGTTTGACCTTTATGACAAATCTTATAGCATGGACTTAGAGGATTTCACTTTTGCATGCAAACTTCCATCTTGGGGTAGTATCAGGGATCCCCCTAAATCTGAATATAGAGACTTTCTTGCTAGAATAACTGTGGGGGAATCTAGAGATATAACACAAGCCACTATAGGGAGCATTCACTTTCCTGCTATACATTATTTTGCTCTCTTCATAGGCAGATGCATAAATGCTAAGGATTAAGCATGTCACATGTGTGCCCCTGATCTCAGCATTCTCAGGAGTGCTGTGCTAGGGGACCAATCTTATCATATGAGAGCCATTGTAGCTCGTAGGTTGCATCATAATAGACATAACGGAGATTTCTTTGGAGGAATTTATGCAACCCGCTTTGCTAATTTTCTGGAGATAGACATTCGTGAGGGTGATATGGAGTTACGCCCTACTTATTTAGATTTTGATTCTACGGTTTCCCACCAGTTTGTTGAGAGGACTGAACCACCTCTCCAATATCGACTAATCTTTAACAAACGGCATGTTGTCCATGTTACTCTTCCTGCTCCTGCCTTCTTTGATTTTCAGACAAGAGGAAGATATATTATTACCAGAGAGGAGGCAGATGAGTACGAGTGGAGAGCGGAGGCGACTCGACGCCACACTGCAGCTCAGGAGGCGATAGCAGCTGCATCGCAGTACGACCCCAGCTACACCTATGGGTATCAGCCAGGCTATCCCTGGCAATAGACCAACTTAGGCCAAAAGCCTAAGCTTGGGGAATGTATTTCTCACCGACATTACATTCATGTTCACACACACTCATTGCTAGATGTCGGTGCTCATACTCTTTCACCGTAGTATCCATGCTAGTTTATTTTCCTTTTCCTGCCTTCTTCTTGAGAGTTTAATAAACCTTCAGAAAAACCAAAAAAATTAGTAGTAGTTTATTTTTCCTGCTGTAGTAGTAATAATTAAAAATAAAACCCAAAAATATTTCCCGTTCTTCTTTTGCTTGTTGGGAGCTTTCTCGTGTAAATAGTTTTATTTCTTTTCTTTTCTTTGGGGGTCGATGAGGAAGACCATAATTAAATTGTTGAAGTGGCTCTTATATGCATTATTGTTGATTTAACCAAGAGCCCATATTGCCTTGTCTTCTCCTGTTTATTGAATGCTCGCAGATTCCAGCTTAGTCCAATGCACGTGCACTCTTATTATTATTCACACTGTTCGGTCGTGCAAGTGAAAGGCAATTATGATGATATATGATGGGTACTGATGAGATGGGAAAAGTTGGTATGAACTCGACCTCTTTTGTTTTTGTAAATATGATGAGTTCATCATTCTTGATTCGGTGATTATGAATAAACATGTTTGCAATGACAATTAGAGATCATAGTTGCTTGTGCCATGCTTGATTAGCTATGAGTTATAATGGTTTACCTTGCGTGCCAACATGCTATTGAGATGATTATGACGAGGTATGATAGGGTGGTATCCTCCTTTGAATGATTTAAGTGACTTGACTTGGCACATGTTCACGCATGTAGTTGAAACAAATCAACATAGCCTTCACGATATTTATGTTCATGGTGGATTATATCCTACTCATGCTTGTATTCAATGTTTATTAATTTTAATGCATGTTCATGACTGTTGTCGCTCTCTAGTTGGTCGCTTCCCGTCTTTTGCTAGCCTTCACTTGTACTAAGCGGGAATACTGCTTGTGCATCCAATCCCTTAAACCCCAAAGTTATTCCATATGAGTCCACTATACCTTCCTATATGCGGTATCTACCTGCCGTTCCAAGTAAATTTGTATGTGCCAAAATCTAAACCTTCAAATAAACATTATGTTTTGCATGCTCGAATAGCTCATATATCAACTAGGGCTGCCCTTATCTTACATGTTAGGCGGGTTATTCTCAAGAGGAGTGGACTCCGCTCCTCACTCACGAGAAATGGCTGGTCACCGGGATGCCCAGTCCATGCTTTATGCAAACTAAATCAAAATAATTGCAAACAAAACTCCCCACAGGACCCGTTGAATGTTGGAGGCACTTTCGTTGTTTTGAGCAAGCCATGGATTGATGCTTGTGGAGGAGGGGGAGTATAAACTTTACCATTCTGTTTGGGAACCGCCTATAATTTGTTTAGCATGGAAGATATCGTCATCTCTTAGTTGTTATGTTGACAATGAAAGTATTTCGCTCAAAATATAAATGATCTCTATTTCAAAACCGAGCTCTCGCACCTCTACAAATCCCTGCTTCCCTCTGCGAATGGCCTATCTATTTACTTTTATGTTGAGTCATCACCCTCTTATTAAAAAGCACTAGCTGGAGAGCACAGCTGTCATTTGCATTCATTATTGTTAATTTATATCGGGTATGACTATGATTGGATCTCTTTTACCATGAATTACAATGTCTAGTCAGTCCTTGATCTTTGAAGGTGCTCTGCATTTATGTTTCTTGGTCTCGTAAAGGGCTAGCGAGATACCATCTTGTTATATCATATTATGATTATTTTGAGGAAGTGTTGTCATCCGAGATTTATTATTATGACTTGCTAGCTGATTATGTTATTGATATGAGTAAACATGAGACCCGAGAATTATTGCAAATGTGGTTAGTTATAATCTTTGCTGAAAACCTGAATGCTGGCTTGTCATAAGTACAACAACAAGAGAAAACAGAGTTTGTAAAAGTTTTTCTTTTTCTCTTTCAGTCTGTCAACTGAATTGCTTGAGGACAAGCAAGGGTTTAAGCTTGGGGGAGTTGATACGTCTCCGTCGTATCTACTTTTCCAAACACTTTTGCCCTTGTTTTGGACTCTAACTTGTATGATTTGAATGGAACTAACCCGGACCGACGCTTGTTTCAAAGAATTGCCATGGTGTTGTTTAGGTGTGCAGAAAACAAAAGTTCTCGGAATGACCTGAAACTCCATGGGATGTCTTACAAAAATAATAAAAATCCTCGCCAAATATGAAGACCGGGGGCCCACACCACATCCCACGAGGGTGGGGGTGCCCCCCCCCCTCTGGCGCGCCCCCTACCTCGTAGGCCCCACAGAGACCCTCCGACACCAACTCCAACTCCATATATTGGCTTTCGGGAGAAAAATCAGAGAGAAAGTTTCATCGCGTTTACGATCACGGAGCCGCCGCCAAGCCCTAATCTCTCGGGAGGGCTGATCTGCAGTCCGTTCGGTGCTCCGGAGAGGGGATTCGTCGCCGTCGTCATCATCAACCATCCTCCATCAACAATTTCATGATGCTCACCGCCCGTCGTGAGTAATTCCATCGTAGGCTTGCTGGACGGTGATGGGTTGGATGAGATTTATCATGCAACCGAGTTAGTTTTGTTAGGGTTTGATCCCTAGTATCCATTATGTTCTGAGATTGATGTTGCTATGACTTTTCTATGCTTAATACTTGTCACCAGGGCCCGAGTGCCATGATTTCAGATCTGAACCTATTATGTTTTCATGAATATATGTGTGTTCTTCATCTTATCTTGCAAGTCTATAGTCACCTACTATGTGTTATGATCCGGCAACCCCGAAGTGACAATAATCGGGACCACTCCGGTGATGACCATAGTTTGAGGAGTTCATGTATTCACTATGTGCTAATGCTTTGTTTCGGTTCTCTATTAAAAGGAGGCCTTAATATCCCTTAGTTTCCAATAGGACCCCGCTGCCACGGGAGGGTAGGACAAAATATGTCATGCAAGTTCTTTTCCATAAGCACGTATGACTATATACAGAATACATGCCTACATTACATTGATGAATTAGAGCTAGTTCTGTGTCACCCTATGTTATGACTGTTACATGACGAACCACATCCGGCATAATTATCCATCATTGATCCGGTGCCTCTGAGCTTTCCATATCTTTGGTTTACGCTTATTTACTTTTCCGTTGCTACTGTTACAATCACTACAAAATACCAAAAACATTACTTTAGTTGTCTTTACTTTTGTTACCGTTATCACCACTATCATATTACTTTGCTACTAAACACTTTGCTGCAGATACTAAGTTTCCAGGTGTGGTTGAATTGACAACTCAGCTGCTAATACTTGAGAATATTCTTTGGCTCCCCTTGTGTCGAATCAACAAATTTGGGTTGAATACTTTACCCTGGAAAACTGTTGCGATCCCCTATACTTGTGGGTTATCAACACCCAGCCGGAGTCTCAAGAACATAAGGCTCTTTGGGACGAGCTTGAACTGGCCTTGCGAGAAGACGCCGCGCCTGTCCCCGCTCCCGTTCCGGCTCCCGTCGCCCCGACTGCACCAGCGCCCATCCCCGTGGCATTGATGGGCTGGGAGCCGCACATTGTCGCCGAGCTTGATCCCACGGGGTTCCATGAGGTCCCCGCCGACTTTTCACGCGCCCATGCACCTGCCATCGCATGCGCCTGCGCGTGCACTGACGTGCGCGCCCGTGCCGGTGCCCGTGCACATGAATGTCTCCGCCGCGCCGTTGACAGCGCCTATCCCCGCGCGGGTGCTAGTGCCCCCCTTAGCGGCATGGATGGCCGCCGTCTACCGCTTCCTTGCACCAACGCCAGTCGCCTCCTCCCGCCAGTTGACTCGCTCCGAACTCCAGAACATTTTGGCCTTCCTTGAAGCTAGGCCAACGTCCAGAAGTACGCCAACAATGGCGCAAGACGCCGCTGTCGCCGTCGGTCAGTGGCCCGACGACACCGAAAACGCAGCGGAGGAGCCGCTTCCCACCGCAAGACGCCCCCGCCGCCGCCGCGTAATCTAAATTTGCCATGAAAAACGTTCGGATTGCCATGCTTAAAATCCAAACGTTTATCATTTCCGTTTATTTTATATCGATTGTCGTATAATTTAAAGTCAGAGTCAGACTGAACGAAATGTATGGTTTGATCGATTGAATGTTCTCCTAGAGCCGTATCAAATTAAATATAAAACGTCATCAAGCCACATGTATTCCTTGTCATCCAATGACCTAGACTGCTTCAATGTCGAGCGCTCAACACGTTTAGCGTGTAGTTAATTTCATGCCAAAATAGTGCTAATCACATGACAACACGCAAATAATATCCTAGTAGTTAATATCCGCATGCACTTAATATACTTCCAAATTAACGTGCATTGCACGTACACCGACTAGTGTTGCTAGTACGCCAAACTGGTGCCGTGACTTGTGAACGCGTCCGGATATGGTAAACGCAACATCGCCTCATGAAGTTCTTCCTGTTTGCCCATGCGTCTAAACGCAGAAGGGGAGGAGGGAGAGAGAGCACACATGGAACCCACTAGTAAGTGAAGGCGAATAGTACTAAAAATAATATTACTCCCTCCGTCGGAAAATACTTGTCATCAAAATGGGTAAAAAGGGATGCATCTACAACTAATATACGTCTAGATACATCCTTTTTTATTCATTTTGATGACAAGTATTTCCGAACGGAGGGAGTACATGTTATCCATTAATTAGGATGTGGTAATATAAAAACATTATGTGAACAAAGGGGGTACAACAAACATTGCTACTCTACGTATGTTGCCTATTGACGTGCGGCTTGAAGGCCCGGTCGCATGTTCGATCCTCGTCCTTTATTTTTTAATTTGTATATGGCTCCAAATTTGTTTCATGACATGTGGTCCCCTCGGTGTGTAGTTTGTAGCACTTTAATTTGTGGGTCAAAATTTTTTCCATTCCAAGTGGACTATCGGTGTGTAGTTTTGTAGCTTATTTATAATAATTAAAGAGAACAACATAGTTTTTTCAATAATACCATGGTGCAACGTTGAAGGCGAGAAAGGACGTGCGAGAGAGCGATGACCGAGCAGGAGGAAATCAACTAGGGGAGTTGCGTGGGTTGCAGCGGTGTTTGGAGTAGTTGTGGGCTGAACGCTACGAAAATATAATCTAAACCGACGGAATAAATGCCTACACAAATTAATCCAAGGTTGGAGTGCCCTACAATGTAAATAGCTCCGGCTTATGCGAGGATGGAGAGGTAGTAGCTTCAACGCGTGGAAGATACGGTGTGAAAGCGAGGTCAATCGAGAGACATATAGATAGAGAGACAAAGTGAGTGTGGTCCGACATTCATTGAACAAATATATATGCTCTGGAGAGATATTGTCCGATTGAGCTTTTTGGCAAGGGTGAGGGCTGTAAGATAGAGCTTGAGAGATGATCCGATCCGCAGGCGTGTAGATATATTTTGTGCGTGGGAGGAAGCAAGGTCAACCGATCACATAGAATTCGCCATGCGATCGAAAGAGTGAAGACGGGTTGGAGAGAGTGACCTAGATAGACGATGTGCGTGAGAGAGTATACAATGTGAATAGGTCGAATTGGGCTCAAACATGGTGATATATCATTTTTTCCGAGAAAGAGCGAGGTCAATCGAGACATGTGGAGAGAGAGAGAGAGAGAGATTGAGTGAGCGTGGCCCACCATGAGGTCGAAAGAGTGGCGGCGGCTTGGATGGACTGACCTAGATAGACAATCTGCGTGAGAGAGTATAGAGTGTGTCGATCGAGGCCCGAACAGGGAGATATATCATTTGTGTGTGAAAGAAAATGAGGTTAAACGAGACTCAGATAAAGAGAGCAAGATTGAGCGAGTGTGGCCCGCCGTGCGGAAGAAAGAGTGAGACAGTCTCGAGGGAGTGACCTACATATACAACGTGCATGCGCGCACGAGAGGTTGGGGGGCTAGATAGGCAATGCATGTTTTTAGCGTGAGAGGGAGAGGGGGGGAGAGAGAGAGCTCGGCATGGGGTGCAAGGGCGGGTGTGTGAGGTAAATACATTTGGTAACAGAGTGGAAAAAGGGGTTGTGTAGTTGAGAGACTTAGAGACCGAAACATGGAGAGAAATAATGAACGTGTGTTGGAAACCGATAGCTTCCTAAGGTGGTTAGGAGAGGAAGATTGACCGTCTGAGGAAGTATGTAGTGTTTGTCTTGCGGGGGGCTAAAACAACATTTGAATGTACATAGTACGAGACTTAATATCGATGTTTCAATTCGGTGTACATTGTAAGATTTGAACTGAGGACCAGGCATACGGGTAATTATTTCGAATTCATGCCATACTAAGTGTCGAAAAGTTGACATTGACTCAGTTTGTTGTGCTATTTTGTAGGTCATATGTTTGAATCTATCCAAAAGTTTTCTCACTACCATGGTGTTCATCATATACATATGAATTTGAATTTAAAAAGTAGCATGGATAAAGTGAAATGCGAAATCCACGTTAGAATTGGAGATCGCTACGTGACACACACTCTAATTAAAATAACTAACTACGTGACACACACTCTAATTCAAATAACTAATTATGTGACACACACTCTAATCCACGTTAGCATGGATACCGTTTCGATTTTTTTAAGTAACTCCTCATTAATTAATTTATGGACTCCCTCTGTTCACTTTTATAAGACCTTGAAGACATTTCAGACAATGTGCAAAACAGTTCATTTTAAGTTATCTGAAACGACTTACAGTGAGCGGATGGAGTATCTCGTTCGAATGACTAATTATTGCAAGGAAAACACGGGCATGGTAATACATACAGATTCGTTTGCAAATGAAAGAAGATTCGTTTGCATTATCAAATGTAGGCGCACCGTGCAGACCGAGGGTCGTGTCGGGTGGATTGCCGGTGCCTTAAAGGCAACCGCCTTTGGAGTCAGCGACATGTGGGCCAGCCACCTGTTGGGCCCACATGTCATGGACACAAAGGCAGGTGCCTTAAGGCACCGAAGCATAGTCCTGTCGGGGTGGTCGCGTGTGTCGGACGGACGCGTAGCACCCAGCCACCCACCCCCCTCCCCCCCCCCCAAAAGGACGACGACAATATAAGTTCGCGCTTCCACATTTCGGATTGAAATATCTGGTGAACCCAATTCCAGCCCTACAAAATCTCTCTTCTCCACCGTCCCCTTCCGCGCCCAGATTGCTCAAATACCTAATTCGCCGCCAACCCTCGAATCGCCCCTCGTCTCGTCTCTTTCCCCACCGTTCCCCACCTACATGCGGATGGCGGCAGCGAAGACGACGGTCGTGCTTCACCACCGCACCGAGCTACCTCATCTACGCCCTCGTCCACCGCACGGGTGGTCCACCAACAACGCCGGCCGCCGCAACCGGCGTGCCTCCACGAACACCGAAGTTCCACCGCGCCAGTGCGCTTCACCGATGTCGTCTCCCAGCTCACCGGGGCTACTTCACCGAGCACATCGTCGCACCTCCGCCCCCCGAGGCGGTTGGGGCTTCACCAACGGTCTTGTCCACCGCATCTTAGCGCTCCACTGCCACTCAAGATCTGCATCCGTGCACAGCCAGCCAACGCTAGAGCATCACCCTCAACGGCTCTAAAGTGACCCGCAGTCTAGCTAGGCGAGCATGCCCAAACGCCGGCCCGAACTAGGTATCCACACATCACTCCCTTGTGCATTGTTCCGACGATGTTTGGATATCCTTTCACTGCTCCCTTAGCTTACACGCCTATGCAACTCTGACTTTAACTCTTATTTCTTCTGGAAATATCATCTAAAACAAGCAAATCCATATTTTAGCGAAGCATGACGGCGCTACAGGATCTGGTACACATCCTGCACACCCGTATAACCTTGTAAGTATTTGTCCTCCGATACAACATCAAGGTCGATTCCTCTTATTTGATCAACCATTCGCCGTGTCAAAAATGCAGAGGGGGATGCAAGGAGCACAAGGCCTGCACATCCAAGCAAGTGGTAACATGGACTTGTACATGGAACATCTCAAGCGCAAGCGGAAAGCTGCAGTGAGCACAGCCATAACGAGCTAGCGTAAGTCCTCGCATTTCATTTAATCCGTCTTGGCATTCGTGTATGATTTGTGTGTAGTGGCTGATCCATGAATTCAAGTTACGAGGCGAACATTTAACATAAAAAATACGAAGGCACTTGCACTCGAAATCAACATAACTTGAGAAATGTGAAGCTACATGCACTTTGAAAACCAGCTAATGATCCAAAGTAGTTCAGATTATAAACACTAAATGATGCAAGCACCAAAAAACACAAAATGCAACATGGTGTACAAGGACTACAAACATGGTCTCAGCACTGCTTGAATTATTCGTTCTCGGCTAAAAATATCAAAGTGTAATTGCACGTATAACCGGTCATAAACTGCATATCAATATATCTATCCTGCACAAGTATGCCAATAGTTTCAAACAACAGATTAGAAAAGTATTTATGCTATGTCGTCATGATACGGGGACTTTCTGGTAGATGGCCTCGACGTTTCCTCAAGCTATGAAAATGCACTATAATTTGCTTGTCATCAATGCCTGCAAATCTCTGTCTCTCTCAACATAGTAGATCATCATTAGACACTAAATCCTTCAATGAGCTTGCAAAATGCTTGCATTAGATCCCTCATTAGACACTATATGTTCATCACCGAGGAGCATGTAAAATGTTTGCATCAAATCCTTCATTAGTAGTATGTTCATTAGACACTTGGGCTCAAGAACAACATGAGCTTGTATGTTTGCACCGGAAACTTGATTAGATACATCAGATTGGTCGATTCGGTATTGATTGGGGGAGTTATAAAATAAGTAGAAATTGGTTTCATTTTCTCATAGATTCCCTACATACAAGCAGTTTTACAACACCATCAGGTTTAACTATTGGCCAGAAATTGAAGAGTTGAATTAGATATAATCAGGGATGTGATGTACCTGCTCATTGCGCATGCTACTCTTCCAAGCTGCGACTGCCCATTTGCGCAAGCTCGATGCCATGCCTGTGTTGCCGCCGCTGCCTCCCACGCAGGCTACACCCAGGGTTGGATCTTCATATTCTTGTCCTTCCGTTCACTTGAAGCCCGGCGACCGCCCTCCGACGAGGGCGCGAGGAAGTGCTGTCTCGGTTTGTCCAGCGGCGGCTAGATTAGGAGCGAACCA
Source organism: Aegilops bicornis (assembly GCA_021605145.1). Classification (NCBI taxonomy): domain Eukaryota; kingdom Viridiplantae; phylum Streptophyta; class Magnoliopsida; order Poales; family Poaceae; genus Aegilops; species Aegilops bicornis. The sequence continues at coordinate 189,679,945 of CM038674.1, forward strand.
GACTGGAGGCTGGAGCAAATGAATTGGGATTTTTCCTGCTGTCGATCGATATGGGAGGCGCTCCTTTGGGCCGCGAGCCTGCTATAGGGCCTGCCTTGCACTTATGTTATTGGCCCATCCAAATTGAAACATTTTTCTTCATTTTTTACATTGCTTGCTCGTGCGTTGGGACGAACAAAACTAGCATGGGCCAACCTGGACGACTCAAACTAGGTTCACACTTTCCAGCCACCTGAGGCGGCAGCCCATACCAGCCCCTATGGTGGCGTCGCCCCTTTTTGCGTGTATGATTGGATAGTGAAAAATATTCCAGTGGCGCTTTTGATTTACCCACAGAATGGTTGAATTGCTTGTTTCTATGAACTGAGTTCGCCAATAATGTGAAGGATGCAATCTTTTCATCCTATTGTAGATTGCTTAGATCTCGATATGCCAAAAGTAATCGCATGAAATATACAGATAAAAGTCGATTGTGATGTGTTTGGCTACAACTAGTCTGACTACACGTCCTCATATAACATATCAAGGATGCACCATCTTACCAGATTAACCATTCGACTTACCCATGCAGTGTGGGAAGAAAGAAGTATTGGAAATGCGTATCCAAGCAGTTGATGCCATGGACTCCTTTGTACAACCTTGTAAGCGAAAAAGAAGTTGCAGTGTGCCTGTACAAAGAACTAGCGTAAGTTCAGTTACCTGCTTCTCGGAAATTTAGTTAGCCACTTATTGCAAAATTATTCAATTACGTTGCTTGGCTTAATTTAGTTTGCTACTGATTACATAATGGCACAGCCTGTTAATCATATTGTAGACTGCGCCTCTCTATGTGTTTGATACTTACTGTTAAGAATTACCTGTTTGCCTTAACTTAAATATCTACTTGTTTGTTTAATCGCTTTTCTCGCAACATGAGTTACAATGATGTTAATAACTAGTTTTCAGCATCCAATTGAAACTCTTTAATTCCTTGTTTGTTTAACTGATTTGCTGTTATAACTCCCAGTTGAGATGTTTTGCTAACTTAAACTTTTCTGAATCCAATCAGAACTTTAATGGCAAAACAGGTTAGCCCAAGATCAAAGAGCGAGGTCCCCATGGACGTCGCATCATCCCACAGCAGTGGCACCGGCCCAATCGTGCATTATGAATTGCCAACTGCTGATGCTCTAGAGGCTAAACTAGTGGTAGAAAGAGAGTCTGCTTCAGCACTTAGAGCTGAAGTTGACATGTTGAGGAAGCAAACGGCACAATCACAAGCAGTACTCAAGACAACCATTAGATATTTGGTGGATTTCAAAATGAAGCAAGCTGAGACTGACCGGATTGTTAAGGTCCTGAAGGAAAAAAGGAAATTAAATTCCTACTTGGTAAATCGTAGGTGAAATGTTCTTTCCATAGTTGAATAACCTTTGTCTTTGTCATCTGTTTATGTAATCAATCAAACCATTTGTTTTAGAGATCATGTAATAATTTTTTTTTGTTTTTTGGTTTGTAATTTTATTTGAGCACAAGTCTGCATTAATTGATAAGACTCGGAGACATTTCATTTGGATTGATGTGCCAGAGCTACAAATATGCCAATCGGGCTGAATGTGCATTCAGCAATAGTAGTATAGATGGACCATAAGTGGCATGCATCGGAAAGGGCCAAGATGCTGGCTAAAAAAGGATGCTATTGTAGCCAAAAAAAGTACAGCAGCCTGGCTTATGTATGTTAGTTGATATTATTGATCCATATACTCTATAAGTGTTTATATGTCTATTATTCCGTACATTCTTGGTTGATTGACTTGGTATTTGAATCTTGATACATTTCTTGTGTACATATCTAAATGGGAGTACACATTATGCTGCGTGTGACATTTGAGTTGGACATGAAGTGTTCCAAATATTTGAATTCACCTTAAACTGGACTCTAGTTTCTGAATTTGAGTATCGACATTTGTAAACCATATTCATATATGACAGTGGAATACATCTTTGTCGTCCTTTTGAAGATATATAAAAACACATAGAATGATTTATAAAGATTCATATAGGAATACAAAATGGATTCGGATTTAGTTGCCAGGGTAAACGTGGATGCTTATTGTCCCAAAATTCGACAGAAACAGCAAAATGTCCACTCCCATGTCGGCTTCCCGAAGCCAAGTGTTTGGGAGATGGAAATTACTGTCTACCCATTACACGGACAATCCATCGGCCCGATTTCCACTGCTCTAAATAGGGGTAGGTTAGTAACTTCAATTAGACGTGACATGACCGCCTCTGAGCCCATTCCGACACGGTGGGCGTCAAACATTGGCGGGAAAACTCATTTGATTCAAGCTCGTCCGAAAGACCTCTGTTTCTCCCTCCATTCCCCATTCATACACGGTGGGCGGCAAAACAAACTCTCCTTGTCCGAAATCGATGTAGGCTAATATTTTAATTAGGGGCAGATGTGTAACTTCCATCAGACGTGACACAACCGCCCTACTTGCCAGCCCTGTTCATACACCATGGGCGCCAACCGTGGACGGCAAAACACCCTCTCCTCGCCTGAAATAGTTACCGGCAAATATTTGGGAGATGCGTGATTACCGTCCTATCCCCAAGCGACGAGACGTCCAAATTATAAACGGGGGCTAAGTTCGTAACTTTCCCATATTTTAGACAGGCGCGTCCCAAAAACATGGTTTCCCGTACCTCTCCCTCCATTTTCCCATTCATACACCGTCCACGCTAGAACACCCCATCCCCACACCAGCCTCCGTCTGCCACCCCATCCATCGCTGTCGTCCTCCACCATGCCGGAGCGCCTACCAAGACCGCGTCGTCCACTGCTAGAGATGGACGTTTCTCATCCACGGCGACGGACCAATAGCCTTGCATCGCATCCTCTCGCTTCATCGGCGCCGTCGTCCTCTTTGCCGGGGCCGCTCACACGACCTTCTCTTCCACCGCAACGGGACTTATCCCCCGATGCACCCGTCTACCGTCGCAGATCTGCTTCAACGCCACCGACAGCCATCGCACCCTCGATGCCTACACGGCGCCGCAAGAGAGGTGGTACTTCATATCTCCTCAACTTTTTGATCTCAACCAGAAAATAGATCTTAACTTGGGTGTGTAATTGGTCAGCTAAATGTTCCTAAATTAGTTTCGAAAATGCATGTTCGCCGCTCGGGTGTGTATCTCTCTGAGGTGCCCACGGTGGGCTGGCCCACCACAGGATTTTGGGTCATCCCAGGCCCCGATTCCTCTGCTTTCGCAAGGCTTCGATCTATACTCGCCGACCTTTGCCTCACGGTGACTTGCCGTCCCCGGACGGCATGACTCTAGGAGGAGACACCGAACTAACAGGAGGCTAGGAGCTGCTCACCCAACAGCATCACCGCTGCCCGGGCGCGCCGCCGTGCCTACCTTCCAAGTCCGTTCAGGGCTCAGGCATGCAACACCCACCAAGCCAACCCGATTTATCCTGAGATACGTCCTCAACACTCAGCAGCCACTCCTCATCACCCATTTTCTAATTGATTCATTACTCATTAAGGCAGGACTGTCATTTGGGTTTGTTGTGTGCTCGATTACTACCTACACTTAATGGTTCAGATGTATTTTGGTAATCTTTAGTACCTCTAAAGTTCACAGGGGTTTTCAAAATTCCGGCCCTCGAAAATGTAAACTAGTCATTTTGGATTGTTGGTCGTAGTGACATTGACCCAGATTACTACTGCAAGCCAGGTTTGTTGACAATTTTACTTGCCATTCTTACTCATTCGATATAATATCCAATTATTCACGTCGATTAGTTGCAAACAATAAGTGCTAGACAAACTTCTTCATTCAGATTTTGGACTGTCTCTTACGGCAGTTACAATTCTGCATACTTGTCATGTCATCTACATCTATGCTTGCCTTGTCATATTTGTTGTCAATATTCTTTTAGGGTGGACCACCCTGTTTCTAAATACTAGAACCGTAGACATGAGTGAATAGTATTTCTCTATGTGATCTCTTCCATCATGTGTGGGTAACGAACACTGCATTGTATAGAAAGAATTTGTCATTTCCAGCTTTTACATAGGTTTCGATCTTTTACATGGAATACAATCTGCCTACTTGCTTTGTGTCGCACTACCAACACTCCACCCTTGAAGCTAAACATTACACCACTCATAATTGCTTAGTTTATTTGTTCAAATACGAATTTCATATGATTGTAATGTTCCTACTTCAGTTTTCAAATGTGTGCACTGCTATAGAGACATAAGGGGTTTGTATTTATGTGTGGTGCAGTCAAGACGGTTGGGGAGGTGAACTTTGCATATGCAGGGGTTTATAGGGAGACACTCTCTGAGTTGAATCCATAATGCATTCCATATATAATCTGACTACTTTTATGTTTTCATGAATCTCAGATTCTGAACAACATCATAATGATTATGAGCTTGCGCATGAAAAGAATAAAAGCGAGAACAATGCCTTGGCTGTCAAACTTGGCATTAAGGGACTGAAATCAAGTCTGGATGCAATGCAATGCAAACGCTCTCCACCTACTGATTCATGCTCGTAATATGATCCTAACAAAGGATTACGAGCTAGAGGGAGACCTAAGTCAATGTAGCTCCCTAGTGGAGGAGTCAGAGGAAGATGCCCTATCTTATTCACCCATCAAGGTACTTGCTCTAACTTTCCAAGGTTACATTGATCGCACATATCTTGCAACTGATGCTTTGCATTGCTTCTACTTTGTTGAACTGCCATTAGCATATTTACACATCGTGTATGTGAATACATACGCCTATCCATTTTCAAGACATATTCCATCTGTCATCATACCATATTTATCCATTGAAATGTTGTTCTTGTGTATCAGACGTTCAAAAGGAAGAGGGCGATTGCTGATCGTGGAGGAGCACAAGCAAAGTATTTGGAAAAGGTAGTGGCACCTGATAAATCAAATAGCCCATTAGTTTCAGACCATTTGGAAAAGGTAGTGGCACCTGATAAAGTATTTGGAAAAGGTAGTGGCAAACCGGATACGTATAGTGGAGCAACCATTTGGAATAGCTCCAAGTGGAGCGTGGAAGCAGCGTTTACAATATGACCTAGAAATTTGCAAAGCACACACGGATCTGAAAGGTTCAGACCCGTTGACTAAAACCTCTCTCACAAGCAAAACATGATCAAACCTCGTAACTCATTGAGTCTTAATCACATGATGATGTGAACTAGTTTCTGAGACACTAGTAAACTCTTTGGATGTTGGTCACATGACGATGTGACCTATCAGTGTTAATCACATGACGATGTGGACTAGATTATTAACTCTAGTGCAAGTGGGAGACTGTTGGAAATATGCCCTAGAGGCAATAATAAATTAGTTATTAGTATATTTCCTTGTTCATGATAATCGTTTATTATCCATGCTATAATTGTATTGAAAGGAAACTCAGATACATGTGTGGGTACATAGACAACACCATGTCCCTAGTAAGCCTCTAGTTGACTAGCTCCTTGATCAACAGATAGTCATGGTTTCCTGACTATGGACATTGGATGCCATTGATAACGGGATCACATCATTAGGAGAATGATGTGATGGACAAGACCCAATCCTAAGCATAGCACAAGATCGTGTAGTTCGTTTTGCTAGAGCTTTTCCAATGTCAAGTATCTCTTCCTTAGACCATGAGATCGTGTAACTCCGGATACCGTAGGAGTGCTTTGGGTGTACCAAACGTCACAACGTAATCGGGTGACTATAAAGGTGCATTACAGGTATCTCCAAAAGTGTCTCATTGGGTTGACACGGATCGAGACTGGGATTTGTCACTCCGTATGACGGAGAGGTATCACTGTGCCCACTCGATAGTGCATCATCATAATGAGCTCAAAGTGACCAAGTGTTTGGTCACGGGATCATGCATTACGGTATGAGTAAAGTGACTTGCCGGCAACGAGACTGAACGAGGTATTGGGATACCGACGATCGAATCTCGGGCAAGTAAAATACCGATTGACAAAGGGAATAGTATACGGGGTTGATTGAATCCTCGACATCGTGGTTCATCCGATGATATCATCGAGGAGCATGTGGGAGCCAACATGGGTATCTAGATCCCGCTGTTGGTTATTGCCCGAGAGCCGTCTCGGTCATGTCTGCATGTCTCCCGAACCCGTAGGGTCTACACTTAAGGTTCGGTGGCGCTAGGGTTGTATGAATATGAGTATGCAGCAAACCGAATGTTGTTCGGAGTCCCAGATGAGATCCCGGACGTCACGAGGAGTTCCGGAATGGTCCGGAGGTAAAGATTTATATATAGGAAGTCTTATTTTGGTCGACGGAAAAGTTTTGCGCGTTATCGGTATTGTCTTGGGAGTGCCGAAGGGGTCCGGGGTCCACCGGGGTCCACCTGCCGGGGGCCACATGGGCTGTAGGGTGCGCCTTGGCCTATATGGGCCAAGGGCACCAGCCCCAAGAGGCCCATGCGCCAAGATATAAGAAAAGGGGAGAGTCCTAAAGGGAAGGCACCTCAGGGTGCCTTGGGGAGGATGGACTCCTCCCCTCTTGGCCGCACCCCTTCCTTGGAGGAAGGGGCAAGGCTGCGCCTCCCCTCTCTTGCACCTATATAAAGGGAGGGAGGGAGGTGGCTGCACCCATAAGCCCCGGGCGCCTCCTCCTCCCTGCAACACCTCCTCCTCCTTCCGTAGGTGCTTAGCGAAGCCCTGCCGGAGTTCTGCTGCATCCACCACCACGCCGTCGTGCTGCTGGATCATCATCAACCTCTCCTTTCCCCTTGCTGGATCAAGAAGGAGGAGACATCATCCGCTCCGTACGTGTGTTGAACGCGGAGGTGCTGTCCGTTCAGCACTAGGTCATCGGTGATCTGAATCATGACGAGTACGACTCCATCATCCCCGTTCCATTGAACGCTTCCGCACGCGATCTACAAGTGGTATGTAGATGCAATCACTCTCCCATGACTCGTTGCTAGATGAACTCATAGATGGATCTTGGTGAAACCGTATGAAAATTTTTAATTTTCTGCAACGTTCCCCAACAGTGGCATCATGAGGTAGGTCTATGCGTAGTTCTCTATTGCACGAGTAGAACACAATTTTTTGTGGGCGTAGATGCTGTCAACTTTCTTGCCGCTACTAGTCTTATCTTGCTTCAGCGGCATTGTGGGATGAAGCGGCCCGGACCGACCTTACACGTACGCTTACGTGAGACTGGTTCCACCGACTGACATGCACCAGTTGCATAAGGTGGCTAGCGGGTGTCTGTCTCTCCCACTTTAGTTGGAGCGGATTCGATGAAAAGGGTCCTTATGAAGGGTAAATATAAGTTGACAAATCACGTTGTGGCTTTCACGTAGGTAAGAAAACGTTCTTGCTAGAACCCTATTGCAGCCACGTAAAACTTGCAACAACAATTAGAGGACGTCTAACTTGTTTTTGCAGCAAGTGTTTTGTGATATGATATGGCCAAAGTTGTGATGAATGATGAATGATATATGTGATGTATGAGATCATGTTCTTATAATAGGAATCACGACTTGCATGTCGATGAGTATGACAACCGGCAGGAGCCATAGGAGTTGTCTTTATTTTTGTATGACCTGCGTGTCATTGAAGAACGCCATGTAAATTACTTTACTTTATTGCTAAACGCGTTAGCCATAGAAGTAGAAGTAGTCGTTGGCTGACAACTTCATGAAGACACAGTGATGGAGATCATGATGATGGAGATCATGGTGTCATGCCGGTGACAGGATGATCATGGAGCCTCAAGATGGAGATCAAAGGAGCTATATGATATTGGCCATATCATGTCACTACTATATATAATTGCATGTGATGTTTATTATGTTTATGCATCTTGTTTACTTAGAACGACGGTAGTAAATAAGATGATCCCTCATAACAATTTCAAGAAAGTGTTCTCCCTAACTGCACCGTTGCTAAAGTTAAAGCTTGAAGCACCACGTGATGATCGGGTGTGATAGATCCTTACGTTCACATACAACGGGTGTAAGCCAGATTTACACACGCGAAACACTTAGGTTGACTTGACGAGCCTAGCATGTACAGACATGGCCTCGGAACACAAGAGACCGGAAGGTCGAGCATGAGTCGTATAGTAGATACGATCAACATGAAGATGTTCACCGATGATGACTAGTCCGTCTCACGTGATGATCGGACACGGCCTAGTTGACTCGGATCATGTAATCACTTAGATGACTAGAGGGATGTCTATTCGAGTGGGAGTTCATGAGATGAACTTAATTATCCTGAACATAGTCAAAAGATCTTTGCAAATTATATCGTAAGCTCGCGCTTTAGTCCCACTGTTTAGATATGTTCCTAGAGAAAATATAGTTGAAAATTGACAGTAGCGATTATGCCGATAGTAGAAAGCTTATGTACTTAATGCACGCTCGATTGTGTTGAACCCCAAAAGCGTCGATGCATGGATGTTGCGAACATCGACATACACGCTTTGATAACTACGTGATAGTTCAGTTAAATGGTTTAGAGTAGAGGCACCAAAGACATTTCTCGAAACATATAAGATGTTTCGAGGGCTGAAATTGGGATTTCAGGCTTGTGCCCACGCCAAAAGGTATAAGACCTTGACGATTTTCTTAGCCTGCAAACTAAGGGAGAAAAGCTCAATCGTTGAGCTTGTGCTCAGATTGTCCGAGTGCAACAATCACTTGAATCGAGTGGGAGTTGATCTTCCGGATGAGATAGTGATGTTTCTCCAAAGTCATTGCCACCAAGCTGCTAGAGCTTCATGATGAACTATAACATATCGTGATAGATAAGATGATCCTTGAGGTATTCACGATGTTTGACAACTGCGAAATTAGAAATCAAGAAGGAGCATCAATTGTTGATGGTTGGTGAAACCACTAGTTTCAAGAAGGGCAAGGGCAAGAAGGGATACTTCATGAAACGGCAAATCAGCTGCTGCTCTAGTGAAGAAACCCAAGGTTGAACCCAAACCCGAGACTAAGTGCTTACGTAATAAGGGAACAGCCTTTGGAGCAGTAATTACCCTAGATACTTGGTAGATGAGAAGGCTGGCAAGGTCGATAGAAGTATATTGGATATACATTATGTTAATGTGTACTTTACTAGTACTCCTAGTAGCACCAGGGTATTAAGATACCGGTTCGGTTGCTAAGTGTTAGTAACTCGAAATAAAAGAGCTACTAAATAAACGGAGACTAGCTAAAGGTGAGCTGACGATATGTGTTGGAAGTGTTTCCAAGTTTGATTTGATCAAACATCGCATGCGCTCCCTCTACCATCAAGATTAGTATTAAACCTGAATAATTGTCATTTGGTGATTGCGTTGAGCATAGACTTGATTGGATTATGTCTATCGCAATACGGTTATTCATTTAAGGAGAATAATGGTTACTCTATTTATTTGAATAATACCTTCAATGGTCTTGCACCTAAAGGAATGGTTTATTGAATCTCGATCGTAGTAATACACATTTTCATGCCAAAAGATATAAGATGATAGTACCACCTGCTTGTGGCACTGCCATTTGAGTCATATTGGTATAGAACGCATGAAGAAGCTCCATGTTGATGGATCTTTGGACTCACTCGTTTTTGAAAAGTTTGAGACATGCAAACCATGTCTATTGGTGTATATGCATGAAGAAACTCCATGCAAATGGACCGCTTTGGACTCACTTGATTTTGAATCACTTGAGACATGCAAATCATACCACATGGGCAAGATGACCGAAAGCCTGCTTTTCGGTGAAATGAAACAAGAAAGCAACTTGTTGGAAGTAATACATTTTGATGTGTGCAGTCCAATGAATGCTTTGAGGCACGTAGTGGATATCGTTATGTTCTTACTTCACGGATGATTTGAGTAGATCTTGAGTATATTTACTTGATGAAACACAAGTCTGAATTATTGAATGGTTCAAGTAATTTTGAGTGAAGTTAAAGATCATCGTGACAAGAGGATAAAATGTCTATGATATGATCATAGAGATGAGTATCTGAGTTACGAGCTTTGGCACGCTATTAAGACATAGTGGAAATTGTCTCACAATTAATACCGAACACCATAGTGTGATGGTGTGTCCGAACATCATAGTTGCACCCTATTAGATAAGGTGCGTACCATGATGTCTCTTATCGAATTACCACTATCGTTCATGGGTTAGGCATTAGAGACAACCGCACTCACTTTAATAGGGCACCACATAATTCCGTTGAGACGACCCTGTTTGAACTATGGTTTGGAGAAACCTAAGTTGTTGTTTCTTAAAAGTTTGGGGTTGCGACGCTTATGTGAAAAAGTTTCAGGTTGATAAGCTCGAACCCAAAGCGGATAAAATGCATCTTCATAGGACACCCAAAACAGTTGGGTATACCACCTAATTCAGATCCGAAAGCAATAGGGATTGTTTCTTGAATCGTGTCCTTTCTCGAGGAAAAGTTTGTCTCGAAAAGTTGAGTGGGAGGATGGTGGAGACTTGATATGGTTATTGAACCGTCACTACAACTAGTGTGTAGCAGGCACGGGAAGTTGTTCTGTGGCACCTACACCAATTGAAGTAGAAGCTTATGATAGTGATCATGAAACTTCGGATCAAGTCACTACCGTACCTCGTAGGGTGACAAGGATGCGTACTGCTTCAGAGTGGTACAGTAATCCTGCCTTGAAGGCCATGTTGCTAGACAACAATGAACCTACGAGCTATGGAGAAGCGATGGTGGGCCCATATTCCGACAAATGGTTAGAGGCCATGAAATCTGAGATAGGATCCATGTATCAGAACAAAGCATGGACTTTGGTGGACTTGCCCGATGATCGTCAATCTATTGAGATAAATGGATTTTTAAGTAGAAGACGGAAGTGGTCGGTAATGTAACCGTCTATGAAGCTCGACTTGTGGCACAGAGTTTTTCACAAGTTGACTACGATGAGATTTTCTCATCCGTAGCGATGCTTAAGTCCGTCGGAATCATGTTAGCATTAGCTGCATTTATGAAATCTAGCAGATGGATGTCAAAACGAAGTTTCCTTACCGGTTTCCGTAAGGAAAGGTTGTATGAGATACAATCGTAAAGGTTTTGTCGATCCTAACGATGCTGAAAGGTATGCTAGCTCGATGATCCTTCCATGGACTGGAGTAAGCATCTCGGAGTTGGAATATACTCTTTGATAAGATGATCAAAGATTTTGGGTTTATACAAAGTTTATGAGAAACTTGTATTTCCAAAGAAGTTAGTGGGAGCACTATAGAATTTTTGATGAGTATATGTTGTTGACATATTGTTGATCAGAAATGATGTAGAATTTCTGGAGAGCATATAGGGTTATTTGAATAGTGTTTTTCAAGTGAAAACCTGTATTAAGCTACTTGAACATTGAGCATCAAGATCTATAGGGATAGATCAAAACCGCTTAATGGTAGTTTCAAATGAGCATATACCTTGACATGATCTTGAAGGTGTTCAAGATGGATCGATCAAAGAAGGAGTTCTTGCACGAGATGTAAGGTATGAAGTTAAGACTTAAAGCTCGACCACGGCAGAAAGAGAGAAAGGACGAAGGTCGCCCCTATGCCTTAGACGTAGGCTCTACAAGTATGCTATCTTTGTGTACCGCATCGAAGTGTGCCTTGCCATGAGTCGATCAAGGGGTACAAGAATGATCCAGAATGGATCATTGGACAGCGGTCAAAATTGTCCTTGGAGTAAATAAGGACATGTTTCTTGATTATGGAGGTGATAAAGAGTTCAGCGTAAAGGGTCACGTCGGTGCAAGCTTTAACACCTATCCGAGTGACTCTGAGTAGCAAACCGGATACGTATAGTGGAGCAACCATTTGGAATAGCTCCAAGTGGAGCGTGGAAGCAACGCTACAATATGACCTAGAAATTTGCAAAGCACACACGGATCTGAAAGGTTCGGACCGTTGACTAAAACCTCTCTCACAAGCAAAACATGATCAAACCTCAGAACTCATTGAGTCTTAATCACATGATGATGTGAACTAGTTTACATACACTAGTAAACTCTTTGGATGTTGGTCACATGGTGATGTGACCTATCAGTGTTAATCACATGACGATGTGGACTAGATTATTGACTCTAGTGCAAGTGGGAGACTGTTGGAAATATGCCCTAGAGGCAATAATAAATTAGTTATTAGTATATTTCCTTGTTCATGATAATCGTTTATTATCCATTGCTATAATTGTATTGAAAGGAAACTCAGATACATGTGTGGGTACATAGACAACACCATGTCCCTAGTAAGCCTCTAGTTGACTAGCACGTTGATCAATAGATAGTCATGGTTTCCTGACTATGGACATTGGATGTCATTGATAACGGGATCACATCATTAGGAGAATGATGTGATGGACAAGACCCAATCCTAAGCATAGCACAAGATCGTGTAGTTTGTTTTGCTAGAGCTTTTCCAATGTCAAGTATCTCTTCCTTAGACCATGAGATCGTGTAACTCCCGGATACCGTAGGAGTGCTTTGTGTGTACCAAACGTCACAACGTAACTGGGTGACTATAAAGGTGCATTACAGGTATCTCCGAAAGTGTCTGTTGGGTTGACACGGATCGAGACTGGGATTTGTCACTCCGTATGACGGAGAGGTATCACCGCCCACTCGGTAGTGCATCATCATAATGAGCTCAAAGTGACCAAGTGTTTGGTCACGGGATCATGCATTACTGATGCGAGTAAAGTGACTTGCCGCAACGAGGACTGAGCGAGGTATTGGGATACCGACGATCGAATCTCGGGCAAGTAAAATACCGATTGACAAAGGGAATAGTATCACGGGTTGATTGAATCCTCGACATCGTGGTTCATCCGATGATATCATCGAGGAGCATGTAGAGCCAACATGGGTATCCAGATCCCGCTGTTGGTTATTGCCCGAGAGCCGTCCCGGTCATGTCGCATGTCTCCCGAACCCGTAGGGTCTACACATAAGGTTTGGTGGCCTTTAGGGTTGTATGAATATGAGTATGCAGCAAACCGAATGTTGTTCGGATTCCCGGATGAGATCCCGGATGTCACGAGGAGTTCCGGAATGGTCCGGAGGTAAAGATTTATATATAGGAAGTCTTATTTTGGTCGCCGAAAAAGTTCGGCGCGTTATCGGTATTGTACCGGGAGTGCCGAAAGGGGTCCGGGGGTCCACCGGGGGGGTCCACCTGCCCCGGTGGGGCACATGGGCTGTAGAGGGTGCGCCTTGGCCTATATGGTCCAAGGGCACCAGCCCCAAGAGGCCCATGCGCCAAGATATAAGAAAAGGGGGAGAGTCCTAAAGGGGGAAGGCACCTCAGGGTGCCTTGGGAGGATGGACTCCTCCCCTCTTAACCGCACCCTTCCTTGGAGGAAGGGGCAAGGCTGCGCCCTCCCCTCTCTTGCACCTATATAAAGGGAGGGAGGGAGGGTGGCCGCACCCATAAGCCCCTGGCGCCTCCTCCTCCTGCAACACCTCCTCCTCCTCCTCCTCCGTAGTTGCTTAGCGAAGCCCCTGCCGGAGTTCTGCTGCATCCACCACCACGCCGTCGTGCTTCTTTGGATCATCATCCACCTCTCCTTCTCCCTTGCTGGATCAAGAAGGAGGAGACATCATCCGCTCCGTACGTGTGTTGAACGCGGAGGTGCTGTCCGTTCAGCACTAGGTCATCGGTGATCTGAATCACGGCGAGTACGACTCCATCATCCCCGTTCCATTGAACGCTTCCGCACGCGAAATACAAGTGGTATGTTGATGCAATCACTCTCCCATGACTCGTTGCTAGATGAACTCATAGATGGATCTTGGTGAAACCGTAGGAAAAATTTTAATTTTCTGCAACGTTCTCCAACAATAGGACCCCTGTTCCATTTCTTCCTACTTTAGAAGACGAAGCTTATGTTGTTGTCAGGAACTTTGTGCGCATCTTTCCTTCATGGAAAGATTATAATGCAGACACAGAACAATTTCCAGTGTTCCTCCGCAACTTACGCGTAAGTAATGTACTAATGTTATTCATGGTCGTTACTGCATATGTTTACACGATGTAAGACACAAGATTTCATTCTTTTAAATAGGCGAGGAGCAAACTAGATTGTGATGACGAGCAAGGGTTGGTTGCGCTTTTCAAGCACTCGTTGATGAAGTATCGTTCCTACCTGAGGCAAGCGCACTTCGATGTCAAGCCTCTGAACGAAATTTCTGTAAAGTATCCGGTGCTACATTTATCCGACGGTGACTGGAATAATCTTGTTATACATTGGTCTCGGCTGCAGTGTAAGGTACAGTCTATGATATCACATCACAATTTGAACTACATTTCTGTATCTACCTTAATGTCTCACTTGTACGAGAACTATTAGCAGAAGAACATTTGTTTTGAAGGGACCACAGAATCTCGCAACTATACTGCACACTGCATTGCTCTTGTGAGTACCTCTTGCTCTGTATGACCATACTTACTTTCAAAGCTGTTTGATTATGTAGCATCACTGCACATGTTAGCCTCGTAATCGTCCATTTGGTGGACATTATAAGATCCGTATGGACTCTCACTACTGGAATCAGCTACTTTGCCATCTGCCAGATCTTTGCCGTCCATGAAGCGGACAAAAGCTCTTGCCATCACTACCAAAAGCGAGCGGCAAAGAAAGGGCTGACGGCAAAGAAGGTATTTGCCATCCGCCATTTCTTTGCCGTCCGCTGGCTGACGGCAAAGAGGGAGGTGGCACCCGCTAACGAAAAAACTTAACGTCCCCCTTCTTTGCAGTCCGCAGCAGACTGCAAAGATAAAACAAAAGCGGACGGCAAAGGCACGGTGGACGGCAAATGCTAACCTAACTAACGGCCGAGCCCCCCACCCCCACCCCCGCCCGTTACTCTCTCTGTTTCTCCCTCTCTCCTCCCCGACGCCCACATCGATCCACACCCACCCGCCCGCCGCCCGCCGCCCGCCCCACCACCCCCCCCGCCCGCCCCCTTCGCCGCGCCGCCCCGACGCCCTACCATCCCCGCCCGCCTGCCCGCTGCCGCCGCCCACCATCGCCCGCCCCGCCGCCCCACCCACCCCGCCACCGCCCCGCCACCCGCGCCCGCCCATCCCCGCCCGCCCGCCGCCCCGCCCACCATCACGCCCGCCCGCCCCGCCACCACCGCCCTCCCCACACATTGACGCCCACCATCCCGCCGGTGCCCGGCCCGCCCGCCCACCGACCCTCCCAACCCGGCCATGACCGTCCCCCAGACTCCGCCGCCCCACCGCCCACCACCCAGCGCCCCGCCTGACTCCGGTGAGTATTATTTTTTCTGTTTTCTTTTTTTGCTGTTTAATTGTTTGTGTTAGATTTAGTGCTAGATATGTGTTAGTGTTAGTGTTAGATTTAGTGCTACATATGTGTTAGTGTTAGATTTAGTGCATGGGTTTTAGATGAAAAAGATGAAAAAAGAAGAAGAAGAAAAGAAGAAAAGAAGTAGAAGAAAAAAGAATATGTAGAAGAAAAGAAGAAGAGGAAGAAAAGAAGTAGAAGAAGTAGAAGAAGAAGAAAAGAAAAGAAGTATAAGAAGTAGAAAAAAGATGAAAAAACAAGAAGAAGAAAAGAAGAAGAAGAAGTAGAAGAAGAAGAAAAGAAGAAAAGAAAAGAAGTAAAAGAAGTAGAAAAAAGATGAAAAAAGAAGAAGAAGAAAATAAGTAGAAGAAGTAGAAGAAGAAGAAAAGAAGAAAAGAAAAGAAGTAAAAGAAGTAGAAAAAAGATGAAAAAAAGAAGAAGAAGAAAAGAAGTAGAAGAAGTAGAAGAAGAAGAAAAGAAGAAAAGAAAAAAGTAAAAGAAGTAGAAAAAAGATGAAAAAAGAAGAAGAAGAAAATAAGTAGAAGAAGTAGAAGAAGAAGAAAAGAAAGAAAAGAAAGAAGTAAAAGAAGTAGGAAAAAACCCCACACCCCGACCTCGCCACCTGCACACCCCACACCACACCTCGATTCCCCGACACACCCACCTCGACCCCGACCTCGGCTAATTCGACACCCCAACCCCGACAAAGACACCCCGACACCCTAACCCCCGACCCCGTGAGCCTGGCTATTGATTATAGTGATGATGATGATTATGCATTTATTGATGATCTTGATCAAGATTATTATTGTACTTGATGATGATGATTATGCATTTATCGTAGTGTCGGTATTCAATTTTTTATGTTGTACTTGATGATGATACACTTAAGTCATATACATATTATTATTCATGTCGGTATTTTTTTGCCGTTGTACTAATTTCGTTTACTCTGTCATGGCAGGTGTTGAAAGATGGTGGGCGCTGGTCGGGAGCGCTCCGAGGACCCTTCCTCGTCGGCGCGTGCGACAAGGTCTTCCATTCCACACGCACCTCTCCGCCGAGCGTTGCTGGACAGCATGGCGACACCGTCGGCCCTTCTTCGTCGACCGCGGTGCTGAGCAGGGGACGAGGTAAGAAGAAGAGAGGAGCTGGAGCACGTGGTCGCGGGAGAGGAGGTAGGGTGACTGCGAGGGCGCCTTCCTCGCCGCCACCCCCAGCTGTTTCACCAGAGCACGTGATTGCTAGGGTGGACTCGTTCGAGGAGGAGGCTACACGGACTCCGGTCCACGAGCCTCCGGTCCACGGGCCTTCGGGCAACGAGAGTTCCGCCCACGAGACCCCGGAGGAACACACGTCTGGATGGGGTACCTGGCCAGATCAGCCTGAGAGGCCGAGTGGCCATGCTGATGATGGCGGGGAGCCGACTGATATTGACGAGGAAGGTGGCACCGTCTACCAGCGTGGTGCTACACGGCTCCCGGACGTGCCGGCGACCCGCGAGCAGAGGTGGTTGATTTTCCCTGATGGGGAGAGGTAAGTGCATTTAATCATTTTGTACCCTTCTGCATTCACGTTTCTTCAAATATCTAATGCGTTGGCCTTGTCATGCTGCAGGGGTTGGGACCACCATCATAGTGTCCGCCGGCCCAACTCCGTCCTTGGAGTTCTTTGTCGGCAAAACTTCCCGAGGTTTGTTACGTTGCCTGGTGAGGGTCGGCTTCCAGAGCTTGGATTGAGTTGGGAGCACTACTTGGCTGCCTCGGCCCCGCCGGGTGAGATTATCGATGATGTCTTGTGCAAGACGAGGGCAGACGTGGTGATTAGAAAGTTCTGGGTAATTTCTCCTTTACACAATTAAAAATCTTCAACTAGCTAGTTATTAATTGTACTAATCAATATTGTCTCATTTGATTGTAGACATTCTACAGGTGTGAGGAAGGATACGAGGAGGAGGCGGCAAATGTTATCGATAACGTCTGCAAGCACCTACTACAGAACTTACGGAACGAGGCTCGGGTGCAGGCCGTTCGAGACTACTACACCGCCGTGGTATCAAGAAGACCAAGCCGGGCGTCTTGAGAAGTTCTTGAGTAAGGATGAGTACATGAAGGTAATTCTTAAGGCCTTGTACTTTACTTCCTTCATTTAGTAATTCATAGCCGTAGCGCTCAAGTTTCTATTTCCTAACTTAGGCCCCTCCGAGATGGTGTGCGGATCGGATGGATTGTTGGGAGGTGTTGGTCAATGAGTGGTGCTCAAAAGAATGGCGAGCCCTCCACAACGAGGCCAAGGACAAACGTGCCCAAATGGAAGGTGTGCCACACCATCAAGGCAGCTCCAACTTATATCAGTACGGGTGGAACTGGGTATGTGGTTTGCTTCATGATTCATGCAATTCGTTCGTCATGCTAGCTTTCAGCCCTTTAATTACTAATTTACTTTGTTTCTCTCTTTCAGACACGCTACAATAAGGCAGATAAGGTGCGAGAGGTGTACGACCTGTATGCCATGGCCCTGCTTGGCTCTTACAAGAAAGTCAAGGCATTCTCTGCGTCGACCTCGATGATCCAAAAAACTTCACCAACATCTCCCCCCACGACAAGCTCGTGAAATATAGAGATGAGGGGAAGGCGAGGAAAGGGGAGGACTTTAACCCGAGCCAGGGTCCCATTGATACCGAGCTGCTGATGATATCTGGTGGCGGGAGGTCCCATGGCTCCATAGCCATGGGAGATGGACTTATCCGTTGTCCTAGCACTCTCCCGGAGATCAAGGCGCGCCAGTCGAGCTCCGCTCCTGAGATAAGGCCTCGTGAACGGCCAAAGGTCAACTCGCCTTCAAGGTTAGTTATACGTACTCAGCTGTCTTTCTCCATTACATTGTGTGCGCTTCCATCAATGATTACAAATGGTAACGAGGAGTGGTGTTGTAGGCTGCTATACAAAGTGAGAGAGATAGAACGGAGAAACTTCTGGCGGAGGCGGCGGAGAGGCAGCGGGAGTTGGAGGAGAGGACGACAAAGATGTTGGAGGAGGAGAGGGCACGGAATGACATGCAGGCAAGGGCCATGTATGGGCTCCTTGTGGTAAGTTTTTTCTACACATTAGCCAAAATATTCATGTAGTGTTTGTCTCATTACTAACTAGTATGATTGAGTCGTCAAAACCAAATGTGCAGTCTGTGTGCGAGAAGTCCGGTCAGACCGCTCCGCCAATGCCAGTGATTGCTCACAGGACCACGGTGAGTTTAATTTGAATGGACATTACTTGCTAGTCTTAACTTTTGAGTGTCATCATGCTAACGAGACATTGGAAATGATCTTTGGTGCAAGCGTAACTCCGCATAAGCATCGCATCGATCCTTCTCCAGCTACCGGCACGAGCCACCCCGCTACAACACCTCCATGATCATGGTAAGTGTCTCTAGTGTTTTGCTTAACAAATGCATAAAGACCTAGACTTAGCTTTATTTCCTCCAATATGCTTACCATAATGACTTAGAGTTAGCTTCTTTTCCTCCAAAATGACTTAATAAGCTTACTAACCTCCAAAACCATCCATCTTACCTAGGTTAGCTCTAAAATGATGCATTTTACCCAAGTTGGCTCTAAAATGACCCATTTTACCTAGATTAGCTCATAAGCGATCCATTTCACCTAGGTTAGCTCCAAAATGACCCATCTTACCTAGGTTAGCTCCAAAATGACCCATTTTACCTAGATTAGCTCATAAACGATCCATTTCACCTAAATTAGCTCTTAAATGATCCATTTCACCTTAGTTAGCTCAAAAACGATCCATTTCACCTTAATTAGCTAAAAAACGATCCATTTCACCTTACTTAGCTCATAAACGACCCATTTCAACTAAGTTAGCTCATAAATGATCCATTTCACCTAAGTAGCTAAAAACGATCCATTTCAACTTAGTTAGCTAAAAAACGATCCATTTCACCTTAGTTAGCTCATAAACGACCCATTTGAACTAAGTTAGCTCATAGATGATCCATTTCACCTTAGTTAGCTCATAAACGACCCATTTCAACTTAGTTAGCTCATATATGATCCATTTCACCTAAGTTAACTCATAAATGACATATAGTTCTTGTTCTAGTCTTCTTCTTCTAGTCACCTATTTCTAACTTTCTTATTTGCCATTTTGCAGATTTCATTCACTTCATGAAAGCTAGCTTGCTATGATGGAGTGCTTGTTTTTTCTTTGATGAAACTTTGCATTGTATCTAGCTTGCTATGATGGAACTTGCTATCTTGATCAAACTTTGCATTGTAATATGTACATGGATGGAACAATGTGTATAGATGGAACTTGCTTATGTATGAATGGATGAAACTTAATTATGTCTTTGGATATATATGTGATATGTTTGCTGTTAAATAGCCCTGTGAAATATATCTATATATGTCATATATATTTGCTGTGAAAATTGTTGGATTCAGAAAAAACAAAAAAAAGAGCCAATATACAGGCTCTTTGCCGTCTACCACAGACGGCAACGGCGTCTTTGTCGTACGCCGCGGATGGCAAACAGGACACGTGGCAGCCAACTGTGCTTCCTGGGAGCTGACCCATTTGGCCAGTTTGCCTACAAAGTGGCGCATTTATTAAAGAGTGGTGACGTCTAGCTGACATCATGCAGCAGACGGCAAAGGGCTGCCGTTAGCCACCTAACGGACTAACATAGAAATTTTTGCCGTCTGCTTTCTTTGTCGTCCGCTGCTGATGGCAAAGGACCCTTTGCCGTCAGCCGCATAAAGCAGACGGCAAAGTAGCTGTGTGCCGGATCTTACTTTGCCGTCCATGTTTGCCGTCCACCGCGGACGGCAAAGACCTTTGCCGTCCGCCGTTCATGCCTTTGTCGTCCGCCGTGGCAGACAACAAAGTAGCTGATTCCTGTAGTGTCTTACATAAATTTAGAATCAACCCAATGCTTTTGAAGAGGTTTAGCTCTGCAGTCCTCTTGTAAGGACTGAACATGGTCTATCACTGTACTTACATTAACAGCTACTCCCTCCGTCCCATAATATAAGAACGTTTTGTACAAGACACCAAATGTTCAAGACACTCTTGTATTATGGGAAGAGGGATTGATTCATTTTGTAGCATTCTCCATCTTATCTCCCTCGCCCACCATTTACTAAAAAGATCAGATCTATATTTAATCTTACCAACAAGTAGAATACATGCACAATGCCGGTCTGAAGTGTAGCCCATTGCTCTTGTCGGACATTTTGTCTGTAACGCTTGTACTTCCGAGGATTGGTAGTTGATTATGTAGCATCAATCTGCATCTTATCTTCATTATCCTCTATCCCTTCCAAAGATTATCATATCTATAATTACTCTCTACAAAATGTAGAGTACAGGCAATGCTTATGAAGAAGATTTTGTGCTGAAATTCTTGAGCTATCCTTCCCTTGACATGGAGAAGGGCATTATAAAGCCGGTGTTAACTGTTAATGTAAGTCAGTCCTTCTAAAGCCTTTATCCTCAACTGCTGTTTAATTTGCTCATATTGCCTATCGTTTACTGCTGTTTAGTTTGTTGTTTCTACCAAAATGCATGTTCGTAAGAATCGTAAGTTCTAAGTTTTACTTGTAAAACCAAATTTCTTATTCATACCATGCACATTACTTAATACTCCCTATATGTATGCTTGTTTTTGTGGATCTATAATCCAGTGTGTGGTGAAGCAGCCCACGTTTGCACCTTGTCATCTCCTGTTTTATCTTACTGATGTGGCTAATGATATGAACAACATGCCATGCACATTATCCAAAATAGATACAATGATTTTCTTTGCCCTTCATCTATGCTTGTTATGTTAACATGGTAATCCAGTAGTGTGGTGAAGCTTTGATTCAGGGTGATATGCCTGATGGCATGCACAAGTCTGCTGAAGGCTGTGAGACAAACCCAACATATATTGCAGCAAAGAAGGCAAAACATCTTGAAGATAGAGAGACAACCCCAAAGTCTTGTCTTGATGCGATGTTCAAGTTACTTGAGACTAACAATGACAAGCTCCACGAAATTAGTTGTCGAATCAGTTCGACTTCTTCGGGTCCCAAGTTCTAGCGAAGGCATTACGCAACTCAACTTCGACTTGAAGTCCTATCTCTAAGAAAGATTATGGAGAACACCAATGAGAACCTCATCGCTAAACAGCTACACCGGAAGCTATGATCGACATGCTAGGCGGTCTCACAGCCTTGCTCAAAGCTTTGTGATAGTTCCCCTGCAAGGCAAACCTTTCTTGAATTGTCTTGGAAGTGATCTCGGTTAAGTATTATTTTGTTACGCTACAATGGTGCCCAGTTTTTGTAATCTACTTCTTCGTTGCGCTTTATGATCACTGGTGGCGAACTTCGATGCCCAGTGGATGTAATATACCTTAAATCCTTTATTACATAGTATAGGTTTATTCTTAGTTACTATGCCGTAATTTCTTTATTGTATAGAGTAGGTTTGTTCTTAATTCCTACTAGTTACGCAGCAGCCCGAAATGAACCCCTGCCCATGATTGTGCGAATCAGATCACGAGCTTTTAACAGGCCAAAATTGTCTCGGTCCTTGTTTGGCCCAATCAGATATCAGCTCCAAGCAGGCCGGATGCAAACCGGGCCGTAGTTAGGTCCAACTATATGACGGGCTTTTAACATGCCGAAATTAATATAGGGCCGAAATATTAAACGGGCCCTTAACAGGCCAAAACTAATATCGGGCGAATTACTAAGTGGGCCTTTAGCAAGTGGGCCCAAAAGCATAGTGTCTAGTTGACGGGCCGAATCTGATATGGGCCATAATTGAGCCCAAAGCCTCTTAAAGGGTTGGACCTGATCTGGGCCGTAATTTGGCCCAGAACATGGTAGGCTTTTAACGGGCCGGATCTCATATGGGGCACTATTAGGCCCGGAGCATGGCAGGCCATTAATGGACCGAATCAAATATGGGCCGACATTTGGCCCAAAACATGGCAGCCAGTTAATGGGCCGGCCTACTAGGGTCCTCAAAATCTTGTGGGGTTTCACAATGGGCCGCCCATTAATGTCGGTGAAATCTCGTGGGCCTTTAGTCGGGCCGCCCATTATGACCCTTAAGAATCTTGTGGGCCTTTACCGGCCGCCCATTATGGCGCATAAAAATCTTGTGGGCCTTTACCGGCCGGCCAATTATGGCCTGCAAAATCTTGTGGGCCTTTAGCTGGGCCAGCCCATTATGGTCCGCAAAATCTCGTGGGCCTTTAGTTGGGCCGGCCCATTATGGTCCGCAAAATCTTGTGGGCCTTCAGTTGGGCCGGCCCATTTAAACTTGATGGGCCGGTCCACGTGTCAACATATCATAGGCGCGTCTCGCCCATTGGATGAGTGACACCTGTGCCAACGCAGACCTGACACGTGTCTCCTCCAGCCAATGATGATTTTACACGTGGAAAATCCCCATTGGTCGGGGCTGTTAACGGGTTACCGGATCCAAAACCCGACCCGATAGCTTAACGGTGTTCCGTTACGGTGGATGCCACGTGTCGGTCATCCTTGACGAAAGCACTTCTGTGACGCGCGATTTATCGTCATGGAAGTCACTTCCGTGATGATAATTTTGGTAATGTCATGGAACACTTCTACGACAAAGACAGTATGACTAACTTGATTCTGTCATAAATTTGTCATGGATGTACATGCATGACAAAAAACGCGACCTACTCTGACAAACACGTATCATCACGGAAGTGTATTTTTTTTGTAGTGCATACACGCAAATGTGTATGATCAAGATCAAGGACTCACGGGAGGACATCGCAACATAACTAGACACAAATTAAAAAAATACAAGCTTCATATTACAAGCCAGGGGCCTCGAGGGCTCGAATACATAAGCTCGAGAGCAGAAGAGTCAGCGGAAGCAACAATATCTAAGTACATACATAAGTTAATTAAGAATACCTTAAGAAGACAAGCACAAACATCATCGATGATCAAAAAGGCAAGGCCTCCTGCCTGGGACCTCCTAACTACTCCTGGTCGTCGGCGGTCTCCACATAGTAGTAGGCTCCGTCGGGGTACTAGTAGTAGTCGACGGGGGTGGCATTTGGCTCTTGGGATCCACCATCTGATCACAGCAACCAGGTATAGGGGAAAAAGAGGTAGCAAAGCAACCGTGTGTACTCATCCAAAGTACTCACAAGACTTACATCAGAACTACACTATGTATGCAACAATATCAAAGGAATGGGCTGTATTTGTGGACTGAACTGCAGAATGCCGGAAGAGAGTTGAAAGTCTAGGCTATCGAAGACTTCAAGCATCTTGCAACATGTAGAAGAGTAAAGAATAGCATTTTATAATTAACAAACATGTTGTAGCATTAACGCCTAGCGATCCTTCCTTGACTCCCTGCGAGAAAGCAATCCCGGAGCCATCATATCCATCTCATATCTCAAGTATCTGTTTCTAGTTGTAATAGATTAGGATACATCTTCGAGCGTCCGTTACCGTGGACACGGCTATTCGAATAGATAACTTACCTGTAGGGGTGCACCACATTACCCAACATGCTTGATTACTCTGGCTGGACACATTTTCCTGTGTCATGCTCGGCCTCGGAAGATCAACACGTCGTAGTTCTACCTAGGCTCCGCAGAGAGGTCCCTGCTGGTCTACATCATAAGCGCTCTGTAGTCTTGGGCCCATCTCCAATTGCACTCCACGTCGTTGTGTGCAGGGTGAATACCAGCACCACCTCGGATGGTCGGCACGATCCGACCGTGCCACAATGCTGAACTGGACATCTGACAGAGCTTTTGGAACAAATGTATGATGCCGACTGCCCATAACTGTTCCCGCGTGGTGGTTAGTGCACATAGGCTAGTGGCCAACTCAGATCGAATATCCAAACCTGTTAGTGCTTTATTAAAAGCAGTGATGGCTGTCGGAACAAGTCCGGAGCTACCACCACATCCTCGGTGGTACCGCTAACAGCCAGCCGTCACTGTAAATCTCGCGGTGCTCTCCGGGTAAAGGTGTCCTAGACTAGGGGGTACTCACCAGATCGTCTCCCGACCAGTGGGTCGGACCGAGGACCCCCATGGCGGTTCACTATTGGGCCAGTTCAGGCAACCCATGCCGCATACAAAGGATATTCCACAAGACTTGGCACCCAAGACAAAGACTCTTCCAAACCCTAGGCCTCTGGTGCATCATATAAACCGAGGCCAGGCTAGTCAATAGATAATCTAATATTCATTAGAACAATCTCGTGGTAGATACATGTACTCTGTACTACACCCCATATGAATAAAATAAAAAGCAGGACGTAGGGTATTATCTCTTCGAGAGAGCCCGAACCTGGGTAAAATCCTGTGTCCATGTTACTATAGTTCCAAGACGCCTAGCTTAGGACCCCTACTACGAGATATGACGGATTTGACACCGACATTGGTGCTTTCATTGAGAGCCTGCTGGAGTGATCGTCGTGGATCAATGTGATTTTTTGTCAAATCAAGAGCATACAAAAGTGTCTGACGTCTGATAATACGACAGATCTGATCTCCGATGTTGCGGCGTCGATGCGCCGTGGAGGTGTTGGAGAAACGGGTACAGAGGCAATGGAAAAATCCATCAAGCGGCACCCTAGCCAAGGAGCCACCCTAGACTAGTAGTGCTCACGCGTGGCAACTGTGCACATCGGCCGATCAAATCAGCCTGATGGAATGCACGCACCAGGGAGATCTTTTTCCCTTCCTTTTTTAATTCATCTCCTGCTTGGCCGCCAGTCCTCTACTACCTTTTGCTAAAAAGTGCATAGACTTAAAATCTTACTGCTTCACGTAATTGAGTACTAGTATACTAATCCAGTTGACTACTAGTTTTGCAGTACAGTGTCTTGGACGTGGTTGGATTCTATTAATCCAAAATACTAACTCGCGTAGAGATCAAAGATAATCTTTTCATGGAACTAGTTCTTACTTGTTTTGTACAGGACATTGCATTTTATTTGTTTTGGCAGGTCAGAATTGAGAAAATTTTAGCAGCGATAGCCGTGTCCGCCACCGGGCAGTACTTTGGATCCGAGAAGTGCCAGCGTGCAAACAAGAGCCTGGAGTTTGCGGCCTCGATCTAGGTTAGCGCAATAAAAAATATGTGGTGATCCAACCGGCGGTGTTCCAGCCCAGGAGATCACGCGTGCACCAGCATGCCAGGGCCGACAAGAATTCAGCCGCACAGCAACTCGCGGTGAGACTTTCCTTCCTCTCCCATTTGTTTATTTAATCAAAGCTTGGAGGCAGCCTACGCTTTTGTCTTGTCGTCTGTCTTCCGTGTCTGTCTTCCTTGCACTTTTTAACGTACTAGATTGGTTTGACCCTTGCACTAAAATTAGTATCCTACTAGTATTTGCTAACACTTGCGTGAGATGCAGACCTCCTCCACCTTGTTTGATTCGGATCTGATGTTGATTACTACATCATCTGTTGATTGCCTCACAAGACATCAGGTGCTATTCTTTTGAATAATTACATAAAGTACAAATTATTTGTGCCATCATGTTTTCTGTTAGATTTGTCTTGATGTATGTATACAGATCACAACACGGCCTAAGTACGCGTCCACTGCTTGGCGATACATCGGATCCGGACTCAATCTAGCCCACGTACGATCTAGTCGAAGAGATTGTGTGAAGCAGTGCACCGATCAAAGCTTGTCTCGATGGCAACACACCACAGGGATATTCCATTCTTCCCCTTTTTTAATTCAATACTTTGCACCATCGCACGAGGACCAAAAAGTTTGCTATCTCGTCGGTCACTGGCATCATACAGGGGAGATCCAATCGCTGTCTCTTTTCCTTGTTATTTAATTAAGACAATATATGATTTTTGTTAATCATCTCTCTCTCTCTCGTGCATTTATCACGTGCTACTACTATCGCTAGCTCAGCCTGTGTCCGCCTAACAGAAGCAAATCCGTGAACATCCACATGTGTCTCTTCGGATTGCTACAACAAATAAACCAGGTGCTATTAATCCTAGTAATTTTTGCTTTCTTAGGTTTATTTTCCCGAGGAGTTATTACTCTGGTCTGTTCCATCATCTAGGTCTATCAAATTATGGCCACATTAACGATGGTTGCGTGATGGTTCGGTCAGTTTCCCGTCTATAGTTCGGCGAATTCAGGCTTTGTCATGCCGACGCCGCGCATCGACATTGGCTTCGACGCCAGGCCACATCTCTTAAAAAATTATTTTGCGTAAATTAATTACGCGAGGATTTTTTATATATTTATATTTTTTTTGGACTGCACTATTTTACACGTGTAGGTAATCGACTTTGACTGCGTCATGCAGTCACTTCGGCAAGCCGACGTCGTCGTCCCAATCGGCATAAATCGGCTCGCGTGATCACCTTGTTGGTCGAATTGCCATACCGACATCAGGGACTTCGGCATTGTTGAGAGAGCTCTACCTCATCGAATGTTCAGTACACGGGCCATATTTCTTTTATTACTCACTTTGCATAAATTATTAATTATGCAATGATTTTTTTAAATGTATTATTATCACTATTATCTCTGGCTTGCACTATTTTCTGTGCACAAGTAAATGATCCGGGTTGGGCAGCGCTGTCAACTCGGCGTACCGACGTACCTCGTCACCTCGGCTGGACCGGGGCTTCTTCATCATTTCATTAGCCCACACCTGGGACTTCAGCATCATACTGCCAGCCTGCTCCGTTGCCTCAATCGGACTGGGGGTTCGTTCCACCTCGCCACATTAGTCGTGCTATGTCGCCACTTCGGAGTGTCAAGCTCTTCGCTCCGCCACCTCGGGACCGGCTTGGGGGCTGGGACCTCGTCCCGCCATAAGCTCAGGCCGCACATCGACGCCGAGGACATTAACTAGCTAAGTTGCTTCCATGCTTAGTACTCACTAGAAAACTGCCAATATAAGCTACTAGTATTTTTTTGAAGTCTAACCTACTAGTATTTGGTTAGAGGATCTGCTACCGGGAAAGATCCGTCCACAGTGAGCGCCACACATCCCACTAGTGGTGGTGGATGCCAATGCTTAGATGGATCAAGTTTGGTGTCGGTAATTTTTACTTGGCACCTCGCACTCTGCATATATGCTGGTTCCATCCGTACATTTGTGCAGTTCCGCAAAAAGGTAGTTGAATAACCCTGTTTGCACAGATAATGAAAAAGCATGATTACATTATAGTGGCACTAGTTGATGAAACATACACTAATAAATAGAAGAAAATATTGCGATAGTACCATCGTATGCCATATTGCGAGGGCGAGATGGGCCCTGCGACGCCTCATACGGTACACCTCATACTGGAAATCGACCCAAGTCTCCCCGATACACCTTCTGCCAGTGATGAACATCAGTGTACAACGGTAGTACAAGGAGGGGCCTTGATACAGTCCAATCTCTATTTTTGTGCAGATCAACTAAAATTAAGCACCCCAGTTTGCAAAAACGCTTAAACATTAACAATGGGACTAGTTGATGAAACATATAGTAACAAAGAAAAGCACTTTCTTTATCTACATTGGAAAAGAAATGATAGAGAGGACACTCGCTCTATTTTAACTGTATTATTACTTCATTTTATCAGTGGCACTAGGGTCGAGCAGGTGGCAAACGAGGTTGTAACATCCCAAATTTTCAATTTGGAATGTTATACATAGGTCATCTATGCATATCATATTTTACTGCATCTTCGTTTCGCAATCCTCGAAATCCTAAGCAACTCAAGGACCCTCGGAGAGAGTTGGGGATTTTCCGGTTTTCATATTTGATTTTTATCAAATAGTGAAAACGAGGATTTTTTATTTTAATTATTTTTCTCTCCGGAAAATATTTCATATTAAAATAATAAATGAGGGGAGATAATATGACTTCTCCAAAATAATTGAAATATTGGAGGAAAAATGTTAAAATAATTATTTGGTTTTTATTTGATTTTATTTGGAATTTTATTTGCCCTAGAAAAATTTGCATGTTTCAAAAATTGAATTTTAGGGGCCAAGAAAATGTTCATCTCGTTCTTAATATTTCATTTAGACGGTGAAAATTTATTTTGGTATTTTTAGATTTTTATTTTATAGGAATTTTCTTCTGTCGGTGGAATTATTTAAAAAAAACACGCCCGCCCGATGGGACCAAGGCCCATAAGCGGTAAGCCCGCCGCCGCGCCGCCTTCCCAGCGTCTTGTTGTCTGCGCCGCCACAGACGCCGAGGAGCAGCCGGACTCCTCGGGGCCCCTCGCCCAAGCCACCGCCGCCCGCCTTTATAAGCCGCCGCCCATCCTATCCCCAACAACCCCCGTCGCATGAGAGCCGCCCGCCGCCCGCCGCCCGCCGCCACCCCTCCCCGACGTTGGAGCCCCGACGCCCCTCGCTAGCCCCGCCGGAGCCGCCCCGCCCCACCGGAGGACCTCACCGGAGGTATCGCCCGAGTCGCCGGTTTTTTAGAAAAAAAGCACTTCAGTTTTTTTAGAAAAACCCTAATTCCGTTTTTTTATAGATCGGTTTTATTCTCCGGTTTATTTATTTTGCGAGCGTCCGCTCGTTCGTTCGTTTTAACGAACGCGTTCTTCGTTTAGGTTCAGTTAACGAACATTCGTTCGTTAAACTGTTCGTCATTTTCTTTTTATCGGATTTATTCCGCGATTTTTCTGATCGTGATTTCTGATCCGATGTTCGTTTTAGTATAACTTTTCGCTCGTTTATCGGAATCAGGCGATTCAAGCGCCTGGAGTTTCATCTCGAAACCCTCTTTCCGAATAACCAACTCAAACAAGCTTTTGCTTGTGTAAAGTTTGACCCTAGTTCAGATTAGTAAACGGATCTTATTTCTTTCGCCGTTTGAGTTTCATTGCCCGGTTTGGTTTGATTCTTTTTGCGAACCGGAGTTCTTAAGTTGAACTTTCTGGTCAGCCCTTTTCAGTTGAAGTTTTTCTTGTGCATCTTTGCTTGTTGCTTATGTATGTTATTGTTTGCTTGCGATAGAATTCCCGGAGTGCGAAGCGTGTTACTACAAGTCTCTAGGATTCACGGATCGTCAGCAAGGCAAGTAACACTTTGATCATACCCAGTTTTTATGCATTATTTTCAACCCTCAAACATTGCCTGAGTAGGATTGGTAACATGTGGGTATTGAGAAGTAGATCATGAGGTAGGAACCTATTGCCCTATTACTATCAAACCCTTGGGAGTTACTTCTATGTGTTGCTTATACTGCTATGCTATGCTCCTAGATGTGGTTTGGGTTTGAGTGTATTCCATGACAGATGTGAGATTGTTAATTAATGGTTTAACTTGTGGCAACTTTAATACACATCTAGGTGGACTGAGGCACCTAGGGAACCCAGTGTTGTCTGTTTTATTTTTTTTGGAAATCCCGGGGTACCCGTGTGATCTTCCTATGGACCGCCACCCAGGCTCAAAGGGAACTGAGATTATTCATGCTAGAAACTTCCGTGTGCAGCCACAAGCTACTATGGGCTCTAGCATAGTTGAGTAAGTTATGTGAAGCTCTTGAAGAGGTAGATCAGCAGGTAGTGGGTTTTGTAGGTTTTGTATGGTCTACCCGAGTAGAGAGTTAATGTTTCGAAGATCGTGGTCTCGGTCATCCGTTTCTCAAACACCATGTAGTGGGAGAAATCAACGGAGGCGATCGAGTCTTGTGGGGAAAAGTGCGCAAACCTCTGCAGAGTGTACAATCTAATCATGGTTAGCCGTGTCCCCGGTTATGGATAATTCTGAGTATCTAGTACTTGGGTATTCACATGTATCTCATCACTCTTAACTAATACTGTTGGGATGTTAATTACTTTAATTGGGATTGAGTTGGGGTTATACCTTATCAATTGTGTTTCAACCACCATGATAGTTAAAATAAAATTTATTCCTTTGTTGTAGGAAAAAAATTGCTTTTCGCAAAACCATAACCATAGAGCTTTCCACCAGCCAAATATTGCATGTAGTGATAGTTTTATTCTTGCTCATCAGAGTTATATTGCCAAAGACATTCCATGTGCTGACCGTTCTCGGGCTGCAACGTATTATGTTGCGCATTTATCGAACGAGGAGTAAGGTTCGATAGGTCGCCGACGCAGGCTCAGCTATGTCGTTGGAGTTGATGGACTCACTTTACCTTCCAAGCCTTCCGCTGTTATCGTGTTAGATGGCCTTAAGCCATATTATTGTAATAAGTTCTCTTTTGAGACATTCGATGTAATAAGTGTGTGATTGCTACTCTGTTATAAATCCTTCGAGTCGTGTGTGTCAAAGATTACCGATCCAGGATGACAATCAAGCTACGTAGACTTGACCATCGAGGTCGGTCGCTACAAGATGGTATCGAGCACACCGAGTGTAGGACACGACCACTAAGATAAACCATAGGTCACTCTTCTCTACTCATTTCTGACTCCTCTCCATTTTTCCACTCTTTAGGATGATGAAGATGAAGAACAAGTTCGCACAACCGGATGAAGACACGCCTTTTGGACGCCACTTGAAGGAAGTCACTAGGTACTTGAACATTGGAATACCAAGCTTCACTGGGACGTACAACGCCACTTTACCAGAAGAGGAGCGTTGGATGATTCAAGTACAAGTTCCAGGAAGGACGTTCTCACCAACTTCTAAGCCCATAGAGTTTTCTTTCGAAGCACCCACCTGGAGTCTAGGCAAGAGTATGGCAGCTCACATTACCATGGGACGCATTGGAGAAGTCTACAACAGGGAGCTTAAAGACACCATCTACCAAATATGTGGGCACCGAGACGAGCAATGGGAAGTAATCAGCACCAAGAAGGATAGATCCATTGCAGCTTTCATCCAGGAGCTAAACCAGCACAATCAGCACCAAGAAGGATAGATCCATTGCAGCTTTCATCCAGGAGCTAAACCAGCACATTCAACGTCAGGAGAACCAGATGTGCGCAGACATGATGGAGTTGAAGAAGGCGAAGACCAGGATCATCGAGCTGGAGGAAGAACTCAAGTTTACACGCGATGGATATGAGGAGGAAATCAAGACACTACTGGAGAAGAATGACGACCTAGTCAAGAAGATAGGAGTCTTCATGGGAGGATCAGCACCGGAAGAAGAGGAAGAAGATCCCACTTGCCCAGACAACTACATCATCATCAAAGACACCGATTCCGATCCAAGTGATGATGACTACGAAGATGAAGCTGGAGCAGACATCAT